>JAOWBW010000870.1:74227-576727 GCA_026119855.1 Campanula takesimana
TAATAACCAACAATTCTGATCCACCATAATTTATTTATTGCGATTGAATCGTGCGATTAAAGTTGCAAACAATAAACCACATAAAATCACATAACAATAAACATCACATATTCAATATTCATATCATGCAAGGCACATAAACAGTTTATATACACATAACATGATCTAGGTATTGAAATAATCAACATGAACGGGGCTCTGATGTTAGATCAATGTGGCTTGCAACACAAATAATTTGGTACCTTCCATAAATAAAATCATAACTATGACATTAATAAAGTATGGTCAAAATAGTCAATGTGTAGAATCCCTGAAATGTTATTTTTCTATCTTTGATGGGCAAGATGGTAAATCAACATTGCTTTGGAAATGAATAGGTATGGTCCCTATTTGAAGTGTCACCATGTTTACTATATAAAGGCCCTCTCCATCAAGCTTAAACATACTTGATTCTTACTTTCTCTCATCTAAATTATCTCTTCATTATTGAAAGAACTTTTGAGAGACTAATAGACAATTTCATTAGAAGATCATCTCCCTACATTATCTTCTACTTCATTCTTATTCTCCCTTCAAGACATCAAGATGGATTCAACAGGTATACATTTATTACATGCTTCCGCTTCATCTCTTCCTCTTTCTCTTACTTAAATATGAGTGGTGGCATTCAGGGATTAAAATTGTTCTATCAATTGGTATCAGAGCCCCGCTCATTATTTAGTTTGAGTTTGAGTTCTTGTTTTAAAGCTTTTGCTTTGACTATGATTCATTTTCCCTGTTGAATCTTAAGGTTTTTGATGTCGATTATGGACTCTAATTCGTTAATAGAGTGCTGACGATCTTCATCTAAATTAAGTAAATGTATTGAAAAAGTTTTGTTATTTAAAAATGGTTCTTGTGAGACTATCCCTTCATAACATGGTTTTATGTTTAAATGCATACCATGTGGATCTACTCGCTTGATTCCACTAAGTTAAAGCAAGATTATCCCTATATAACGTGGTTTTATGTTTTAAGTACATACCATGTGGATCTACTTGCAATTCATTAATTTTGGGAAAGTTTTAAACAAAGAACTGGCGCCAAAATTGACATAAACCGGTAGGATCTTTGGTCGAGTCCGGTTCAGTTCTCTTGATAATCCGGTCGGGTTTTTGGCTTTGCCCGGTCGGACAAAGACTTGCACGGCCGAGCGTTTGGATTTGCTCGGCCGCGCATTGTATGTCAACAAAGGCAAAATGTTCTGATTAAAAGTGCTCGGCCCGTGTCCTTTGTTCTGCTCAGCCGAGCAGATCAATTTTCAAACAATCTGATTTAAAGTGCTCGGCCGAGCACTTTCCTTGACTCGGCCGAGCAGTCACTGTTCACAGATTTTTTTTTGGAAAAAATTCTTATTTTCTGTACAACTTTTGTTTCCCTTGGACAAAACATTAATTTTTCAAACCTTAAAGCCCTGATTAATTATATGCTTAAATAATTTTATTCATTATTTAAATAATATTATCACCTAAGTGATTAACGTTATTTAAATGCAAAATTATTAAAGTGTTGAATGTTTAAGATATGAATGACTTGAATTTTCCAAAGAAGATCTTGACATTTGACTAACGATGGTATATCAGGCTGGAACCTTGACTGGTCTCCTCAACCATCCGAACGGATTGGTGGAACGACTAAGGTTGAACAACGCCACGTACTAAGAAAGTCTTAAGCATTCTTGTGATGACATATAAAATGAACATTTGGTAATTTTATTAAATGCTTAAGACTACCCAAAGGAAGATTAAGCATTTAATCAAATATTGTTCAAATTACTTGTCATCTAAAGTAGTTATTTATGAGTCAATTCGCAATCCAAAGATTAGTTTTGATGTCATGTTAATTGCTTTATTGATGGATTTCATTTGATATAATTAATCTTTTAATTCATAATGTAGTTACTTATTATTGTTTTGTATTCATTCTTGTTCTCGATTCCCAGATTTACTTAACGCTTCTTCTATTACTGCTGCGATGAGCACAATTCCAATGCTTAATGGGACAAACTTTAAAACTTGGAAAAACAAAATTACTATGATCTTGGGCTGCATGGACATAGACCTCGCATTTAGGGAGCCAATTCCTCTTCCTCTTAGTGAAGATAGCACCGCTGAGGATCGCTTGAACTTTGAGAAGTGGAAACGCTCTAATCGCGTAAGTCTTATGATCATGAAAAATGTTGTCCCGGAGGCATTTCTCAACAGTGTCCCCGAGGACGTTGATGCTAAGACCTTTCTGGAAACCCTTGAGCGGCGCTTTGCTAAAAGCGAAAAGTCGGAAACAAGTTCTACCCTAAGGAAACTTGTTTCCATGAAGTACAAGGGTACCGGGAACTTAAGGGAGTATATTTTAGAAATGCTTCACTTATCAACTAAACTAAAAGGACTTAAGTTAGAGATATCGGAAGATCTTCTCGTCCATTTAGTGTTGATTTCTCTTCCTCCTCAGTTTGGTCACTTTGAGGTGACCTATAATTGTCATAAAGACAAGTGGGATATTAATGAATTAATCTCACATCTGACACAAGAGGAAGATAGGTTGAAGCAATCTAAAATTGAAAGTGCTCACTTAGCATCTACCTCTTCTCATGGGACTAAGAGAAGAGGGAAGGAAATTGTGGTAACAAGCAATAAGAAGCCTAAAGGATCATCTGATGATCGTAAGGAAAAGAAGTGCTTCTTTTGCAAGGACCCGAGTCATATGAAGTACGACTGCCCTAAGTATCACGCTTGGCGTGCTAAGAAAGGTATGTCATTTGGTCTTGTTTGTACTGAGGCTAATTTAGTTTCAATTCCTACATATACATGGTGGTTGGATTCTGGTGCAACAACTCACATTAGTATGTCTATGCAGGGTTGCCTGAGTTACCGAAGACCCAGAGAAGATGAAAGATTCATCTATATGGGAGCTGGGAACCCGTTAGAAGTCATAGGCATTGGAACCTTTAGATTGTTGTTAAGTACAGGATATTATTTTGTATTAAATAATACTTTTATTGTACCTTCGTTTAGAAGGAATTTAATATCTATCACTGTTTTGGACAAAGAGGGTTACTCTTGTTCATTTGGTAATAATAGATGTGATTTATATTTCAATTCCATTATTGTTGGTACTAGTACTTTATCGAGTAGTGATAATCTTTATTTGCTTAACACTACTCAAACAATCAATGAGTCCCATAATAATGAAACTAAATCTAAGAAGCGAAAGTTTTCAAGTGAAAATTCTTATACCTTATGGCATAGGCGTTTGGGTCATATCTCCAAAAGGAGAATTGATAAGCTTGTGTCAGAAGGAATCATAAATAAACTTGATGTTCCTGAAAAGGACTTTTGCATTGAATGCCTAAAAGGAAAGTTTACAAACTCGAAAAGAAAGGTATCCTCGAGAGCCTCAAGCGTCTTAGAACTAATACATACGGATATTTGTGGGCCATTCCCTTCTCCTTCTTGGAATGGTCAACAATATTTTATTACGTTCATAGACGACTACTCTCGATATGGATACATTTATTTGCTTCATGAAAAGTCTCAGTCTTTGGACGTTTTCAAGTCTTTTAAAGCCGAAGTTGAAAATCAACTAGGTAAGACTATTAAGAACGTTAGATCCGATCGTGGTGGTGAATACTATGGTCGGAATGATGGTTCGGGAGAACAACGTCCGGGTCCTTTTGCTCGCTATCTTAAAGAGTGTGGGATTGTCCCTCACTACACTATGCCAGGTACGCCTAGCATGAATGGTGTAGCTGAGAGACGTAATAGAACCCTTAAGGATATGATAAGAAGTATGGTTTCTTGTACTTCTTTACCTCACTCATTATGGGGCGATGCATTAAAAACCGCAACTTATCTTCTAAATAGGGCTCCCTCTAAGGCCACTAACAATAAAATCCCTTATGAATTATGGACGAATAAGAAACCGTCCCTAAATCATCTTCATGTATGGGGTTGTCCAGCAGAAGCTAGGCCTTATAGGCCTAACGAAGGAAAATTGGACGCTAAGACAGTTAGTTGCTATTTTGTAGGGTATGCCGAAAGATCAAGGGGCTATAAATTTTACAACCCGAAAACTAGAACGTTTTTTGAAACGGGAAATGCTAGGTTCTTTGAGGATGTTGAATTTAGAGGGGAAATTAGGAATAATAATTTTGAATTTAAGGAAGAGGAATCCTTTTTTATACCTCTTCCTTAGTAGTCCCAATTGAAAATCAAGTACTTGTACCTGAAATTCAAGAGGAACAAATTCAAAATATTGACTCCCCTATAAATATTGAACAACATGAAAATGTTGATCAAAATGAGGAAATTCAACAACCTCAAAATGAGGAAGAACCGGTGCCTTTAAGAAGATCAAATAGAGTAAGAAGAAGTGCCATTTCGGATGATTATGAGGTGTATCTAGCCGAGAATGAAGGACACTTAGGCTTAGTGGGAGATGAGCCTCTCACCTTCCATCAAGACATTAATAGTCATAACTCTCATAAGTGGATCAATGTCATTAATGAAGAGTTGAAATCTATGAAAGACAACGACGTTTGGGATCTTGTCTCATTACCGAAGGATGTGAAACCGATGGTTGTAAATGGATATTTAAAACCAAAAGGGATTCACAAGGTAATGTGGAAAGATATAAGGCTCGTCTTGTTGCCAAAGGTTTCACTCAAAAGGAAGGTATTGACTACAAAGAAACATTCTCTCCGGTGTCTTCTAAAAACTCCTTTAGGATCATTATGGCTTTAGTGGCACATTATGACCTTGAGCTTCATCAAATGGATGTAAAAACTGCTTTTCTCAATGGAGACATTGAGGAAACCATTTATATGAAGAAACCAGAAATGGTGGATGATTTGGAACAAACTAATCATTTAGTTTGTAAACTTAAGAAATCCATTTATGGGCTCAAGCAAGCTTCCCGTCAATGGTATCTCAAATTTAACCAAGTAATTCTTTCATTTGGCTTTGAAATGAATATTGGTGAAGATTGTATATACCATAAGTTCAGTGGGAGTAAGTTTATATTCTTAGTCTTATATGTGGATGATATTTTGCTAGCTAGTAATGATATAAACCTTCTAAAATAAACTAAGAAATTTCTTTCAAACAAATTTGAAATGAAAGATCTTGGTGAGGCATCTTTTGTATTAGGAATCCAAATACACCGTGATCGCTCACGAGGTACTTTAGGATTATCACAAAAGGCCTATATAGAGAAGGTATTACAAAGGTTTAGCATGCAAAACTGTAAACCACATGACACCCCTGTCTCTAAAGGAGATAAATTCAGTCTCAATCAATGTCCCAAAAACAATTTTGAAACCAAGTATATGAAAAACATCTCTTATGCATCAGCAGTAGGAAGCTTAATGTATGCTCAAGTCTGTACTCGTCCAGACTTAGCTTTTATTGTTGGGATGCTTGGTCGATACCAAAGCAATCCGGGGAGAGAACATTGGGTCGCAGCCAAAAGAGTGATGCGGTACTTACAAAACACCAAGGACTACATGCTTACATATTCAAAGTCGGATCATCTCGAGATCATTGGGTATTCCGATTCCGACTTTGCTGGATGCCAAGACAACCGTAAATCAACGTCTGGTTATGTCTTCACATTAGCCGGTGGAGCCATTTCTTGGAGAAGTGCCAAGCAGACACTCGTTACTTCCTCCACCATGGAAGCCGAGTTCGTTGCTTGTTTCGAGGCATCCAATCAAGCTATATGGCTGCGTAAATTCACTGAGGGACTGCGTATTGTTGATAGTGTCGAAAGACCTATTAAGCTTTATTGTGACAATAGGGCAGCGGTCTTGTACTCCAACAATAACAAGAGCTCGTCAAAGTCTAAACACATTGACATTAAATTTCTTGTTGTAAGAGAGAGGGTACAAAATGAACAAATAGAAATACAACTTATTGGTACAAACTCTATGTTAGCGGATCCGTTTACTAAGGCGTTATCACCTTTAGTGTTTCACGAGCATGTTGCTCATATGGGTGTAACAACTTTTGATAACATTTAATATAGTGGGAGTTTATGTTGTTTTCTTCAATTTTATTGTTCTATTATTATTTAAAGTTTGATCTCATTTGGTTAAGTTGGACTAGTTGGAAGAATATGTATATATTCATTAAGATTCATGCTACACATCCATACTTTTGATCTATGTCATTTAGTTGAATTAGTATATGTAATTATAGTGGGTTTAGTTGCGAATCAATTACAACGACTGCCCCTTTAGTTCTATACTTGTATGGCTAATGGACGAGATTGTTATAAGTGATAACAAAGTGCACATTTGGGTTATCATTTATGTTGTACTTATGATTTAAAGGAAGAAATTTGTTTTGCAACCCAAGTGGGAGATTGTTAGATCAATGTGGCTTGCAACACAAATAATTTGGTACCTTCCATAAATAAAATCATAACTATGACATTAATATAAAGTATGGTCAAAATAGTCAATGTGTAGAATCCCTGAAATGTTATTTATCTATCTTTGATGGGCAAGATGGTAAATCAAC
Organism: Campanula takesimana; assembly: GCA_026119855.1. Lineage (NCBI taxonomy): Eukaryota > Viridiplantae > Streptophyta > Magnoliopsida > Asterales > Campanulaceae > Campanula > Campanula takesimana. Next base: position 80,785 of record JAOWBW010000870.1, read on the forward strand.
ATGCTTTGGAAATGAATAGGTATGGTCCCTATTTGAAGTGTCACCATGTTTACTATATAAAGGCCCCTCCATCAAGCCTTAAACATACTTGATTCTTACTTTCTCTCATCTAAATTATCTCTTCATTATTGAAAGAACTTTTGAGAGACTAAGAGACACTTTCATTTAGAAGATCATCTCCCTACATTATCTTCTACTTCATTCTTATTCTCCCTTCAAGACATCAAGATGGATTCAACAGGTATACATTTATTACATGCTTCCGCTTCATCTCTTCCTCTTTCTCTTACTTAAATATGAGTGTGGCATTCAGGGATTAAAATTGTTCTATCATCTGATACCACTGTTGGGTTTCGTAGATACATGCGCAGCGGAATTTAGCATATAAAATTTTGAAACCCAAAGCCATGGATCCGTTCATATGATTAAATCAAATACAACATAAGAATAAAGGAATAAACTAACCCTTGATGGCTATCAAATTCTCTTGGTCTTTGGTGGAGGTTTGAAGACTTGATCACGATCACAAAGCTTGAACACGAACTTTGAAGATGATGATTTTCACCCTCTAGCGGTATCCACACTTCGAACGAATATCAAAGGAGCTTCTTTGATCTTGGTTGCTAGACCAAATTGTGAAACACTTTTTCACAATCAAAAGAACTATATGGAATTTATTTTGTGTATTATTTTGTTCTTCAACCAAGAATGTCTTAGAACAAAATAAACCCTCTCTCAAACTCTTTGAGACTCACAAATCATTAGCTTAGAGTGCTGGCCGAATTTGGTCTTTTATACACAAGTATGACCTATTCCAAATAGGAAAATCCGTCCAAAATTCGTTTCCTAATCAAATTAGGAATCTGCCACCCGACAGTACTGTGCGGCCGCCCAGAATGCACTGTGCGGTCGCACAACTATCTGAAACAAAACTGGTACAAAATTGGGCTAAGTGTGCGGCCGCCCAGTCCATACTGTGCGGTCGCCCACTTCCCAGAAAGTCCAGAATTTCCAAAATTCCAATGTAGTCCTTTTAAAGATTCGTTCTATTGTGTGTGACCCTCTAGGATTATACTAAGTTGGCAATGGGTTCAAACATGAAACCATAAGATATGATTAGGTTCTAGCAAACCGTCATACCTACCCAATTAGTATAACTAGATACAAGTTCGCATTCCTCTTAGAATATGTCATAATCCTTTTGTCCTCGACGTCATTGAACACAAGTCATAGTCAAACAGTCAACTTGTTTTGTTCAATACTTTCTCGATTCCGAATATGTTGATAATCCAAATTCTATTGATCCAATCAATCCATTTGAGTCCGGCCGAACATTTCATCAACATCATTCCTTCGAGGGGCCCAAGCTTGACATCTCTCCGTGGAGGGACAAATCCATTTAGCTTATTATTCTTCCCAACGTGAATCCGATTATGCCAATCATACCCTTTATAACTTCCCGGTTAAAGGTAGCGTTTGAATATGTCAAACATAATGTTCATCAAGTGGAAGACTATAATAACTTCATGTCTAAGGATTCAAATGACATAACTAATATGAGATATATGTTTGACATGGACCATGACATAAATCTCATACAGCGGGTCATGTCCAGTACCTTGTTCCAAACAAGTACCCATAAATCTAACATGATCATCGCATGATCATTTAGCCTTTATACTAGTGCTTAACAAGTACTAGGGACGGAGATTATTATAAGTAAACATGAACAATAATAATAATCAAAACATCTCTTTATTGATATGAAATAAATGATAACAATTACAACGTTTATTAAACGTGCCTAGGGCACCACTACCAACAGCAGGTCCTCACGAGGAAAGTCTCCACCGCGTCGAGCCGATTAAAGGGAAAGATTCAGATTCAAACGGAGAAGATTTAGTTGCAGTCAAATCCGCGAATCGGGATCTACACGTAATGATTGAAGGTTTCAAAGGAGAAAAGGTTAGTAATAATTTTTTTTCCGTGTGTGGAGAGATTGCTCCGGATACGAAATCCGAGGAGCCACTTTTTGAAGTGGTGGTGGTTGAAGAATGTGTGCACGAGTCCATCGACGCGGGGTCAGAGGAAGCGAGGGATTCGCATCTTCAAAGCCTTGCAGAATTTCAGAATACAAGCCAGGACTCGACCAACGCAGGCGCTGAGGTCCGCCCGGACCCAACCAAGGACCCGACCGGACCTGATGCAAAGGTCCGACCGCGCACAGGAAAAGACCCGACCGGACCATGTTGTAAGGTCCAACCGCACCAGCATAAATTCCCGCCTGGACCATGTGCAGACGTGCCAGCCTTCTTGCAGCTCGGGACAGCATGCGTTTATTCCAAATATCTCTTCAATGGGAGTGGAAGACTTCAAGTTTCAAGAATGAACTCGAGGACGAGTTCTTTTGAAGTGGAGGTGAATGATGTAGGACGGGTATTTGACTGGGTCAAATATATCAATTATATTGATATTTTATCCATATTTAGGATTTAGTTAGTATTTTATTTGTTATTTTCATCATTAATTTTGATAGGTCATTTAAAGAGGGTTTTAGAGTAGGATTAGGAGTGATTTTGCTATTTTTTAGTCCTATTAGGTTACCATATATGTTAGGGTTAATTCTAGAAGGTTTTAGATTGTTTTTCAAGTTTTATGGGCAGTATAAAATAGGCCTAAAAGTGTATTCCGAAAATTAGACTTTATTCAATAAAATTTTGATTGCTTTGCAATTGTTAAGAGTTTTTCTCTTATTCTCTGATGGATTCCATATTTTATCTTTTCTAGGGTTTATTGCTGGTAAACTCTTGTGTTTAGCGCTTGCTATTCACGAATATCGCTTCCGTTCTGCGTCAGAATGCGTGTACAACCGAGAAAGAGAGTGTATGTGTGTGACTTCATAAAGACAATGTTGTTTTCCAAAACGACATCAAATATGCATGCCAGTTTGGTGAGTTGGTGTGGGGGGCATAATTGGAATAAAATAGTGTTATAAATGGAGTTATGATACATATTTTGGAACATTCAAAAAATAAAATAAAAATACTTATTTTGAGATGTGATTTTTATAGAGTCGAATTAGTTTATTTATATTAATTGTCAAATTTAATGCAACATTTATTCCGATTCAAATTGAATACTATGTTTACTTTTGTAAGAAGTTGAATTTTCAAATTAAAATTTTGTGTTAGGGGAGAGAACTTTGAGTTATTGTGTGTGTTTGAAAATATTGTACTAATAAATTTGTCGTTGCATTTAGAAGTAACATATGACATGCATGAAATATACATTGGGCACACTACTGATAGATCAATTAATCAAAGATTAGTCGAAAATATACTTAACATTTGAAGAAATTATATTTATATTTTAAAATCTTACATTTTGATTGGTTAATATTGTCACATCAATGTTATCTTCATTGCATTTAATATTTATTTGATATTGACTCAATTTTATATTATTTTTTGTAAATGAAAAAGGTTGAGATTTATTGACTTTTGTAAAATGTTTATTTGGTCTCACATACTACTCGACAAACTTTGCGTAACAAACCTCATTGTCGTTTAGTAATTGAAAACGTGACCATGCATTCAAACCGACAGCCTAACGTCATCAAATTCAATGCCATTAAGTAAGGATTTTGCACAGTCTGGTTGCAAGGAAAGTCAAATTAACCTATTACAAGTTGTTTTAAACTTCTTCACACATATTAAAAATGTAATTAATATATGTAAAAAAATACTCATCCACCCCTATGATAATCCAGTTACATATGTACTTAAATCTTTATATAAGAGACATCTCAAAATCATAAATAAGGATATAAATGGTATATAATAGCAATTTTTTTCTTAATAATAGTAAATCGCTAAATATTTTAAAACAAAAGTTAACTCCTAAACAACTGTTTAGCATGTACTCTCTCCGTCTTTTTAGTCTGTTTACTTTTTGCTATTTTATGTGTCACATTTGATTGTTCACATTCCCAAAAAGGAAATTTTATATTATTTAATTCAATAGGACTCACTTGTCATACTCACAACGACTATCTCATTCACAATTTCAACCCCGCTCACATATCACATCATACTTTTCATACTCACAACATCCACTCAAATACTAATATTAAATATATATTTTTCTTAAAACTCGTGCATTGGACAAAATGTGATCAAACTAAAAAGACAGAGGGAGTATATAACTCATGTTGGTGATACAAATATTTTCACCCCTTCGCATCTCATTTGTTAGTTACTCCTTCCAGCCACAAATATAAGCAACACTATGGGGTTTCACACAGATTAAGAAAATAATTAAAGTAGTTAATTCATCTTGATTTTACAAAAAAGAAAAGCAAAAATGACTAAATAGCCCTTAACAAGTTATAATTATGGAGTAGAATTTGTCTTGAAAAGTGAATCAATTATTAGGGTATTTTTTGAACAAAATTATTAAATGATCTTGAAATTCCATAGAATTGCTTATATTTGTGTTAAAAATAAACCCATAGTGTTGCTTATATTTGTGGCCGGAGGGAGTAGATTTTAACATTGTGCAACTAAACTTGTCTAAATTGCCCTGGCTTGAATCCATTAAGCATCGAATTAGGGTGTGTTTGGTAACATAAATCATTAAGAATCAAATCAAACATAGTACTATCTCCAAAACACATTATACTGTACTCCCTCCGGTCCAAAATATCTGTCGCTTTTGAGCAATTTTTTTGGTCCAAAATAATTGCACTTTTGAGTCAAAACAATTAAAATTCCTTATTTACCCTTGCATTGGAAGTTGTTTTACTTTATTAATTGACTTAGTGAGTGTAATAATGTAAGAAAGTTGAACAATAAATAAGGGTAAGCATGGAACTTTCACCATTAATATGCCTTAATAATTGCATTTCTTAATCTTTGTGAAAAGTAAAAAAAAAAAGTAAAAAAACGATAGTTATTTTGGACCGGAGGGAATATTTATCAAGTATAAAGTGGTTAATGTCACTAAACACAATCTAACTCTAACTAATAACATTAAATGATAAGTTTGAATATACTGTAATTGGGAAAGTAAGTGAGTCTAAGTCTAACCGGCCAAAAGCTAGGTAATTAAGTCATCAAGGCCGGTCAAATGCATGCCCCGCCCGGTGCTGATCAGTGCAGTGCACAGGGTGATGAACCAAGAGAGGGGAGGGGAGGGGAGGGCTAGGCTAGCTCTTGTTTCCAGCGAATCATGTCTTCTTGTTATCCTCACCATCCTCCACGTGTCCCCTCCACTCTCCCTTTTTCACCACTATAAATGTCTCCATTTGCCATTGCCAATGCCAATATCTCCTCTATCTTTTCTGTGTTAATTGTGTGTGTGTGTGAGAGAGAGAGAGAGGATGGAGAGTGCTGCTGGTTCTGTCGTTGGTGGAGTGCCCGCAGTTGGTGGTGGAGGAGGCTTTCATGGCTACCGCCGGCCACCCCAACAGTCCTCACCAGGTTAGCCAATGTGTTTTTCTTGTCATTTTTCCGGTGACATTTGGGACAGATTTTTAAATGTTTAGTTATATATATATATATGCTTTCTCTGTCCCTAAATGAGTGTCCGTTTTCAAAAAATATTTGTTCCAAAATGAGTGTCTTTTTTAACATAACTTTGACCCTAATTTTTTTTTTCACCGGTATCTTTATACGTGCAAAACTAAATGTTTGGAAATGAGATTACAAGATTATATATGAATACTTGCCACCAAATTATACAAAGAGTTGAGATTTTCAGATGTCTCTTAAAATAAAATTTGGACCCTCTCATTTAAGGACAGAGGTATCATATTTCGTTTTAATAAGTTGTTTTAAAAATACCTCCTAAAATAATACTCGTATCTAATTTTTCGGGGGGAAAAATACGTTTTGATGCAACGTACCACACCCTAGATTACACTAAATGCTACGTACTTTAAAGTTACCACATAATGCAACGTACTTTCCAATTTTGTTTCAAATAATGCAATTTCCGTTTTAAATAATGCTTTGAAACGAAAATTGCATTATTTGAAACAAAATTGGAAAGTACGTTGCATTACGTGGTAACTTTAAAGTACGTTGCACTTGGTGTAAACAAAGTGAAAGTACGTTGCACCGTTTGGTCATTCGCCCATTTTTCGGGAGTATTTATTTTGGAACGGCTGGAATAACAAGTTTTTCAGATTTAGAAGCGCATCTTCGCTATGCTTCACATGCACACACAGTCCGGCATTTAGATTGTGAGAAATTGGTCATTGAGAACCCTATTGATCTTGATAATTCAATCGCATCCCTCTTCAAGTGTTGATTGTGCAGCAAGAAGATTGCTGCAACAGTTGCGTTTATACCAGAACTGTGCAGCTAGTTGGGCGTTTACATAACGGTTGCAGCATTCTCCTCGCGCAACGTAGCGGGGTGCATGTAATTGGCACTTGCCTATACTAGCCTAATTTATCATTCTCTTGCTCATAGTGATATTTTAGGCATGTCATATTGGTTTTATAAACATGACATGTTGTAAATGGTGCAATTTTTTTTTTTTTTTTGGAGAACAAAAAGTAATGACATTTAAAAAAAAAAAAAAAAAAAAACATTTATTTTGAAACAGTGAGAATCTATTCTCTACACTGAAATGCGCACATGTTTACATCTCTCACACGCACAAATGCACTAGCATAAGGGTGTTGAAGGTGATGAGGAAACTACAAAGCAAGGGGTGGGTGTGGGTGTGGGTGAGGTGGGGAGTAAATGGATGTGTGTGTGTCTTGATGTAACCAAAGGAGTTGCATCTCATTTCTTTCTTCTTTGTGCTTTGCCAATGGACAAGATGAAGATGATGAAACACAACAAGTGGCATTCATGCATCTTGTTTTTTTTTCTCATTACACCTCCTTAGTCCACCTGTCAATTTTACACTTTCTTTTTTACTCTTAGTCTCACACCAGAGCAGAAGAATTTTGTACTCCCTCCGTCCCAAAATACACGTAGTTTAAGGGGTTAAAATTTGTCCCAAAATATTTGTAATTTTGCTTTTATCTATACATCTTTGACATTGTTTGTCAAATATACCCTTATTTATGATAGTAGTTGTCATTGTAAAAATATTTAATTGTCTTGGTACCTGAAATATTTCAAGGGTAATTTAGTCCATTAGACATGCATTGATTGTTTTTCTTAATTTGTGTGAAAATTCTAAAACTACAAATATTTTGGGTCGGAGAGAGTAGTACTATGTTTCATCACAAACTTAAACCGTTCCGGTTCTTTTGTTTTCTTTCTTGAAAATTGAAACCCCTTTATATCTTTGTCTTCTTCTTTCCCATTGGCCCATCAACACACACGCACACTTTCTGGGTTTCAACTACATTCATATTTTGCAGTTGATCTATTTAGAGAAAATATTGGGGGAAACTAGTTCCTCCATAAGTTATAAAAAGTCCTGTTTTTATAGGGTTTAAGGTTTAGGGTTTGGGGTTTCAGGTTTAGGTTTTAGGGTTTCATGTTTAGGGTATAAGGGTAAAAAAAGGACTTTTTATAACTTATGGAAGAACTAGTTTCCCCCAAAACACACTCATCTATTTATACATTTGACTCAAAAGACTGATTATTAACTGCTAAATTGTGTAGCAGTGCAACAACCAGAGATCAACCTGAAGGTGCCAGATGTGAACAACTCGACTACCGATGACACCACCAACGAATGCACTGTCCGTGAACAAGACCGTTTCATGCCCATTGCCAATGTCATCCGCATCATGCGCAAGATCCTCCCTCCTCACGCCAAGATCTCTGACGATGCAAAAGAAACCATCCAAGAATGCGTGTCAGAATTCATCAGCTTCGTCACCAGTGAAGCTAATGACAGGTGTCAGCGTGAGCAGCGTAAGACCATCACGGCTGAAGATGTTCTGTGGGCCATGAACAAATTGGGGTTCGATGACTACATTGAGCCTCTGACTATGTACCTGCACCGCTATCGTGAGCTTGATGGTGGGGAGCGTGGCTCGGTTAGGGGTGAGCCTTTGGTGAAGAGAGGTGTTGATCCTCCTGCTCCGTTTGGTTATGGACCCGGTTTTCTTATGGCTCACCAGAATGGGTTTTGGGGGCCTCCTCCTCCCCCCATGGGTGCTTTCTTGAAGGATCCTTCTGGTGCTGGACCGTCTGTGGCTGCTGCCAATGGCTTTGAGCCATATGCTCCTCAGTGCAAAGAGTAATCAGAAAGATGGATGGGGGTGGGGGTGTTAATACTAGTGTTGGGATCTTATGTAAGGAAGGAACAAAGTTGGTTAGTTTGGTAATGGTGTGAACAAACTTAGGAAGGGCCCTGGAAAGCTTCTGTTTTTAAGTACTTTCTTTCAATTTGAGATGCTAGTAGAAGTTTTAAACAATAAATAAAGAGGGTCTTCAGAAACTAACCAAAACTTGTGCCTACAAAAGCTTCCATTTTTAATTATGTTTCAGAGCATAGTCTTTTTGGATCTTGATCAAAATTTTCTTCATTTTCTTTGCCTTCTGTTTCTACTGGCCGAACTTCTGAATCAGCTTCGCATCTTTTCCTTGGCGGAATCACTTGAAAGAATGAAGTTTTCCAGTCTTGAGTTTCCAAAAACTTCAGAAGTATCTCCATCACTTGATTCACAGTAAGGACCTAAAATTTATAAGGCAACATATCATATTGCTTTCTTCCTGTTGTCAACCTCGATTGCAGATAAGAATTTGTAAATATCAATAAAAATCACCCCCAGAACATGTTAAATTAACCTAAAGGGCAACAAACTGGCAGACAGTCACCGGATGTGGTGTCCTCTCCTTTTTACTACTCGTCCCTCCGTCCCACAACGAATGTCCAAAGTTTGCTCTTGATCAAGAGCAATTTTGAACAACATTTGGGAATTTATTTTGGGACGAAGGAAGTACTATCTTAAAGTCTCATGGGGGAAATGAAACATCTACTTGGCAGAATTGGCATAGTAAAAGAACACAAAAAGTAACGAGATCATATGCTAGGTCACTAAAACTGCTATTTCACCTTAAAATTATGAATTTATGGCAGTGCTACACTCATCAATGATGTTGCCACAGCTATGGAAAAATAAATTTTAGGAAAAGAAGTAAAAAAAATTGAATGCATTCACATCCGATGTGCCAAGAGGGGCTCCCCTTAGGGGAGAATGTGAGGAAGATGGGATTAGTGAGTGTGCCTCCCCTATACAAATAGGCATCACTAGTTAGGTTTTTGATATAGAACTCAAGAGAGAGTTAGCATAGGCATATAATTTAGAGAGATAAATTTTATGCTTGTATGCGTTGGTGAGGATATTCAAGAGTGTTGAGAGAGAGGGAGTCTCAATTCTTGTAATATCGAGAAGTTTAATATATTTATTATTTGGTGGAATAGGCTTTAAGCCGAACCACGGAAAAATTGTGTGTTTTGTCTTCGATTGTGTGCGTGTGTTATTTTAGTATCTTTTCTTGCGATTTCTCTTGTTGGTGAGCGATCCCAACACCAAGCTCCATCAAGAAAAAAAATATTGTCCAGTGCTATGTTAGAACATGGCTTGCAATACAAGTTATTTGGACTTCCATTAATAAAATCATGACTATAATATTAATATAAAGTATAGTCAAACCTAGTCAATGTGTAGAATCCCTGAAATGTTATTTACCTATTTATGATGGGCAAAATGGTAAATCAACATTGCTTAAGAAATGAATAGGTATGGTCCCTATTTGAAGTGTCACCATGTTTCATATATATAGGCCCTTCCATCAAGCCTAGAAACTACTTGATTCTTACTTTCCTCATTCTAAATAATCTTCATTTTGTTAAAGAAGACATTGAGAGATTAAGAGACAGACACTATCACTTAGAAGATCATCTCCCTACATCCTCTTCTTCATCTAAAGTTCTCCCTTCAAGTTATCAATATGGATTCAACAGGTAATCATCGCTTCCGCCTTCATCTACTTCCTCATTCTTCTTCTAAATATGAGTATGGCATTCGAGGTTAAATTATTCTAACAATTGGTATCAGAGCCCGCTCATTATTTAGTTTGAGTTTGAGTTCTTTTAAGAAAGCTTTATTGCTTTAATTTGATTCATTTTTTCCTGTTGAATCATAAAGGTTCGATGATGATTAGGGACTCTAATTTATTGATAGAGTACTAATAATCTTCATCAGAAATTAAGAAAATGGTTTGAAAGTTTTGTTCATTAAAACTCAATGATTCAAGTGTGACTATCCCTTCATAACATGGTTTTATGTCTAGTGCATACCATGTGGATCTACTCACTTGATTCCATTAATTTTAAAACAAGATTATCCTTAAATAACATGGTTTTATGTTTTAAGTACATACCATGTGGATCTACTTGTTATTAATGCCTTTTGGAAAATTTGGACAAAAATCAAAGAAGTGCAGAAAATCTGGCACGGTCGTGCCCTTTGTTTGGCACGGTCGTGCGCATTCATTTCCTTGAACCGGTTCATCTGAATAGTGCTGGTCCGGACGGGTGTCTTGTTTAATCCGGTCGGACCGGTTCGTTTGGCACGGTCGTGTCTCTGGTTTAGCACGGCCGTGCTCATTGTACCGTGAAAACATGCACTTTCGGATAATTTTGGCACGGTCGTGCATCAATTTTAGCACGGTCGTGCAAAGTGTGCCGCGAGAACATGCCTTTCTGTAAATTGTTGCACGGCCGTGCATCTTTCTATGCTCGACCGTGCAGCTACTGTTCATCAGAATTGAATTTTGCACAATTTTTGTTTTCCTCTTGAACAAAACATTCATTTTTCAAACCTTAAAGCCCTGATTAATTATATGCTTAAATAATTTTATTCATTGTTTAAATAATATTATCGCCTAAGTGATTAACGTTATTTAAATGCAAAATTATTAAAGTGTTGAATGTTTAAGTTAATATGTGAATGACTTGAATTTTCCAAAGAAGATCTTGACATTTGACTAAACTTGGACATTCATGTGATGACAAATAAAATGAACATTAAGTTGTTTTATTAAATGCTTAAGACTACCCAAAGGAAGATTATGCATTTAATCAAATATTATTCAAATTACTTGTCATCTAAGACAATTATTTATGAATCAACTCGCAATCCAAAGATTAGTTTTGATGTCATGTTAATTGCCTTATTGATGGATTTCATTTTGATATAATTAATCTTTTATTCATAATATAGTTATTTATTATTGTTTTGTATTCATTCTTGTTCTCGATTCCCATATTTACTTAACGCTTCTTCTATAACTGCTGCGATGAGCACAATTCTGATGCTTAATGGGACAAACTTTAAAACTTGGAAAAACAAAATTGTAATGATCTTACTCTGTATGGATATTGACCTCGCTTTTAGGGAGCCGTTTCCCATTCCTCTTAATGAAGAAAGCACCCCTGAGGACCGCTTATATGTTGAGAAATGGAAACGCTCCAATCGAGTAAGCCTAATGATTATGAAAAATGTCGTCCCAGAAACATTTTTGAACAGTGTTCCTGAGGACGTTGTGCTAAGACTTTCCTCGAGACCCTTGAAGAACGCTTTGCAAAAAGCGAAAAGTCGGAAACAAGTTCTACCCTAAGGAAACTTGTTTCCATGAAGTACAGGGTACCGGGAATCTTAGGGAGTATATCTTGGAAATGCTTCACCTTTTAACAAAACTAAAAGCACTTAAGTTAGAGGTGACTGAAGAGCTCCTCGTGCATTTAGTTTTGATCTCTCTTCCTCCTCAGTTTGGTCACTTTGAGGTGACCTATAATTGTCAAAAGGACAAGTGGAACATTAATGAATTGATTTCACATGTGACACAAGAGGAAGATAGGTTGAAGCAATCTAAGGTTGAAAGTGCTCACTTAGCATCTACCTCTTCTCATGGGACTAAGAGAAGAGGGAAAGAAGTTGCGGTAACAAGCAACAAGAAGCCTAAGGGATCTAACGATCATAAAGAAAAGAAGTGCTTCTTTTGCAAGGACCTAACGCACATGAAGTATGACTGCCCTAAGTATCACGCTTGGCGTGCTAAGAAAGGTATGTCATTTGGTCTTGTTTGTACTGAGGCTAATTTAGTTTCAATTCCTTCATATACATGGTGGTTGGATTCTGGTGCAACAACTCACATTAGTATGTCTATGCAGGGTTGCCTGAATTACCGAAGACCTAGCGAGGATGAAAGATTCATCTATATGGGAGCTGGGAACCCGGTAGAAGTAATAGGCATTGGAACCTTTAGATTGTTATTAAGTACCGGATATTATTTTGTATTGAATAATACCTTCATTGTACCTTCGTTTAGAAGGAATTTAATATCTATCACTGTTTTGGACAAAGAGGGTTACTCTTGTTCATTCAGAAATAATAGATGTGATCTTTATTTTAATTCCATTATTGTTGGTACTAGTACTTTATCGAGTAGTGATAATCTTTATTTGCTTAACACTACTCAAACAATCAATGAGTCCTATAATAATGAAACTAAAAGTAAAAAGCGAAAGTTTTCAAGTGAAAATTCTTATACATTATGGCATAGGCGTTTAGGTCATATCTCCAAAAGGAGAATTGACAAGCTTGTGTCTGAGGGAATCATAAATAAACTTGATATTCCAGATAAAGACTTTTGCATTGAATGCCTAAAAGGAAAATTTACAAACACGAAAAGGAAAGTATCCTCGAGAGCATCAAGCGTCTTAGAACTAATACATACGGATATTTGTGGGCCATTTCCCACTCCTTCTTGGAATGGTCAATAATATTTTATTACGTTCATAGACGACTACTCTCAATATGGATACATTTATTTACTTCATGATAAATCTCAATCTTTGGACGTTTTCAAGTCTTTTAAGGCCGAAGTTGAAAATCAACTTGGGAAGACTATTAAGAACGTTAGATCCGATCGTGGTGGGGAGTACTATGGTCGGAATGACGGTTCGGGAGAACAACGTCCGGGTCCTTTTGCTCGCTATCTTGAAGAGTGTGGGATTGTCCCTCACTACACTATGCCGGGTACGCCTAGCATGAATGGTGTAGCTGAGAGACGTAATAGAACCCTTAAGGATATGGTAAGAAGTATGGTTTCTTGTACTTCTTTACCTCACTCATTATGAGGCGATGCTTTGAAAATCGCAACTTATCTTCTCAATATGGCTCCCTCTAAGGCTACTAACAATAAAATCCCTTATGAATTATGGACGAATAAGAAACCGTCCTTAAATCATCTTCATGTTTGGGGTTGTTCAGCAGAAGCTAGGCCTTATAGGCCTAACGAAGGAAAACTGGACGCTAAGACAGTTAGTTGCTACTTTGTAGGGTATGCCGAGAGATCAAGGGGCAATAAATTTTACAACCCGAAAACTAGAACGTTTTTTGAAACGGGAAATGCTAGGTTCTTTGAGGATGTTGAGTTTAGAGGGGAAATTAGGAATAATAATTTTGAATTTAAGGAAGAGGAGGAATCCATTTCTATACCTCTTCCCTTAGTAGTTCCAATTGGAAATCAAGTACTTGTACCTGAAATTCAAGAGGAACAAATTCAAAATATTGACTCCCCTATAAATATTGAACAACATGAAAATGTTGATCAAAATGAGGAAATTCAACAACCTCAAAATGAGGAAGAACCGGTGCCTTTAAGAAGATCAAATAGAGTAAGAAGAAGTGCCATTTCGGATGATTATGAGGTGTATCTAGCCGAGAATGAAGGACACTTAGGCTTAGTGGGAGATGAGCCTCTCACCTTCCATCAAGACATTAATAGTCATAACTCTCATAAGTGGATCAATGTCATTAATGAAGAGTTGAAATCTATGAAAGACAACGACGTTTGGGATCTTGTCCCATTACCTAAGGATGTGAAACCTATTGGTTGTAAATGGATATTTAAAACCAAAAGGGATTCACAAGGTAATGTGGAAAGACATAAGGCTCGTCTTGTTACTAAAGGTTTCACTCAAAAGGAATGTATTGATTACAAAGAAACATTCTCTCCGGTATCTTTTGAAAACTCTTTTAGGATCATTATGGCATTAGTAGCACATTATGATCTTGAGCTTCATCAAATGGATGTTAAGACCGCTTTTCTCAATGGAGACATTGAGGACACCATCTATATGAAGAAACCAGAAATGGTGGATGATTTGGAACAAACTAATCATTTAGTTTGTAAACTTAAGAAATCCATTTATGGGCTCAAGCAAGCTTCTCGTCAATTGTATTTAAAATTTAACCAAGTAATTCTTTCATTTGGTTTTGAAACGAATCTTGGTGAAGATTTTATATACCATAAGTTCAGTGGGAGTAAATTTATATTCTTAGTCTTATATGTGGATGATATTTTGCTTGCTAGTAATGATATGAACCTTCTAAAAGAAACTAAGAAATTTCTTTCAAACAAATTTGAAATGAAAGATCTTGGTGAGGCATCTTTTGTATTAGGAATCCAAATACACCGTGATCGCTCACGAGGTACTTTAGGATTATCACAAAAGGCCTATATAGAGAAGGTATTACAAAGGTTTAGCATGCAAAACTGTAAACCACATGACACCCCTGTCTCTAAAGGAGATAAATTCAGTCTCAATCAATGTCCCAAAAACAATTTTGAAACCAAGTATATGGAAAACATCCCTTACGCATCAGCAGTAGGAAGCTTAATGTATGCTCAAGTCTGTACTCGTCCAGACTTAGCTTTTATTGTTGGGATGCTTGGTCGATACCAAAGCAATCCGGGGAGAGAACATTGGGTCGCAGCCAAAAGAGTGATGCGGTATTTACAAAACACCAAGGACTACATGCTTACATATTCAAAGTCGGATCATCTTGAGATCATTGGGTATTCCGATTTTGACTTTGCTAGATGCCAAGACAGCCGTAAATCAACGTCTGGTTATGTCTTCACATTAGCCGGTGGAGCAGTTTCTTGGAGAAGTGCCAAGCAGACACTCGTAACTTCCTCTACCATGGAAGCTGAGTTTGTTGCTTGTTTCGAGGCATCCAATCAAGCTATATGGCTGCGTAAATTCATTGAGGGACTCTGTATTGTCGATAGCGTCAAAAGACCTATTAAGCTATATTGTGACAATAGAGTAGCGGTTTTGTACTCCTACAATAACAAGAGCTCGTCAAAGTCTAAACACATTGACATTAAATTTCTTATTGTAAGAGAAAGGGTACAAAAGGAACAAATAGAAATACAACTTATTGGTACAAACTATATGTTAGTAGATCCGTTTACTAAGGCGTTATCACCTTTAGTGTTTCACGAGCATGTTGCTCATATGGGTGTAACAACTTTTGATAACATTTAATATAGTGGGAGTTTGTGTTGTTTTTTCATTTATTGTTCTATTAATTAGTAAAGTTTGATCTCATTTGGTTAAAGTTGGACTAGTTGGAGAATATGTTTATATATATTCATTAAGTTCCATGCTACACATCTATACTTTTGATCTATGTCATTTAGTTAGAATTTGTATATGTGATTATAGTGGGTTTAGTTGCGAATCAATTACAACGACTGCCCCTTTAGTCCTATACTTATATGGCAAATGGGCGAGATTGTTATAGATGACAACAAAGTGCACATAAGGGTTGTCATTTATGTTATACTTATGATTTAAAAGGAAGAACTTAGTTTTGCAACCCAAGTGGGAAATTGTTAGAACATGGCTTGCAATACAAGTTATTTGGACTTCCATTAATAAAATCGTGACTATAATATTAATATAAAGTATAATCAAACCTAGTCAATGTGTAGAATCCCTGAAATGTTATTTACCTATTTATGATGGGCAAAATGGTAAATCAACATTGCTTAAGAAATGAATAGGTATGGTCCCTATTTGAAGTGTCACCATGTTTCATATATATAGGCCCTTCCATCAAGCCTAGAAACTACTTGATTCTTACTTTTCTCATTCTAAATAATCTTCATTTTGTTAAAGAAGACATTGAGAGATTAAGAGACAGACACTATCACTTAGAAGATCATCTCCCTACATCCTCGTCTTCATCTAAAGTTCTCCCTTCAAGTTATCAATATGGATTCAACAGGTAATCATCGCTTCCGCCTTCATCTACTTCCTCATTCTTCTTCTAAATATGAGTATGGCATTCAGGGTTAAATTGTTCTAACATGCTACACTTTGCCTAACTGATGTCAGACAACCATTTGTATGTTTATGCCATTACACCTTAATTATGGTATTGAGATTTGGTTTAAGAACTTAAACCCTCATTAATTGACACGAATGTTGAATTGAGTATGACAAGCAATCATTCAGGCCCGAGCATATCCAATCCGTTTTAGGGGCCAAGTTGCTCTTGGAGTTGGCATCATTAGCCCGTCTAATCCAATGGCTTGGAATTTTTTCAAGGCTGTAACATACCTTAGAAGCAAGTCAAAAGATGTTTAAAGTTTCATACTTCCATCTACAAGGTACGTGATGGACTTTTGACCGATAGCTCGTGAATCTTTTCGCTTAGTATTTCATTTCATTTAATAGCTAACCTCATAATGATTTATCTTATTTGTCTCGTTAATCTTATCACTTAATACTCCATTTCATTTAATAACTATCCTAAACATGATTTTAGCTTATCAGACTCTATGTCCATAGAACCGCTTTTCTTCCAGGCTTCAGCTATAATTTCTCCTAAAGAAAAGAGTCCAACTTTTTCCCCCAAAGAAAGATTTCATTCTGAAATTTATGCCATAAATTTCCATCATTTTTCTTCCTTTCCAAAACATAGTCTTGCTCTATGAATTGAATGAAGAATGCAATCACAGTGCAAAAAGATTGACCTCGAAAGCGGGGGACTCTTATTTTCATGAGGAGGGCGTAAAAATAAGTACTCCCTCTCTCCCTAAATGAATGTCCAAATTTCATTTTAAGGGACATCTGAAAATCTCAACTTTTTGTACAATTTGGTGGCAAAGATTCATATATAATCTTGTAATCTCTTTTCCAAACATTTACTTTTGCAAGTATAAAGAGACTGGTAAAAAAAAACATTTACGGACAAAGTTATGTTCAGAAAAAACATTCATTTTTGGACAAAGATTTCTTGAAAATGGACATTCATTTTGGGACAAAGATTTCCTGAAAATGGACATTCATTTTGGGACAGAGGGAGTATGAAAAAGTCTGTTCAGCCACTCCAAACATGCTATGGAACAATGCGACTTGTTTAACGTCACACTCACAGACTTGCAACCACTCAGGTATCCTAGCACGGTGTCAACTATTTCTAAGGACGAACATAATAGTAAACCTTGCTAAAAGTTAGACATTTACAGAACATATAAACCGTAAAAGAAAGAAAAATGAAAGAGAAGCAATAAATTGCATTATACCTGAGAACTAGACATCTTCAGATACTCTCCTATCGGGAGTTTTGCTTTTGAATCCCTTGGTCTTTCGCTTTGTTCATGGTTATCCCTTTCCACCGGTTCCTATCTACTAATCCACCAACAATATATATTTTTGATGAATCAAGTTCATACAGCATAGTTTCTGAGTCTGCTGTGAGGTAAACCAGATTTTCCTTCTTACTTTCAAATGTTTCAATATACGAGCATTGTTCCTTCTCAATTATCCACTTATCAAACCCCGGAATATTTTCCAATTCACTTCCCATTTATCCCTGACAGCCAGTCAACCAGAGATGTGCAGGGGATGCACACTTTGAATTCATTGAGTAGCAATACATAATCTGCAATGTTTCGAAGTAGTATCAAAAGCATCATCCAATCCAGGTAACTGTAACTTTTACGATATCAACAGAAAAGTTGGATAAAAGAAGAGATTTCATAGGGCACATTTACTAAATAAAAACAACATTAATGTTAAAAATGTTGGTGTGTATGCCCTAGGCACGTTATTTGAACGATTAATGTTATCATTTGCTTTACGCTTTAATAAATATATTGAATGTTTGATTATTATATATTTTGCATATTTATTATAATAATCTACGTCCCTGGTAATTATGATTAATTACTAGTATAAGTTTAATAGATGATCATAGGATGATTATGTGTATATGATACAATTAGACTTATGGGTATTTGTTGGAGAACAAATATTGGACTGACCCCTATGAGATTTATGTCATGGTCCCGTACAGCACCCCTCCCGCACTGCAGTTTATTTTAGGTCTTTTCTTGTTGGACAAGAAGTCCTAAACCCTAAAGGATCTTGGAGATCTCTTGTACATAATGTGGACAACCGTGAATAGTTCCCATAACATTGATTTTAGAAATCACAAACTCTTTCTTGGAGAGAGAAAGAATACACATAATATACTAGGATTATTAGGTTTGATTATTCCCAATTATCAAACCATAATAATCATAGGGAGAAATTGAAGAACCGTTCTTCATCAAAGTTTTTTCAATCCGAAGGACCTAGCAGTCAAGTTCAAGAATCGTTCTTAAATCCGTTCGAAGTGTAGATCATCGGTAGAGGGTACTCATCTTAGCATCTAAATCCAAGGCTTCATATTTCGATCTACAAGGGTTAGTTTCTTTCATCTTCATATTATGAATTATTGAACATAACGGATCTAGGATTTTGGGTTTTTCATGTGATGTATTCTGCTGCGCATGATTGCATAAAACCCAATAAAAAGTAACAGAAGCACTTCTCAGTTTTACACAGCTTTTGGAAACAAGTAGATTTCCGAACCAACATTCTCAGTTTATATGGCATATGCTAACAGAATATGCTCGAGTTGGTGAACGAAGTTAAAGATATTTATGGAACTAAATCAATTTACTGGTGAGGGCATAACAACTGATCAAAAAGTCATAATGTAGGGCCACGTTCTTGTATGTCTTGAACATCTAATACTGGCATCATACACTTATATTAGAGAAACCTTGAAGAATACAGGTAGGAGTCTCATTTGATGGCTGAAGATAAGGTCCTGCGAACTGAAATGTTTGCAGCATATAATGAATTCAAGTAAAAAAGCAAAATCGAAAAGCATATTGCACGCTCCCTCCATCCCATAGAGACAGTCTCACCTTCCTCTTAGGTTTGTCCGAAATTATAATCCCCCAGATCACAAACTTCAAACACAATCCCAAAATATCATTTCCACGATTTTACTACTTCCCACCTTGCCCTCTTATGTTATGCAAAATGAAGTTTTAGACTTATGCAGGTACAGCAATAACTAAAACCCTCCAAAACCCTATAGCATTCTAGCTGTGGTGCTAGCAATAACTAAAACCCTCCAAGCATTCTAACTGAGTCAATCATTTCATTGCTAGACCCCAAATATTATACAAACTCAATAAATTGTATGAAAAAATCAAACCGAAATGCAGCAAAAAGCATCAAAATTTCGAAATGTATTCAACGAATCACCGAAAATTAGGGCAGAGAAAGAGACAAATTAAGAAACCAAAATATTGAGCATAATAAAGTCCATCCAAATTCATCCATAAGTGTGAACTGCTGCAACACTACTCAACAAGAAATAAAGCATGAAGTACAACAACTTCAAGCTATTACAGAGCTACAGACAGTAGATAAATGGAGTTAATCTTATTTATAAAAAGGGCAATTATGTAAATAAGGACTTTTCTTAGACCTTATTTTGTACAGTTGTCAATAGTTTGTTAGTTTGTTAGAGTAGTTAGATTGTCAGTTAGAAGCAGTTACAACTTGTATAGATACAGTATAAATACTAGGCTTGTATTCCTTTTCTGTACATACGAAATACAAAGAACTTTACTCTCTCTAAAATTTTCTCTCTCATTCATTTCTTTATGTCTGACATGGATTGTTTTGCTGTCTTCAACACAAAACCTGTTGAACAAGGCTATGAACTTCATTTGGAGCCATTCGATCCAAAAACTCAAGATCAATAACAATGTTCTGTCTTGTCTTAAGCCACAATCAGCTTCACAATCTTCTTTCCCCTCTCCTCGTTCCTCTGCTCCATTCTCTCCTTCCTCGTCTCAAGCACCTTTACTTTCTCCTCTTTCGATATGGTCGCCAGCTTCCCCTCCCATTCTCTCCGCTTCCGCTCGACTTCTCCACGCTTTCTCCGCCGCCTTCTTCTTTGCTTCGAATTTTTGTTGTTTCAGAAGCTTCTTCTGTGCGCTCTTCGACATTGTTTGTCGCTGTTCTGATGGCGGTGGGGGATTCGTGAGGTTGCCGTTTATACGTTGTTATCGGCACCATTTTTGTCATTTTGCTTGACATCAGTTCTGTTGGGTTTTGATGCATCATGCGCAGCGGAATTAAACCTATAAATCAAACACCCAAGAACCCGGATCCGTGCATGTTATCGGCGCCATTTTTGTCATTATGACTTCAAGTCATTGATCTAAATCCGGAGCAGACTTTGCATCTTGATAGGTAATAGGTCAATCATTCGCAATGATATCTTCCCTATTACTTTGTATTACGAGAAATCAATATTTCTTGTTATAGATAGTATCCTATCAGTTGTGCAAATTTCTTGTGTATACTTGAACGAATTTCCACAACTCCTTGTGAATATTTGTTCAACTTCCATCTTAGGTTCCATGTCAATTTTTTCGGGTCTCGAACAATTCGAGATACATTTTACTCCCACTAGTTCTTTAGAGATAAACGATTTATCTAGAAAGTGCTATTTAGAGTGACAAACGATTTGTACTCTAAAGGGTGTAAAATTAATATTATTAAGATATCCCATAAAATACATTTATTAGATTTAGGTGTGATTTTGTCCAAGACAATACTTTTCTCAAAAGTATCACATCACAAATCTTTATGAAAGACAAACCAAGTTTTCTTTCATTCCATATCTTATATGGTATAACGAACCTCCTTAGATGAATCTCAATTTAGTGCAATCGCAGCTGTTTCCAGCACATAATCCAGAAGGATAATTAAAGATCAGTTTGACTTATCATGAGGCGAAAAACTGCATTTTACAGACAATCTGTAAACTTCTGGAACATCATCCGTACGGCTGCTGTTTCCAGATTCTGTTTTTCTTAAATTGCAGACTTTCTGCAGAATTCTCATCGAGTCCAAGGCTCAAATATTCATTACTTTGATCTAATCAGAGTACATTAATACTTTTGCCATGAGGTGTTGAAATCCTTTCTAGCATTGTTACTTTAATAAACTACATACATCAAAATGTATAAGTTCAAAAGAGTACTTCCTCTTACTACTATTAGTAAAAGATATCTTGATCAATTTCTAAGATTCACATCTATCACATGATTCGAAATCATATGAATTTAAAAGTCCGTCCCATGGAATTTTAGATATGTGTTTCTTATCATTTGATATAGACATTAATGCTTTTTAAGAATGTAACGATTACATCCTTATATTCAGATTTCCATTATTTACGTTATGCTCATTATTTTGTTCTTCCAAGATAAGGATATTAAGTCCCATTATATGATTAGCAATATAATAAGGCAAATCATATTTAATGGAACACTTTCTTATTAAAAATAAGAAATATCCATAATCTTCTAATGAAGAAACCAAATAATATTTCTACTTAAAATAAGAACATAGCACCATTTGTTCAAAACAAATATGAACTTATTAGGTAAAGACACTTCGCAAGTTCCTATGATTAATGTTGCAACCATTGCATCATTATTGCCACATAAGTTAATCTTTACCCTTACAAGTAGAAATTTTAACATAAATACTTGAAGTGGTAGTCCAACTACCCTTTCTTTTGATCTTTTAATTCAAATTGTAATTTCACCAACGGTCAATCCTATTGCCAAGGTACAAATTACATTCTTTGGATTTTTAGGTTTTGCCACAAATATTTCCTTTTAGGCTTGACAATTTTTGTCTTGCCTTTATCTTAAATCCTTGTCCTTATTAACCTTTAGAGTTTGAGAATGTTTCTATTTGATATTAAGACTTAGCATTTTAAACATCAAATGTCGCTCATGAATCATTATCAAATCCGTTGTTAGTTCCAAACTAACTTGATTACCGAGCCATCTAAGTTAATTAATATGTTTCTCTGTGTTCAAAACATGAGAACTTATTAACATACTTTTCATTCATCACATGAATGTTAGGCTCTAATCAATCTCAAACTTTATTTGCCTCTCTTGCTTGTAGGAACGTTTCCTACGAGATTGCTTATCGCATAAGCATTCATATGTTTCAGATACTTCTAAAGTTCCGATCATATGATAGCAAGTCGTAGGACAGTTGACATCTATAGAATCTGTAAACTTTAGAGGGATTGAATCACTTACTTGATTGATTCTTGTGCGGAAGCGTAGATCGATACCGTGGATTTTGATCACCGAATAGAACTTGGTACAACACTTGCAACGTTGATCGGGAGCGAAATCACGAACGGAAAACACCCACTAGTTCACAACACTTGTTTGCTTTTGTTGATCAGCCATGGATGGAGAGAGGGAGAGCAGTTTTTCGTCTTTTCGTTTGCGTCGTGTCTCTCAAAAACTGACGCAGTCTCCCTTTTGAGTCGTGAGAGATAAAACCGACTCCGTAACTGCTTGTATTTAACGGCCTCCCTTTTATTTATTCATGTATTTTATTTTCTTAATAAATACAAGGAATTGGGCTTGTCTAGGTTGGGCCATCTTGGGCGGACCTAGTTTAATTCCAACATCTCCCACTCGCACACGATGGCCTTATCATCCATGATCTATCATTCAAGCAAATGTGTCGTGTGACCAACGAGCGTGCATGTACGTGGCAGCTTTTATATTATTCACCCGTTAGGCATGACATAATAGCTACGTCCACTACAAGTTCACCATTGACTCGTTATACCCCAGACCAATTCGATTAAACCAAGTCCAAACATACCTTGGTCCCTTTAAGGCTATATTTGACTTTTACGATCGTAAAGTGTGTTTATAGCTATATCCGTGACATAACTGGTCGGCCTATAAACACAATCATCAGGTATAATCAAACTTGTCTTCCTTTCTCACTTATCACTTTTAGATCATTAAGGCAATCGCTTTCCTAGACATGTACCATCCAGCCGAATTAGTTCATGGCTCTAGGTAGTATGCTAAAGTAGCAGACATTGACTTAATACCTTTTAAGTATAGTTGAAAGTCACATAGGGTATCATGCCCATATAAATGGCATTTTAGAGACTTCACACAAAGAGCAAGAGGGACATGTTGCTCATTTCTCTTGGTCAATGCACACTTGTTACTAAAACAAGTGCTACAGTGGTATAACTCCTTTCAAGGAGCGTATGTCAGTAGTTTACCCACTGTACAGATATTTAGTTCGGAGACACTTCTTAATCCCCAACTTATTTATATCTGGCCCATCTTTATATTTCCAGACATATGAGAAGTGTCTTGTTCTCATGCGGTCTTCACTTTGACCTTTTCTTGATTTGCATCAAGTCGACATATGTTTACGCGATGTACTTAGCATACTCCTTTGGTATCTCAAGTATCATTGTCTCATCTCAGCTTGCTTTCGTGGCTCCTGAGGCGGTTACTCGTGTGAGAGAGTTAACCTTTGTCTGGTGACATACTCTTATATTGTGTAATGTATGTGTCAATATAATAGAACAAATTATTTATACATCTCAAGAATATAAACTTGATATTCATCAGAAAGTGCATAAACAAATATAGTTCCACAAACGTAGTTCAGATTGAAGTAAAACGTAAACTTGTTTTCCTTAAGTACATCTACACCCTTCGAAGACCCATGGCCCTAACATGACTTAGAAAGACATCTCTAGCAAGGGGCTTAGTCATAGGGTCAGCTACCATCATATTAGTAGTAATGTACTCTAATGTTACTTCATTACTTGATATAGTCTCTCGAATATAGTTATTCCTTAGATAAATATGTTTGGTTCTTCCATGATACTTTGGATCTTTCGTGAAAGCAATGGACGCTTGATTGTCACAATAAACTATCACGGGGTCAGATGTACGATCGACCACTCCAAGATCCTCCAAGATCCTCTTTAACCAAACAGCCTCCTGAACAGCTCTTGTGCATGCAGTGAATTCAGCTTCCATGGTAGAGAGAGATACACTTGTTTGCTTCTTGCTATTCCACGTGATAGCTCCGTTATTAAGCAAGAATACATAACCCGATGTAGACTTTCGGTTATCATTATCTCCTCCCGAATCAGCATCACTATAACCAACTATCCGTGAGTTGGATCCTTGATAACACAACATGTAGTCGACAGTTCCTTTTAGATAATGTAATATCCTTTTGACTGCTCCCCAATGTGCTCTTCCAAGATTAGATTGATAACGACTAACCATGCCAACTGCGAAAGCTAAATCTGGACGAGTACACATGACTGCATACATTAACTTGCCAATGGCACTGCGATATGGAACTTTAGACATCTTATTCTTTTCTTCCTCGGTCTTAGGGCAATCATCAAGACTCAACTTTTCATTCTTAGCCATAGGAGTGTCAAGGGGTTTGCATTGAAGCATACCAAAGTGTTCAAGAACTTGTTTAAGGTAAGTCTCTTGAGACAAACCAAGGAGTCTTTCGGAACGTTTCCGATAGATTCGAACACCCAGTACGAATTCAGCTTCACCCATGTCCTTCATCTCGAAATTTGAGGACAACCACTTCTTAGTGGCTTTCAACAACTCCAGATTGTTTCCAGCTATTAAGATATCATCCACATAAAGTGAAAGGATAACAAAATCACTTTTAGATCGTTTGAGATAGACACAATGATCTTCTTCGATCATTACAAATCCATCATTAATGATTGAGTGGTGAAATCTTAAGTACCACTGTCTGGATGCTTGCTTGAGACCGTATATGGATCGTTTGAGTTTACAAACTTTGTTTTCACTTCCTTTTACAGTGAAACCCTCAGGTTGATCCATATAAATCTCTTCATTCAATTCTCCGTTGAGAAAAGCTGTTTTTACATCCATTTGATGAAGTTCTAAGTCCAAACGAGCTACAATAGCTAGAATCAATCTTATTGAGGCAAACCTTACTACAGGAGAGAAAGTTTCCTTGTAGTCTATACCCTCTTGTTGAGTATAACCTTTAGCTACTAAGCGAGCCTTGTATCTTTCAATGGAACCATCCACTTTGCGTTTGACTCGTAGGATCCACTTATTTCCTACAATCTTTCGCCCTGGAGGTAAATCAACTAATTCCCAAACATTATTGGTTTTCATTGATTCCATTTCATCATCCATTGCTTTCATCCAATTTTCACTAGTAGGTGATGTGATAGCCTCTTTATAGCTTCTTGGCTCATCAACATCATGTGCATCAGCCATGAATGATTCATTTTCGATGTCAAAACGACGTCGAGGAATATGTCCACGCTGACTTTTACGTAAGATAGGCTCTTGAGATTCTTCTTCTAATGGAAGTGTGCTACTCGATGATGGATCCCTCCCACTATCGTTAGGAAGGTGAGGAACTTCTTCCTCTATATCTATTTGATGAGTAGGTATACCCGCTTCGGGTTCTTCCATTTCATAAATTTTAATCTCTCTATCTATTTCACCCCTACTAGGGAAATCGTTTTCCAGAAATTCCACATTACGGGACTCAATTTCAGTCAAGCTTCCATCCGGTCCTTCACCTATAAACACATATCCTTTGGAGTGTTCAGAGTACCTAATAAAGATACACTTTTTACCCCTAGGACTTAACTTCCCATGCTTATCGGAAGTGTTATGTACATAGGCTGCTGATCCCCATGGACGCAGATTTTCCAAAACTGGTTTTCTGCCCTTCCATAATTCGTATGGGGTGGAACTTACTGATTTAGAGGGGACACGGTTAAGAATATATGTGGCAGTCAGTAAAGCATCTCCCCAAAAACTTATAGGTAGATTTGCTTGTGCCATCATAGATCTAGCCATGTCTAGCAATGTCCTATTCCTCCTCTCAGCAACACCGTTCTGCTGTGGAGTCCTTGGAATAGTTAATTGCCTTTCAATACCTTTTTCATCACAAAGAGCCTTGAATTGCTAAGACAAATACTCACGTCCACGGTCTGTTCTTAAAGCCTTGATGCTTTTATCTAATTGATTCTCGACAAGGCAAGTATATCGTTTAAAACAATCTAATGCCTCAGACTTGTGAGAAAGTAAATAGATATGACCAAAACGTGTGTAGTCATCTATGAATGTGACGAAGTATGAGGCTCCATGCCTTGCCCTCACGTTCATTGGCCCACAAATATCCGAATGGATTAGTTGCAATGGAAAAGTAGCCCTAACTGATTTTCCAAACGGTTTTCTTGTTGCTTTCCCTGCTAGGCAACTTTCACAAGTTGGCAATAACACTTTGTTAAGTGAGCCTAATAGACCCTCTTTTGCCAACCTGTTCATTCTTTCTTGTCCGATATGCCCTGAGCGAGCATGGCAAACAGATGCATCTACGTTGATGCTACTAGAAGATGCCATTAAAGAGAAACAACTTTTATCATTAAACAACGTGTGTTCAACATCCAAAACAAGAAAACCATCAACTAGATGTCCAGAACCATAACAAATGTCTACAGAATTTCCATGGAAATTAACAGCAAATCCTAACTTAAGAAGAACAGTAACAGACACAAGATTCCATCGGATGTTCGGAGCGTAGAGAACATCATGTAGCAACAACTTTTGGTCTCCTCGTAGGTCTAATTGGCACGTACCAATTCCTTCTACACCAATTCTTGAGTTGTTACCAACATAAATCCACTTTGTACCCTTTGGCACTCGACGGTATTCTTGGAATACTCCTCGGTCTCTAGTTATGTGGTCCGTGGCTCCTGAGTCTACAGTCCATAAAGGATAAGAGTCAGTCAGCAAAGCACAACTAGAAACAAAGGTGAAATTAGAGGTAGGGCATCTTTTTACTTTGGCTGGCTTTTTACATTAAAAAGCCAGGTGACCCAGTTTGCCACAATTGTTGCATTCCTTCTTAGGATCAGGACAGTAACGTGCAAAATGACCTGTCTTGCCACAATTGTAACATCTCCTCTCAACTTTGTTCTTCCCTTTGCCATTGTTCGCATTACTTTTGCGATTTCCATACTTTGCCTTCTTTGGCGCTGATCCTCTCCCGTTCCCTTTCTTTTGGTCATCACCTCTTCCACGCTTAGACCCAGAAGCTTTACTTGTACTCGCTTCAGCAGCAAACACTTGAGATGAGGATTTTGAGGCTGAAAGACGCTCATCCTCCAACTCCAAGTGAGTCTGCACATCGTTAAAGGTCTTAACATGTTCATTGTGGGTGAGGTTCATCACCATGTGATCCCAGTTACTAGGAAGAGAACGGAGAACAGCTTGAACCTGTTGTTCATCTGAAAGAAAGTGCCCCGCAGACTTTAGCTCCTTTATCATGTTTGACATCGACCTTAAGTGCTTCCTCATGGAATCATTAGGACGCTTGCTTGCGTTTTCAAACTTATAGAGAAGCTTCTTCAGCTTCGTAGCTGAAGTTCCTCCAAACTTCTCTTTTAGGGCAACCCACATATCTTTGGCAACTGAATATGTCTCATATTCACACATAAGGTCATCTTGCATACTGCTCAAAAGCGTGATTCGAGCCTTGCTGTTCCGCTTCTTCCAAGCTTCAAACGCAACAAGATTCCTCCTATGTTCACCAGCGGTCCTTTCATCAGTCATAACAGGCTCCTCCATGGAACTTGTCAGAGTGTCAAGAACTTCTTGTTCTTCAAGGACATATTGGATCTTGCGGTGCCACATGTCGTAGTTGTCACCGTCCAATTTGTCACAGTGATTTAGCTCAGCAATTATGTTCTTAACAGGGGTCATGATTAGCAACTACATAGAGACAATAACAAAGAGAACATTATTGACACATATATGTTTCATTACACTTTATTACAACAACAAATGATCATTAAATTAATAATCTAACTAAGGATGCGAAACGAAAGGTCACTAAGTTCACAATCAGCTTCACATTGCCAAAGTCATATCATCATCTAATCAATCATTTTCATTGTGTATTATCTTATTTTCTCAAGAGAATACTTCTTCATCTCTTAAAGACTCTTAGGTACATAATAGCAAATTGCGTAGATTTTAACATATAGATCACTTTATGATAATGCTAATACTATTATGCAACACTTAACATAAGATAAATGCTCCCACTCAACAAAAGCAAATTTCTGATTATCATTGTTAATACATCTCTCGTAATCATTAACAAAACATAATAATCAAACTTATTTTAAGGAACATTAAGAAAATCTGGAAAATTAAACGTTTTCAGAAAATTCCAGAAAAATTTCAGAAAATCGTAAACTGAAAAACAAGGCTACTGTATTTTTTCAGATTTTTCTGACCTCGGGAAGACCCCCAAAACAGTCCGTAAGTTGACTGGTCAAACAGTTGACCAGAAAGTCAAAGTCAACGAAAAATTTCCAAAAAATTCCAGAATACAGAAAACTTGAAATTTTCTGTATTATTTTCATAATTTTTCGATATCTCTAAGATCTCCAAAAATAATTAACAAGATGTAATTATTGACTGCGAGACGGAACGAGTAAAAACAATTCGAGTTTTAGTCTTCTTCTTCATCCATCAGAGTCCACGAAGGAGATCCTTTTTTTTTTTTCTCAGTATGTACAGTACTTCATGCACCACGTACAACAAAAAGTATAATGTACAACAACACAGCCATTTTCTTCGACCGTGAAAGAGAGAAAACCCTAGAATTTTGAAAAATCATAACTTCTTCATCTTTAATCCAAAAATCATGAAACAAAATTCTGCGAAAAGCCCTTTTAATCCTCTTTCAAACCATATCAATAATTCATACCAATTCTTAAAGCATGAAAAACGAAAATTAAACCCATTTAACATGATATGGAAAAAAAAACTTCAATCATGGCTTTCACGAAAACATTCGAGATCAAATCCAACAAAGGCTCTGATACCAATGTAAACTTTAGAGGGATTGAATCACTTACTTGATTGATTCTTGTGCGGAAGCGTAGATCGATACCGTGGATTTTGATCACCGAATAGAACTTGGTACAACACTTGCAACGTTGATCGGGAGCGAAATCACGAACGGAAAACACCCACTAGTTCACAACACTTGTTTGCTTTTGTTGATCAGCCATGGATGGAGAGAGGGAGAGCAGTTTTTCGTCTTTTCGTTTGCGTCGTGTCTCTCAAAAACTGACGCAGTCTCTCTTTGAGTCGTGAAAGATAAAACCGACTCCGTAACTGCTCGTATTTAACGGCCTCCCTTTTATTTATTCATGTATTTTATTTTCTTAATAAATACAAGGAATTGGGCTTGTCTAGGTTGGGCCATCTTGGGCGGACCTAGTTTAATTCCAACAGAATCATCCACATGTTTCTAATCAATGTCTTTGTCCACCCTTAAGGCATAAGGTTTCTTAGGAATATGATTTATTAAGAATTCATAACTTCCGTTCTTGCTTTAGAACAATTCTTAAGCTCATGACTAGGTCAAGGAAGTTAATCTTATTCTCTTTAAGTAGGGTCTATTGCAGTGATTATACATGATTATAGTTTAAGACATTCTACAAAATATGCAAATAAATATACACATATATTTCATACCATTATCATTTAGAGACATATAATGTATTTCATAAATACTCCCACTAAATTATACACCTTCAATACAACAATTGTATAATATAATTTAAGTAGGCTAAGATCAACTTTAATTTAATTTCAAGTCCGCTTTGGCGATACTGCTCAAAATTAAATTAATTAGGTAGACAACTCTTTGTCAATCATATCATATATGATTCTTAGATCCTTTATGAGATTTGTTAGACATCTTATGTCAGACATGTTTTAATCTCATCTTGTGCCTTAGGCCCAAACTTTGTCTTTTGATAGCCTAATTAAGTCAAACCACGTTAAACGTATAGGAAACTCTCATTCCTCATATTGCTCATACACTGACAGAATTAATGCACCTCGCTTTGGCATAGCCCACATAAAAATACCCGGTGTACTCACAAGTGTTTTAATAATGGATTGGCAGATGACTTAAGTTTTAAGAAGGTTTATTTGCTTAGAGATATGCATCATATATTTAATTATGTCAAACATAATATAATATAGTCTTTGCATAATGATGTTAACTAATCTAATTAATTAACAGAAGCAAAATCTTGTGATTTAATTATGAAGCAACATAATAGGGACGAAATCTAAATTATCTGTAAACAATTTACAGATTGGATATTTCATTCGCATTCTCAGAAACAAGGCGTAAGCCTGCCATTGGTCCATGCAATGAATTAATCCAAATATAGTTTCCTTCTCTTGCAAACGATTTGCACTTTGTATAGGGGTAATTCTGAAACTTTGAGATTACGCCAATCTTAAACTCCTTTAAGATTCTGATCTCATTAACTGTTTGGACTTCTGAACTTAAATCTGTTTCATGAAACACGGTTTCCGAAACCTGCCGTCTGAAACAGATCAGAATCAGTAATGCCCAAACCATCCGTACAGATGTTTCTGGAAGCATCCAGATTTATCCGTACAGCTCTTTCATACAGGTCACATAAACTCTGAACTCTTCAGAATTCTGAAAATGTATCCGCGGAGCATCTTGAAATTGAAAGCACAAACCGCACGGCCGAAACTAAGCCAAAAGGCATCCACATTTCCGTGCTAAGATCAAGAAACCAAGCAACTTCTCTATACGGTCTAAACTAAGCCAAAAGGCATCCACATTCCCGTATAGATTGGATATTTGTTTCAAGATCTTTCATTGTCTCTTAATCTCACAGATTACAGCAGTTCTAAACTCTTTAGAACTCTGATTTCTGCAATTCCTTTTGAATTCTTCGGCCGAAAACTGTTTCAGGAACACGGTTTTGAAAACCAGCCGTCTGAAAGCAATTTCCAGTTTCCAGATTTGAATTCGGTAAACAATTTACAGAATGATCTGAACACCAGAAAACAAAATCAAATCTGAGAATTTCGAAACTAGCCGTACGGATGAGTTTGGCATCATCCAAACCATCCGTACGGATCCATTGGTAGGATCCCAGATTTCCAGGTTTTTCAGAATTTTAGAAATTCGACCAAATCCAATATCATGTTTGTACATAATCAGATTACAGAAACATGAATTTACAGATTACGAATTTAATTAGATCTAATCAATATCATGAATAAACAATTTATTACATACACAAATTAGATCCAAATTATCAATACACAAAATCCAATTATTTATTGATATCCCAAACATGTAATTATTCATATGGATCAAATCAATACAATAATTACATAATCCCCATATATGAGCTCATAAATTTTATATCTCATATATAAAACTCAAATCACACATTCATCTTATTATTATGTAGATATTATATAATCGAATTAAACAATTTCAACATGATATACTAAAATAATCAACAATGAACGGGGCTCTGATACCACTGTTGGGTTTTGATGCATCATGCGCAGCGGAATTAAACATATAAATCAAACACCCAAGAGCCCGGATCCGTGCATGTTGATTAAATTAAATACAAGATGAAAGAAACATACCCTTGAAGATCGAATCCATGAACACGGACTTTAAGGTGCTAACGCAAACACCCTCTATCAGTATCCACACATCGAACGGACTCAAGAACGCTTCTTGATTTGACTGCTAGATCCTTAGGCTTTAAAACATGGTTGAATAACCATTCTTCAACCTCCCTTTGATTATTATGGTTTGATGATGAGCAAAAATCAAACCCCAATAACCTAAGTATATTATGTGTTTTTCTCTCTCCAAGAAACTCTTGTTGATTTCCAAAATCAATGCCTAAGGCTTAGTTTTCGGCTGAAGAGAACACAGAATATAAACTGGGAGAAACCTAATTCCATTAGGTTAAAGGATTCCTTTCCCAGAAAGAAATCTGACAAAAACTCGTCAGCGGACAAACTATCCGTACGGCTAGTCCAAACCATCCGTACGGCTGGTTTTTCCACTTCCCAGTTTTTCTCGTTTTTTCGTGCCAAGCAAGATCCGTTCTGCGTGTGTGACCCAATAGGATTATACTATCTTGGCAACGAGTCCGAAGACCTCGTAAATCATAAGCAGACTCTAGCAAGCCATTATGACTACCCAATTAGTATAACTTTGAAAGCCCAAAGTAACCTTATAGAACATATCATAATCCCTTTGTCACGCGATATCATATTGGACATAAGTCATGGTCCAAGTCAACTTATGTTGTCCAATGCTTTCTCGATTTCGAGTAGATTGATATGAGCAAATAACATTGAACGCTTCAATTCATTTGGGTACGGTCGTACACTTTTATCAATCTCACTCATCGAGTGGCCAAGCAGATATCTCTCTTGAGAGAGGGACAAATCTCATCTTGACTTATCATTCTTCCCTACAAGAATCCGATTATGCCAATCGTAGCCTTTATAACCACCCGGTTAGGGGTAGCGTTTGAGTACGTTAAACATAATGTTCATCATGTGGAAGACTATGTAATCTCAGGTCTAAGGATAAATGATATAACTACTATGAGATTTAATTATGACATTTGACCATGACATAAATCTCATAACGGGTCTATCCAGTACTTGTTCTCCAACATGTACCCACAAGTTTAATCCGCATCCTATGCGCTATAATCATCATATGATTATCCATTAAACTTATGCTAGCCCTTCATAAGTGCTAGGACAATGATCATTATAATAAACATGCAAAAGATATAATAATCGGGTTTGTTATCTC
Organism: Campanula takesimana; assembly: GCA_026119855.1. Lineage (NCBI taxonomy): Eukaryota > Viridiplantae > Streptophyta > Magnoliopsida > Asterales > Campanulaceae > Campanula > Campanula takesimana. Next base: position 113,536 of record JAOWBW010000870.1, read on the forward strand.
TATAACAATGAAGCTATGATATAACGCATAGGCCTTTCTCAAGGGCCTAGGGCATAATATCCAACAAGTTCTAGTTTTGAGTTTTACATTTGGTTGGTTGCAATTTGCCGAGGAATGAATAAAGTGGCAGGGATGTTGTTTGATCTGTTTCTAGGGGGATTTTCGAATTTGAATTTCAAGTATTGTTGCATCATACCTGTTGCCGGGTTTTCCGTGTTCCGACAAAATTCTTCATAGACCCATGTACGAACTATAATTCATTCTTGCCCTAGTTGGGTCAAAATTTAAAGACACTATAATTTAAATTGAGATAAACATATACTCCCTCCATCTTGTTCGAAATAAGACTGTTGATCAATTAAATTATACTTTGGCTAATAATTTAAGGAGATAATGATGTTAATAATCAGTTAAAAATAGTTATTGTATCGTGATTAATAATAAACTTAATAACTATTTTTAAATGTTCGCTAGGATTACTATTTTTCTTCAAACTATTGGTCAAAGTATAATTAAGTTGATCAAAAATCTTATTTTGAGTGGGATGGGGGAGTACATTTTTGCATGATCATTTGTCTCTTCTGCAATGTCTCTTCTTTTATCTATATGTCACATGTTCAATGAAAAAGCATTTCGTCTAGGTATTGCTAACTATTGTTCACGCACGGCCGCCTCTCTATATGTAATAACAAGTAATGAATCTAAAATGATGATGAAACAACCATTCCAAAGTGATTTGATCATCATTTTAATACAATCTCACATGCCTTAACAATTATCATATTAAGTTTGTTACACTAACAAGTTTTTGCTTTGTTGTGGCTAACATGCTCAATGCACAATTATGAGACTATAATCTAACCTCCGTATCTTTGCTTTAAACATGGTTGTGCGAAATTGTACCGCCTTTTTTACTTTTACCAAGTGCGATAAAAAAAATAATCCTTTTGACCCTATTTTATACCAGATTTCATTGCCTTTATTGTAATTTTAAATGTACTTTCAACCTATTCTAGGCATCACATGTTTACTCACTCTTACGAAGATTACACGCCTTAATAGATCAAGATGACACAAAATAAGGGTAACCAGATCATAATGTGTCTATATCACATCCATCACTTGTGTATTTATACCTTATTCTATATAGTTAGAAAACTCTTACAATATCGATAATAATGCATTCATACTTTCTATCACGTACCTCAAGTTAATGTTGGGTCAATCATATTATTCCAACATTTGGTTAATGTCATCTTATTCCTTTTGGTGGAGCATAGTTTTAGGATAAATGTCATATATACTTCAATATCTTGAAACTTGTTTAACTATAGTAAGTAATAACTCTACCTTTGAATGATAATAAATAAACTATGGACCTTATAGGTTTGTCTTCATACATAAAATATCACGCAAGCACGCACAAATATAAACAATATATAAATATAGACTTAGGCTACATATTATTTAAACAAGATGGAAGAACATAATTTAATCACTTGTAAACTTCATTGATTTAAAAAATGGCAGTGGTCGCCATAAAGTTGGTCGCCATAAAGTTGGTTAATGAGTTTAGGTAGCTCGTATTTATTCTTGTTTTTATTGTGGCAAAAATATATCATGAATATATTCTCAATCGGGTGTGAAAGGTTGAATTCAACCCAACATTTGAGATTAAGACGAACAAAACTTCCTTAAACTTAGATTAAAGATAAGAGCTTGATTCCAACTTATTTTATGCTCCTATGGCTAGTTTAATTATAGATACTAGTTTCATAAAAGATTCATATGACAATTATATCAACTTTTAGTTCATTTTTGAATGAATATATATATATATATATATATATATATATAAATAATATACTCAAGGGTCTATTTTATAAATCCTCCTAATTTCATAGCAATAGATGAAATAAATTATACAACACTATCAACTTTTTTTTTCTTTTGTAAATTCTCAATTACTAGTAGAAAATGGACATGTACTTTGTGAGACATATTTAGACAATAAACTAGCTTTCATATTTTTTTAAGATAAAGGCTCATGCTTAAATGAGTAATAATGAGAAAGATTTTATAATAATCATTAAGCATTATTTATATTCATTCCCACTAGATTCTGATGATGCATATTTCTGAATATACATATTTATAAGGTTGAATCAAACTATGCATGAAGTAATCATGAACTCCATTTTTATTTAAAAAAATTAGCTATTTAATGTTATTTATTTTGTCGCAACCAATAGTGCCCATCACCTTAGCTTTAATCTACATACGTTAAAGACCATGAATAATGTTTAAGTTGTTCCCCAAGATTTATATTTTCCTTCTCTTCGTGGTTACATTAGGCCTATTTGTGTTCAAGTATCATAATGAAGAGCTAAGTTTTTTTTGTGTTTTTTTTTTAAACTTAGGACATTGATATGATATAATGAATCTTTGTTTAAAAACTTAAAAAAAAAATTATGGTGTCTACATAAGCTTAAACTTACTTAACATATTATAATAACAATTGACTTTATCAATTTAACGAATATTGGAGAACTTACTAATAGTCATAGGGAATACACTATAACTTATTGAAGGTCAACCATTACTGTCAACAAGTAGGACACACATTAATATGAATCACAAAAGATAAAAACACACGCAGAGAGCATTCCTTTGTAAGAGATATACTCCTATCTCATATTATCACATTTTTCTTTTTGTTTAGTTCCAAAATGAATGACGTACTTTCAAATAAACTACTGCCATAATAGGAAAATCAAGTGCGACATTTATTATGAAGAGGAGAGTACAAGACAAGACATGTTGAAAGGGAATGAGTAAAGTATGGAAATAATTCAAAGTGGAGACTTATTCAATCAAATCCGAATGTTCCTAGGCATTAAATGTTGAAGACAAATAGCATCAAACTCAAGACTCCAAAGTGTAGTTTCATTTTATCTTATTGGGAATTATCACCTTATCCTTCATTCTAACCAAATTACCATTAAGGATGAGCATTATGAAAACTATCCATCCATAACTTTTTCTTCAACAAACCTGCATTTGTCACAATATTAACGCACGCCTCTCATTCTTTGAGTGCTCATGTGATGATGTGAACTCTCCTTTTTCATCTCAAAAACTGTAAAATGAAATGTCTCAAGATCCATAAGTAAATAATGATTAAAAATAATGAAGCCACCATTGTGCTCGTATCGTTAAAAAGAATCAAACTAGTACACACAACATAAAATTTTAAACATTTTTAGTAGTTCTAAATTGTTCATTGAATAATTAAGAAATTTTCAGGTGTTCTTGGTTCTCAACTGAGCAGGCAAGCAACAACTGAGATATTTCAGTTGCTATCAGATGTTCTGAACAATTGATACTTAGTTATTCTCGGTTAAACAACTGAGAAGGGGACCAACTCCGGTCGATGACCAACAACTGAGAACTTTTCATTTGTCATTAAGAAGGTGACCAACAAAACAACTAAAAACTTTTCATTCATTCTCACTTGTAATTGAACAAACTTCTTGGTAGTTTTTAGTTATCAACTGAGAAGACGACCAACAACTGAAAACATATCAGTTGTTCTCATTTCTCAAATGTGAAGACGACCAACTCCGACGATAAAAATTGAGAACTTCTCAAATTTTGGCAATGCCTTTTTGAACAACAATTGAGTACTTCTCAATTGATTTGTTTATTGAAACAACTGAGAAATTGACGCAGCACGGAAGCGATAGTATTCGTGAATAGCGCACTAAACATAAGAGTTCACAAGCGATGAACCCTAGAACACAATAAATCTGAAATCCACCAGAAAAGAGAAGAAAATCTCCTTGAACAAAGTTCAATAGATAAAATAAAAGTTTTTTTTCTAAAACAATGAAACAAAGAGTATCTATACTACTAACAACTAACAAAACCCTAACTTAACAAATACCCAAAATACCCTAATTGTTTAACACGCATAAAACAAAAACGCAGACTTAAAATTCTGCACTGCCGCCGACACGGTCGTGCCCTTTTGTTGGCACGGTCGTGCCAAGTACTCCACATGCCTCAACCATTCTGGCGATTTTCGGCACGGTCGTGCATAGCTTTCGGCACGGTCGTGCGTGCTTGATCCGGGAAGATCGCTGGTCTGGTCCGCGCGGATCTGATCGTCTGGTCTCCTACATCAGTCACCTTTCTTCTTCAAAAGAACTCGTCCCCGAGTTCATCTCCGAAGCTTGAAAGTTCCGTCCCACTTGAATAAATATTTTGATTAGATCGACTCCTTAGGCACAATTCGATGCAAAACGAATTTTCCACAATAAAGAATTAAACCTTCATTATTTGATTCTCGAATTGTCACCTTTGAAACTGAATCTTCAACCAGGGACAGAAAATAATTACTACTCCTCTCTCCATTGAAAACTTCGTTCAATATTTGTAGATCCTGATTCGTGGATTTGATTGGCACTAAATCTTCGCCGTTTGAATCTGAATCTTTCCCTTCAATCGGATCGATGCGGTGGAGACTTTCCCCGCGACGTTCTTCTTCAGCACATTTTTGCTATTCTGCAACAATACTTCGAATTGAGCCCGACGTTCTTCTTCAGCACGTTCATAAACTGCAGATCTACGCGCTTCCAGTTTCTGAATTTAGACAGTGTAGCGGTCGGCTTTGTCAGCATAAAATTGGGCTTCCATCCTATGTCGTTGCCTAAGCACTTGCCCCCTTGCTGCTCGATTCAGATCTCTGATTGATTTATATTTCTGCACACGTCGATCATGCATGTCAGCTTCGTCGAGTTCTTCGTCCTCTAAAGCTAGAAATATTTTTCCTATTGTCGAGCACGATCTAATCGAAGATTGATTTCATGAGCATCCTCGTCATCGGAACTGGAACTGGAAACCCCATCATCCTGATTTTTTGCCCTTTGAGGACGTCGTATCGGATCAACCCTGTCTCTCTCACCATGATGGTTTTGATTAACATTTTGACCCTGTTGAACAGCTACCAACGCTGCAATCTGTGTTGTCAAGGCAGCAATAGTGGTGGTTATGCCATCGATATCAGCCTTTGTAGCCTGATCCCCCATAATACTTCAGTGATAAAAGACAGGATAAAGCCTACTCTGATGTCAACTGACGCAGCACGGAAGCGATAGTATTCGTGATTAGTGCACTAAACACAAGAGTTCACAAGCGATGAACCCTAGAACACAATAAATCTGGAATCCACCAGAAAAGAAAAGAAAATCTCCTTGAACAAAGTCAATTGATAAAATAAAAGTTGTTTTTCTAAAACAATGAAACAAAGAGAATCTATACTACTAACAACTAAAAAACCCTAACTTAACAAATACCCAAAATACCCTAATTGTTTAACACGCATAAAACAAAAGACACAGACTTAAAATTCTGCACTGCCGCCGGACACGGTCGTGCCCTTTTGTTGGCACGGTCGTGCCAAGTACTCCGCATGCCTCAACCATTCTGGCGATTTTCGGCACGGTGTGCATAGATTTCGGCACGGTCGTGCGTGCTTGATCCGGGCGGATCTGCTCGTCTGGTCTCCTACATCAGAAATTCTCAGATGTTGATCACTTTCCAATTTTTTTTACATAAATATCATCCTTTTTCCAAAAATAGTCTCATATTTATTTACTATAAATTTATTTTTAACATAATTTTACTAATTTAATTTATAAATAATTAAATAAATGTTAATATTGAAATTCATACCAATTTTTTTAAGATTTCTTTTGGATGATTAAAGATATATTACAATTTTGACTTTAAAAAATGACTTTCGGTCAGAACTCAGAAGTGTCGGTAACTTATGAGTTGTGCTTACTACTTACTAACCTCCATAATACCACCAAATTTCTCACTTCCCAAACAACCTTTCAATTCCGCCTCCACATACAAAACACTTCAACTGCAAATAACAACGTGTTTACACTAATTATTATTTATGTTTTCTTATGTCTAAATATTTTTATCCAAACATCTTCCTTACATTAACATTACATAAAGTGTTTCTCAGTGAATTCATCTAACGCCTAACAGCTTCACAACTCCTCATCCTCCCTGAAACTATTCAAAAATTATAATACCCCAAACAATTGAGGACAAATATTACAAAAATCAAGAGAACCAAACCCCATCCATCATACTAAGTACTCCTTTTGTTGTTATAAATATTGATAATATGTTTTTTCAAAATAAAAAAGTTATCTTAAGTATTCTACCTCCATCACAAAATGATATTTAAAAAAAAAAAAAAATCTTATGTCATAAGCAACAATTTTTTTTAGACAATCATTTTGGAGGATGAGAAATTACCGACATGTAAATTTACTGTTAATAATACAATTAGTTATTTATAAATTGAATTTTGAAATGGAAGCTCAAAAGCAAGAATCATCTTCTATTTCTAATAAGATATAATAAGATATGCATTCTTAGTAGAACTTAAATTAAACAAATCTAAGACACAAAATAACTTCTTAGTATATAAATACTCTTATTATGAACATAAATGATGCCTCTCTCTCTCTCTCTCTCTCTAAAGTACAGATCAATCGCTTTCTTCTTCTTTGAACTCTCCCCAACCTCTTTCTCTATGCCCTCTCATTCAAATCCAATCATTTACACATATGGTTCGACTCGTCTAATAACCAAATTTGTAAGTTGTTCTATATGCAAATTTTGAACTATTTCAGGTTGAGTTTTGATTGTTTCGAGGGGTTAATCAGAAAATGACCGATTGAATGTCAGATGACAAGCAAGGGGTCGTAGGAGGTGAGGAAAGGGGTCGGTGGAGGGGATTTCTGAGAGGGGAAATAAGTGAGAGAAAGAAAGAGAAAGAGAGAGTGAAAGTGAGAGGGGGAATCTTGTATGACAAGGGGGTGGGGGGCGTGGTCATGTATGGAGTCCTACGGGTAATTTTGTCTTCTTGAAAAGTGGGTACATGTATATTATGGTAATATTATTTTTCATATTGGACTAAGTGGTCTTTTCTCAAAGTCCATTGTCTTAATGGAAATTTTAATAAGGTGGAGGACTAGTTGGTAATAATCTCTTCCTTACCAAGTAGTAGTATTTCTTTTGGGTTAATTGCAGTTTAGGGCCTGAACTCAGCATAATGTTCCCCAAGGAGGGCTCCAACAAATTATTTCTGCAGACTAGGGCTCGATACGTCTTTTTTCATCATCATTTAGGGCTTTTTGACGGAATTCGTTAGAAATTTCGTTAAGTGCTCATGTGCCGTGCACGTGATCAACGGAATGGTTACTCTGAAGTTAATAATCCTATATAGGGGCCTTAATGAAAATTCTAAACATTAAAGGGTTGAATGTTACTATTTTTAAAATATTTAATAATTCAACTTAAAACAAAATAAAGTAATAATTTTTTATTTAAAAAAACCAAATATAATTCTAAAAAGAAATAAATAAATAAAGTTAATAAGTTAAATTTTTGTTAACATTTTATTTTATGTCTATTAATGTATTCAAACTTGTTTGGGAAACATTAATATTTTAAAACTTGCAATGATAACAATTTTTGAATTATAATAATTAGCAAAATTAAATAATTAATTATTTAATGTTATTTGTTGCATTAATTCTTGTCATTTTAAAATTTTAATAACTTTAAATATAGTATACTTAAAAGATAAAAAAGCAAGAAAATAATGATTTAATACAAATTCATAAGAAAAATAGTAATCATAATCCTATTCATACAGCTCAACAAAAATAACAAAACCCCAAATCCTAATCCTAATTCCACAGCTCAAGAAACCCAGCAAATGAAATTAAAAAAAAAAAAAAGAAGAAGAAGAAGAAGAAGAAACCCAGCAAAATGGACTCCTCTTTTACTCCTCTGTTTCTCTACCCCATCCGCCTCAAATGCCCACCCTCCCACCACCTTCATCGGGTTTGACCAAGAAATATCAATTTCTCCAGGGTTGTGCACTGAATTTCTTTATTTGGCCAATAAATATCAATATATGTATCTTGATTTGAATTTAGATATTTGGTTTTGAAGAGAGGATGAGAGAAGAGAGAGAGACGAACTGAAGCTGTAGGCGACGGCGATGGCGACGACGCTCTGGTGGGTGGTCGTGGTGGCGATGGTCGGTTGGCCATGGTGGCGTCGGCCATTGGTGTCCAGCTGAGGAATGGTGAAGTGTGGATGGGGGAGGAGATGAAAGAGAGAGAGAGAGAGAGAGAGAGAGAGTGTTTACAGAGAGTGGAGGGATGGGGAAGAAGGGAATATTGTGGAGAGGAAGAGAAGTAGAAGTGGGGAGGTGGAGGTGGAGGAGATGAAAAGATGAAGAAGAGAGAGAATGGTGGGATTCAATCTAGGTTTAATTTGGGGATGGAGATGGGGTGAGTGTAATATTTTAGATTTATATTTTTTTTATTTCACCTTTAATTTTCAATTTTTACATTTGACCCCTTAATAATTAAAATTAACTTCAAAGTAACCATTCCGTTGATCATGTGCACGGCACATGATACTTAACGAAATTTCTAACGAATTACGTCAAAAAGCCTCAAATTGATAAAAAAAAAACGTATTGAGCCCTGGTCTGCAGAAATAATTTGTTGCAGCCCTCCTTGGGGAACACTAGGCTGAGTTCAGGCCCTAAACTGCAATTAACCCATTTCTTTTTTCTTTTACAAAACTCTCACACACACGCACGCACGCTCTTCGATTCCTTGTTCGAACCCCTCTGACTGCCGCTCCGATGGGGTTTTTATAAGGACAAAAAATATATAGAGAGAAAGCTAGAGACAGAACGAAACAATGGCGCAGAAGCTGCAGCAGCAGCTGAATGAAGTCGGATCGAAGCTCGAAAATCTTCCGGCGACAAAAGACGGTCTTATCAAGCTCTTGAAGGTGAGTCTATCGCTTTGCTGCTAAGTTTGAATGCTACGGTCAAATTCACAGGGCAGGCCTCGTTGTAATGCTTGTACGATATGCTTTTCGAGTTAGATATTGTGAATTAAAACTTGCTCTTTTGTTGTAAAATTGGCTGAAGTTTGTATGGTGAAATTTTAAGTGTTCAGGTGAATTAGGGTTCGGTTTGAAGGTTTGCACACTTAGAGAATCGAAATTTCCCAGAACTATGCCGCTTGTTTTTTTTCTTTCCTTTAATCGTATTAGGCGAAAAGTTAATTTTGTCATTAAAGGCTCAACATTTCTCAATGCTAGTTGAATTATGAATAATAGTTACTTTTCCTAGAATTTTAGCAGTATTACATCTATAAGTTTAGATTTGGGATATAGAAAAGGTCACCATGTGTTTCTCTTATTGTGTAGAGCTGTTGCCTTAGAGTTTCAAATTTCATTGTTTCCTACTTGTATTAACGAACAATTGGCTGCTACTTCGGAGATAGAAAATGGCCTATAAAGCATTACTTTTGCTGTGAACTAACTGCCTAACAAGTTCAGTTATTACGTTTGCAATTGGTAGTGTGAAGCCAATTACATTGCTCTACTAGTCCAGGACATAGAGAGCCCAACCACGCAAACATAATGAGGACTGGATACAGCAGAGAGACCTTAACCAACTTTTTTTTTAAAATGTTTTTCCATATTTAATGCTAAAGCCGGCAATTTAAACTTAAGTTGTTAGAGAGATGCCCATTATTGTATGTTTGGCCAGATGTTGGCTAACGGATCAGCCCGGCCCGGCCTGGTCAGTCTGTTTGGCACAATCCATGGGACAAGCGGGCTCGGCCCGTGTCCGTCTGTGTATGAAACGGGCTCAGCTCGGCATGTTCCCAAGTAGACCCTCCTGGCCCGATCCGTATGGTTCACCAATGTTGCTCAACAGGCTCAAATTGGCACTTATCAAAATTTGAACACAGTACACCCAAATCAAATCTTACGGTCCTTCAAACCCTTCTGCTACAATGGGGGCAAGGAGTCGGGAGGTGACGAGGGCAGCGTTTGGATAATGGTCGTGTGGCTAGGAAGTTGAAGGAGAGGCACCGACGTGGGTATTAGAGAAGTGGAAGCGCCGAAGGGGGTGTTTGAGAAGTGGGGAGAAGAATGAAGAAGGGTGGGGGCAAAGATGAAGAAGGGGGATTAGAGGGAGATGGGAGAACCATAGAAGAAAGGAAAAATTGAAGAAGGGTGGGGACAAGGGAGTGGATTGGAGATGAGGTAGGGGGCTAGGGTTTGTACACAGAGTCACGAACCTTTAGATGGATCTCTTAATTTTTGAGCTAAAATGGGGTTCTGGTGCAATAGAAGCGGGATGTTTATGTTTGATAAAATAAACTGCTTCAAATAGGCTGGACGCGCCGACGTGTCAAACGCTCCTATTGGGCCGCGGGCTCGGCTCGGTCCGTATATCATATTGGAGTCCTGCCTCGGTCCATGGATCCCCGGGCTTGGAGGCGAGCTTGTACCGCGGGTCCGATGGACATGGGCCAAAATGCGAATTGCGGGTTGACCGTGGGTTTTACGGACCGCCAAGCCTTTTAGCCATCATTAGTTTGCTTATTATTTGAACGTGTTAATGTTTTACCCTCTGGCTGATGGGACTTAAACTGGCTCAATACGGCGAAAAGAACTTGATTAGTACCTTATCATCGATCTATGAAATGCTGCTATAGCTGTGGCTGTTACTGAACCAAAATGTAAATCGAGCTTATTATACTCTTGCCTTTACCTTCAATTTTCATGGTCACTTCAAGCGCTAAACATCTTCAAAGTAGTCCAAATGTAAAGAAAACATTCTTTGCTGTCTTATGCTCTCTCAGAGAGAGTGCATGTGAACAAATAGTAATCTCCGCATGATATATATAATCACATATGCCATTACAATTAATGTAAAATGTATTTGTAGTCTAATTTAAATACAATGCCCAGGGCTTAGATTACAGAATTCTTGATACGTGTATGCCTACCTCCTGATATGTATGCATGAATTCATGGACAATTCATGAATTTGCTGTTTATTGAAATCTATTGAGGGCATCTTCCATTGACGCCAAAAGGGTTAAATATCCCCCATCTCATTAGGTACTTAGCCCATATGTTTTTCTATTAAATTGTTCTTAATGGACAACAGCACTACAGGTTTTGTCTTGTAAGAGTAGTATTAATAACTTTGAGAGCGAGAATGTTGATTAAACTTCATCCGACTAAAGCCTTGGTGGTGGATTCATGGTGTCTCTTCCTCTCTGTAACATCTTGGTTCTCTGGTGCGGTTTACGAAACTTTTATGAGCCTCTATGATGTCCTAGGGATGTTGTGTACCACTTAGTGCTTGAAGCCAACATGTTTATGACTGGAATCCTGGATTGCCTTCGTACATGAACACGCGTGGGAGAACTTGTCTTTGTGGGATGCAAGACGTGGAGATATACCCAAAGATAAGCTTCTCGACTCTTACATTGTCTTCTGGCACCTAGAAATGAGCCTGACAAGAATGTCATATTTAGAATCACAATAAATCTCCTTATTACCATGGTTTTGTAGGCTAGAAGCAGGTCTTCAATTTGACATTTCTGAACCACGGACTACGATTTAATTATTATGGAGAAGCTTTTGAAATGTAAAGGGGCCATTCTTGAATAATCACGTATCTGCTTCACAAAATTTGTGGATATGCCCTATTTAGCGCTAGTTACTACCTTTAAGTTAGGGGTCACTTGTTGCATGTCCAGCTAGGTATCTCTTGGCTGTCATTCATCTTGGAATCTTCATATTAGTTGGCATTTAAAAAAATAATAAACATAGATTGCGAGTTACGGGCCAAGGGACAGTCTCAGGTAGACTGCATACTTGGACAAAGTACTGCTATTGATGTTATCTTATAAACTTTCCTGCTTGCAGCAATCTTATCTTGGCTGTGATCCTTCCAGTACATTTTTCTTTTGTCTCTTTCTTTGTGTGCATGCTCACATGCACATGTGTGGAGGTGGGTGGCTGATTGTTTTGCCTGATGTCTAGTACCTAAAATCTCTTCTTCCATTCTTTACAATTCTAATGGGAAAGAGAATGCCATTTATCATGTTGTTGGGAGGATGATTGTTACGGCAAAGGAAGTAAGATAGGTATACATTTTATTAGAATAGGGTGGATGAGAGTTGTAATTCTATCATGCAAGTGCAAGCTATGCTTGTGGTAAGATTTGTTTCCCTAGCCTTGACATCCTAATCATTATGAGAAATACTACACATGAGGAGGCGGAAGTCCCTCAGAGAATGTACAAAATAAAAGCAAGACTCTGCCTTCGTACAATGTCTTAGTATGTAAAACTTTTCGTTATTTTTCAGCATTTTGGGGGTGGTTGGCCTCCCATAATTTCAAGGAAACTTCCATTTACTGGTTTGAACTTTTAAGATTATGCCATACTCTAGCTGCCCCAAAAATAGTGCCAGTGACAACTCAAACTGATTAAGATCGTAGTTTTTCTTCTTTGTACTTTTTAAATTGCACTAAAACAATATCCTTCTTTAGAAATGAGACTTTTTCTCTGGGACAAACTGAATAGGCAAGTGCCACTATCTGTTTGGGATTGATGGTCTTGCCATCATTCAACAACTCTGCCCTTCATAAGATGAAATGTTGCAGTGCCCTTTTTATACGGTTTCATGTATGCGTTGCGGACCTTATCTATACTTCACGGCTTAGCAATATCGAAAGCTACAAGTTTTCATTGTAACTTTACTTTAACACACTCTTATGAAAACTGATTGTGAAAGTTTCTTAACTTTCCCGCTGAAAAACGTGGTCCTCATTGTTTCCCTAGACTAAGTTTCAGAATCATTCCTGTGATATGCAGCAAGCTGCTGCATCTCTTTCTGATTTAGATCAATCACCACCGAAGGCTGTGCTGGACTCCATGCAGCCTCTTCTGGATGCAATTGTAAAGCCAGAGTTACTGAAGTATCAAGATAAAGAAGTTAAGCTACTTGTTGCAACATGTATATGTGAGATAACACGGATAACAGCTCCTGAAGCTCCATACAGTGACAGTGTCTTAAAGGTACTATTGCGCTCAAAGAGCAAATGCATAAAGGAGTTGGCGCGCTGCGGCCTCAGCTGTATTGCCATTGTTATTTTCTGTTGTAAACCATTGATATCACTTGGGTTTGTTTCAGGACATCTTTCATCTGATTGTAAGCACCTTCAGTGGGTTACGAGATACTCAAAGTCCATCTTTTGGGAGGAGGGTCATCATCTTGGAGACTCTTGCTAGATATAGATCGTGTGTTGTAATACTGGATCTCGAATGTGATGATCTGATAAATGAGATGTTCACTACATTTTTTGCTGTCGCCAGGTTTATTTTTCTGCTTGCTGATTCGATTTGATAGTATTGAGGAGTAACTTTTTAATCTAACCTCTGTTTGTGTGCTCTCTTGAAATTTTGACTCAACCATATTTTGGCTTGAGATAACTCATTCTTGCATTATGCTGTACTTTTCATGAATGCACATTATTACGTATGAAGAACATATTCCCTTAAAAGACCGAAGAGTGATTTGCTCATATGTCATATTGCGGGATATAGTTAGGAGCACAAATTAGTGTCCAACATTTATTCACCTGACGTAACTTCTTTCAACTTTAGAAGTTTGACCAAAACGTATGAAAATTTAGTTATCATCACGGAATTCTAAAAAATTTATTGATAGTATATTAATAGTGCATCAATTACTCCCTTCGTCCCAATTTAAGCTTCTTACTTTCCTTTTTGGTCCGTCCCACTGTAAGCTTCGTACTTTGCTTTATTCCCATAAATGGAAAACACTGAAGTGTGTTGTGGACTACTTTATCCTCTTAACTTTATAGAATTACAAAAAACCCACTACTTACCTAACCTACTTGTCACCCATTTCTTATCAATAGTGTTTTGGACAATTATACCCTGAACCCACTATAATTATGTCCCCATTCTACATTGATTTCGTAATAAGCGTGCAAAGTCAAATTAAGAAGCTTAAATTGGGACGGAGGTAGTACAAAATTTAGAATTTTATGCGATGATAATTAGAAATTTGACTATGATGTGAGTATGCACTTCTTTTAGGGCGCCAAATTGAGCGATATAATTGTGTTTGAATTCAGTCTTTGATATTATATTTTCATAAGCCAACTCGACCTAATGATATCTAACTTGCTTTTGCATATAGGTGTTTATTATAGCAGAATTATGGTAGCATGTCGTTCTTTGTTGTCATCTTTTCCCGATTCAGTAATATATTTATATTCTTACATATGCAGCAATGAGCACTCTGAAAGTGTTCTCACGTCAATGCAAACAATCATGGTGGTTCTCTTGGAAGAGAGTGAGGAAGTCAAAGAAGAGCTCTTACTCGTTATTCTGTCTGCATTAGGACGGTATAAAAAAGTAAGACTTTCAGTACTTCTATGCTAGCCCTTACTTTCTTGGGAAAAGTCTTTCTGTTTCCAGAGTAATCTTCTAGACCTATCATTGACAGGAACTCGTGTGGCCAGCCCATCCTCTTTTTTCTACCTTACAATTGCTTCTCTAGGAAATAATATTCATTTACAAAAGCATATATTGAACCAGGGAATCTAGAAAGAGATTTTTAAATTTAGCTAGGTTATACTAAGATTTCATTAACAATTGCTGGCATATTTGGAGAAATATCTCATATCAACTACTTATGCCAAAATGATTGATTTGTGAAATCGGAATTGCTAGGATATGGGAGAGGCTGCAAGGAGACTTGCTATGAACGTTATTGGGCAATGTGCTGGACAACTTGAAGCGGGGATAAAGCAGTTTCTTGTGTCTTCAATGTCGGGAGATAGCAGGCCTTTAAATTCTCAGATTGACTACCATGAAATTATCTATGATATTTATCGCTGTGCTCCTCAGGTCTTATCTGGAGTTGTACCATATCTCACAGGAGAGCTACTGGTAATCACTGAACAGTTAAAATTCTCTCATTATACTTCATATCGTACCAGTAGGATAATTCCTCTCGGAAATGCTAACAAGTTTCCTTAGGGCACTTTTGAGGGATTGAACTTAGAAGGTTTAAATTAATTTTCATCCATTGTACTTTATCCCCACTTTCACTTTAACCACTATACTTGTTTTTTAGCACGAAAACCACAAAAGTTTTGGAAAACTAGCATTTTAGCCACAAATTCATGTTTAATCCGTGTTTAATTCGTGCCTAATCAGTGCCCTACCCTAATCCGAAAATTAGTGGCTAAAATGATAGTTTCCGAAAACTTTTGTGGTTTTCGTGCTAAAAAACAAGTATAGTGGTTAATGTGAAGTCGAGGTTAAGCACAGTGGTTGAAAATGAATTAAAACCAACTTTGAAATATTCTGTGTTAAGATTTTTTCTAATAGCCTTGTAAACTTGTCCAATGCAACTGTGGTAGCATGACCCGTCCTGTAATATCTGGTGGAGAAGTCGAGTACATATTTTATGAATAATTTCAGATGCCATGTGCACAGTAGTTTTGCGTTGTAACGTAGTACTCTCTCTTGTTCTCTGAGCTGGAACTTTATGGCTGTTTAAAGTGCAGCATATATACCATTGTACTGCCAGAAGTCTTTGCAAAGTTCAGTATTTACTGTTGCATTGTACTGTGTCTGAGACATTTGTTTGCTGTCTGCATACTTTAATGGATATTTTATTACATAAACAGACCGATAAGATAGACATACGTTTAAAAGCGGTTGGATTGGTTGGTGACCTCTTTGCTCTCCCTGGATCTACTATCTCTGAAACATTCCAACCTATATTTTTGGAGTTTTTGAAGAGGTTACCAACCAATCCAACCGCTTTTAAACGTATGTCTATCTTATCGGTCTGTTTATGTAATAAAATATCCATTAAAGTATGCAGACAGCAAACAAATGTCTCAGACACAGTACAATGCAACAGTAAATACTGAACTTTGCAAAGACTTCTGGCAGTACAATGGTATATATGCTGCACTTTAAACAGCCATAAAGTTCCAGCTCAGAGAACAAGAGAGAGTACTACATTACAACGCAAAACTACTGTGCACATGGCATCTGAAATTATTCATAAAATATGTACTCGACTTCTCCACCAGATATTACAGGACGGGTCATGCTACCACAGTTGCATTGGACAAGTTTACAAGGCTATTAGAAAAAATCTTAACACAGAATATTTCAAAGTTGGTTTTAATTCATTTTCAACCACTGTGCTTAACCTCGACTTCACTTTAACCACTATACTTGTTTTTTAGCACGAAAACCACAAAAGTTTTCGGAAACTATCATTTTAGCCACTAATTTTCGGATTAGGGTAGGGCACTGATTAGGCACGAATTAAACACGGATTAAACATGAATTTGTGGCTAAAATGCTAGTTTTCCAAAACTTTTGTGGTTTTCGTGCTAAAAAACAAGTATAGTGGTTAAAGTGAAGTCGAGGTTAAGCACAGTGGTTGAAAATGAATTAAAACCAACTTAGAAATATTCTGTGTTAAGATTTTTTCTAATAGCCTTGTAAACTTGTCCAATGCAACTGTGGTAGCATGACCCGTCCTGTAATATCTGGTGGAGAAGTCGAGTACATATTTTATGAATAATTTCAGATGCCATGTGCACAGTAGTTTTGCGTTGTAATGTAGTACTCTCTCTTGTTCTCTGAGCTGGAACTTTATGGCTGTTTAAAGTGCAGCATATATACCATTGTACTGCCAGAAGTCTTTGCAAAGTTCAGTATTTACTGTTGCATTGTACTGTGTCTGAGACATTTGTTTGCTGTCTGCATACTTTAATGGATATTTTATTACATAAACAGACCGATAAGATAGACATACGTTTAAAAGCGGTTGGATTGGTTGGTGACCTCTTTGCTCTCCCTGGATCTACTATCTCTGAAACATTCCAACCTATATTTTTGGAGTTTTTGAAGAGGTTAACTGATAGGGTGGTTGAGGTCCGGATGTCTGTCCTTGAGCATGTCAAGCTCTGTCTGCTGTCAGATCCATTCAGAGTAGAAGCACCTCAAATAATCTGTAAGCTGAACTGCTCATTCTTGGCTGGTCTCTCATGCTATTTTTTATTTTTATTTTTAGTTTTTGAGTTTAATTTGGGCGGACTATTTTGTAGCTGCCCTTTGTGATCGGCTCCTGGACTACGATGAAAGCATTCGCAAGCAAGTTGTTGCTGTAATATGTGATGTGGCATGTTGTGCCCTATCAGCTATCTCTGTTGAGACCGTCAAGCTTGTTGCAGAGCGTCTTCGAGACAAATCTGTATGTTTGATGCTCTAACCTCTCTCCTCCTCCCGCTCATTCTTTTATATTTTAAACAAATGAAATGTGCAAGTTAATTGTATGTTTTTTCAGTAAGTTATTACCAATAAGCATGTTGCTGATGTTTTTTACTCACTACTATCTACCCATATTTTTTTGTGTCTCCAGCATCTAGTTAAAAAGTATTCCATGGAGAGGTTATCGGAGATATACCGAACTTGCTGCTTGAAGCACTCTGATGGTTCGATTAAAAGTGATGAATACGATTGGATCCCTGGGAAGATCTTAAGATGTTTCTATGACAAGGATTTCAGGTAAATCAGATGTTAATCATCGTTTTATATCCTTTTGTTTTAGCCCAGTACCGTTCGCTAGGGAGGTTGTTACTCATTCTACTGTATGCCTCATTCTAATCATACTTCTTAACAGTACATGTAATTACTTTACCCCAAAAAGCAGTTGATGAAAGCAACTTTCTATGTTGAAAAACACGCTTTTACTTTCAAATTATTCTGTCAAGTCCAGCTATTCTATACGAAGCAATGAAATCTGCTATACGTTTGACACATGTATGTCTTTGCAGATCAGACACTGTTGAACACATCCTATGCACGTCCCTCTTCCCAGCTCAGTTATCAGTCAAAGATAGAGTTGCAAATTGGATGAGACTATTCTCAGGATTTGACAGGGTCGAGGTTAAGGCTCTGCAGAAGATACTTGAGCACAAACAAAGGTCTGTAGGCACGTGTTGATGTCTAACTTACCTTGCTTTCCTACCCCGTTGCAAGTTGGATCAGACTAATTTTTTTCAGGGAATTTCTACTTAAATTGCAGGTTACAACTGGAGATGCAGAAATATCTATCTCTAAGGCAGTCATGTCAGGTTGTAACCCTATACAATTTGCCAGCTTAAGAGAGGAAGTTAACGTGGTACTTATATGTATAACATGTCGGATCGCAGGAAAATGAAGCTCCTGAAGTTCAGAAAAGAGCCGTCCTTTGTTTCCGGATCATGTCCCGCTGTTTTACTGATCCCACAAAAGCTGAGGAGAATTTTCAGATTCTTGATCAATTAAAGGATGCTAATATTTGGAGGATCTTGGCAACTCTACTTGATACAAACACTAGTTCTCTTCAAGCTTCTAGTTCTCGAGTAAGGAATAGACCTACATTTTTATTATTATTATTATTAATTTTTTCCATTTTGATAGACAACAACAAACTGTAGGACTGTCAAGGGATCAATTCTCATTCCACTGCCTAGTTTGCATACCAGTAGAAGTGGACCTTGATTGCAAGGTGAATGTGGCATGGGATTCATGTGAGTTGATGGCCAATTAGTTAATATATATTCGTAGGAGATCATTCCTGAGGGATATTCAACTAATATATATTAAAGGATTGCAAACAGCTTTTCACAGAGCACTGTTTCCATGACCCATGTATTATCATTATGATATCTAAGTGGGGTATTGGTATATCTTTGAGTCCATGCCACATTTGCTGAAGAAACCATGAACTCGTATTCAGGAAAAGGATTATTACTGATTAGAATTTGAACCTGAGTATGCATTATACTTATATAAGTTGTGCACAAGTTTTGCATTTTACTATACAGGTCGACTCGATTAAAATAAAATAAAATATACAGGTCGATTAGATTAATTAGTAATTAGAAAGTACATATTGACATTATGTTTGTGTGGATTTATGAACTTGTGGTCCAATCCAGACTCAGATGCTTTAATTTCACTTCTGATATCAAGAGTTTGATTAGTCTTGTCACAGTTCTAGACAATATATACAGAACTGATATTTAGTTTCTCTCTGGTGATTTGTAATATTTTTGACAGGATGATTTACTCAAGATCCTTGGTGAGAAGCATCGACTTTATGAGTTTCTGAGCACACTCTCTTTGAAATGCTCATATATACTCTTCAACAAAGATTATGTCAAAGATTTTCTTCTGGAGACCAACATACAGAAATCTGCTGGAAATAGACAATTGACAGAGTCTTGCATGAATATACTAGTGGTATATCTTCCTGCAATATTGGAATCTGACCCGAGTTTTCCTTTTCCTTGAACTACCTTTATCTCCAGTTCTTATTTTGATTCTTTGCTTAGGATCATGGTTCTTAAAATTTCTAACAATCAATAAGCTAATGCTGAGTTTGCAGATACTTGCAAGCTTCAGTCCGTTGTTGCTCAGTGGGACTGAAGATAGTTTGGTGCATTTTCTTGAAGATGATGACGAAGTGATCAAGGAAGGGGCTTTGCATGTTTTAGCAAAGGCTGGTGGATCTATTCGCGAGCGACTGGAGAGTCATCTAGGTTCATATTTAAAGCTGTGTCGTTTCCCAATTAAGGGTCCTCCGAATGTATGTTACTGAACATTAAACTGATGACTTGCAGTTCATTAGACCTTATCCTGGAGAGAATCTGCTTAGAGGGTAGTCGAAGGCAGGCCAAGTACGCTGTACATGCCCTAGCCGCTATAACAAAGGACGATGGGCTTATGTCTCTTTCTGTTCTGTACAAGGTAATCATGAATTACTTTCATTGCATAGAGATGAAGATATATACATGCCCTAGTGATGTTTTTTCTTTGAAAATAATTCTTGAACAATTTGCAGAAACTGGTGGATATGCTGAAAGAGAAGACACATTTGCCTGCTGTACTACAATCTCTGGGCTGCATAGCGCAGACTGCCATGCCTGTTTTTGAAACAAGAGAGAGTGAAGTTGAAGACTTCATAAAAAGAATTATCTTTGAATGCAGTCCGGTACGAGTCCAAAAAACTGTTTGCGTTATAATATCACTACATTGTTTAGTTTGGAAAATAATAAAAAAAACATATCTTGTCTGGTTTCAGAAAACAGAAGATAAAGAAAAAGAATCTTGGGACGACATAAGTGAAGTTTGTTCATTGAAGGTAATTTTTACCAAGTTGTACATTCAATTTAGTTGTGTGAAGTGTCTCAAACGTTTGGCATTGCTTTTCGTCATAAGTTTTCGTTGAGTGCATCCTACATGTCTTTTTCTTTTACCTTAGCTTTTTTTTTTTTTTTTTTTTTTTTTATCAACACAGCGTTATCCACTTTTTAAACTCTTCATGTTCTGTTCTTCAGATCTTTGGCATTAAAGCATTGGTTAAGAGCTATTTGCCTGTCAAAGATGCTCACCTTCGTCTTGGGATTGATGATCTCATAAGAGTTCTTCACAACTTTCTTTCTTTTGGAGAGATCTCAAAAGAGATTGAATCGAGGTAATTTTGGTCTAATGGACTTAATGTTTTTCGTACAGCTGATAATACGTTTGGTAGATTTACATGGCTAGTTTAGTTTGGAGTCTTCTGTGTACAAGGCAACTGATATAAGAAGGTGGTTCTCTTGAAATTCTGCAGTTCAGTTGATAAGGCTCATTTAAGGCTAGCTTCAGCAAAAGCAGTTCTTCGACTTTCAAGGCATTGGGAACATAAGATTACCGTCGAATTATTTTATCTAACCTTGAGAACATTAGAGGTGAATTTCTTCCTTGCTCAGAGTTTCTGCAGAAGCTTCTTCTGATGATGCTGTTCATAGATATGTTAACTTGCTTATTATATTCATTCGGAAGCAGATTGTTGTGTCAATTATTCTTATCCCGTGACTTTGTGGAATGTAGGGTGGCTTCCCTGAAGTTAAGAAAATATTTCTTGATAAAGTTCATCAGTACATAAAGGATCGGCTTTTGGACCCTAAATATGCTTGTGCCTTTTTATTGGATCTAGAATCTCTGCAGTCAAATCCTGAAGAGGTATTAAAGGTTATCCCTGATGGGTCCTTTGTAAATCTTGTTTTTCATTTGCAGAAGTTTTGCACTTGTCATTATGGAAAGAAACTTCTCAAACTTATCAATTTTACTTCCTTGAGGGAGTATTACGTGTTTTCTTGATTTATATGTTTTCATCCCATTTCATTTGACAGGAAAGACGTAACTTAAGTGACATCATTCAGATGTGTCATCAAGGGAAGGCACGTCAGCTTTTTTTGCAAGCTGATCCAAGCTCTTCAGGGGCTTACCCTGAATACATTCTCACGTACCTGGTTCATTCGCTCGCACATCATTCTTCATGCCCTAATGTTGATGAATGCAAGGATGTAAAAGCCTTTGAACCAATATACAGGTATATCAGTGTATTAAGGGGTTTAGACTTTGATGATAAGGTTATTATGAAGGGATGATAATTGTACCATTGTGTTTTCATTTTCACATGTATAATATCATAGCATAATCCATTGAGGGTTACTGTTTCTCTATCTTCTCCTATTCTCTTTCTTGCTCGTTATTCTGATCATGATATCTAAGCTCTTGTTCAGCTAGGTTTTGGGTTCACGCTTGCACGTGTTTCCTTAGATATTGCGAGTGCACTTGTTGGCATGGTTTGTGAAGCCCCATGTGAGGCATATTTGTTTCTCTCTCCACTTGGGGGGCAGACATGAGGGGGAGTGTTAAGCTTGATATGCACTGTTAAAATCCTAGTTAACACCTTAAGCTTTTAGCTGACTTGGTAAATTAACAACCCGGTTCCGTAAACTATTTTTTCATTTTTTGACCAAAATGTCTTCTTTAACTGAAACATGAATTGTATGCTATTTTCAAGCTAGGGAGATGCTAACTAGTTCCAGAAGCTCTTGCTAAGACGTAGCGTCTGGGGAGTTTCTGAATGCTCATCAATATGACAATCCTTTCCTTTAAAGAGGTCCTTATCTAGTACCGGGGGAAACTTGATTGCGTCTTTTTCATATTACTGGAATCAGGCAGCACTGCCTCCAATAGGACACATTCTGTACTGTTTCTATCTAATATTTGGTTGTGGATGTTTGTGTTTCACAATAACACCAATTAAGGTGTCGGTACATAAAGGTCACTGGCTTCGCAATGAGAGTATCTCGAGGCAAAGTACAATTTAAATGGGGGTAGCTGAAGCTCTTTTTGGCTGGTTACCCCTGTGGACTTCAATATCACATTTTGCTCTTGACGGTAGTTACCTCTTATAAAAAGGACTTAATGGAACGACTCTAGGGAGCTAATATATTGAATCGTAAATAAATGTGAATTAGGTTGAAGTGCCCTACAATTTTTTTCCTATCACTGCAATAATACGCGGATATAGGTGATTAAGATTCGTGTTCTTTACACGATGAATCTTCGTGTATGTTTTCAGGAGATTGCATTTATTTCTCACTCTGTTGGCACATGGAAATGAAGAGGGCAAGGGTGAAGTTAGTCTCACAAAGGAAGAGACTATCTCAATAGTTTCTATTTTCCGAAGTATCAAGCAATCAGAAGATGTTGTTGACACAAAAAAGTCAAAGGTACATATTGCACATCCTTATAACCCCCTTTTCACCGTGAAACCTAAATTCTAACAACTTCATGGCTCTTATGGGTGCAAACAAACAAATACAGTAATGTGTGATGTAGATAAGATTCAACAAAAGGGAAATGTTAACAAGTTCCCATGGCATGATTTTATGTTTTGTGTCCTAGGAAGCAGTTATTACCATTTATATAAAAGTACAGTCTGAGAATGTATATATCAGACCCCAAATCATTTTGAGACTATATATATATATATATATATATATATAAAACAAAATTAGATTGCATGAAATGTAAGAACATAGAGTGATTAGAGTATTAGACAAATGATAGGACATCTCTTAAGCTTTTCATAGATTATTGATTGGACATGTTGATATGTTATGATCAGAACTCCCATGGAATCTGTGATCTTGGCTTGTCAATCGTCAAGCGTTTAGCTCAGAAACAAGATGATCTTCCGGCATCAATCACATATGTTTCCCTACCTCCAGTGCTGTATAAACCCCAAGAAAAGAAAGAAGGGAATGATATCCAGGTATGTTTCTTGATCCTTCAAACTTTAGTTTGATTTGAGTCGGTTCATAACTATTCTTTCTTATGTATATGTTTATATTTGCTCTTATCATTGTTAAGCATGGAAGTGGCTGCTCCCCGCGCGGTCGGTGGATTGGATGATGGCTTGGGGATGGGGTAGTTACTTGGTTAATTAGTGAATTTGTATTACATGTCACACCAGAGGGAAATAACATCCAACTATCACGCATGGATAGGAACAAAGAGTGGTCATGTTAAAAAAATAATTTTGTAAAATTGAATTCAATTTTCGGACTTTGAATATAGTTTTGTGTGTAGGTGGGAGAGGGGGTAGGAGAGAGAACAATTCTCTTTTGTTTCGATGGACTCGTCCGTCTCGATGTACATCCTATTATTTTTCGATAATTACATTTTTTGATTAAAACTAATCTATTTTTAGGAACATAAAAAAAGAAAAAACTTTCTGTTGGTGATCGACCTTCATTAAACGGTATATTATTGGTTGTAGGTTTCCGTGCAAATAGTTTAGGAAGAATAGTTAACTTAAAACTTCAGTTTCGTGACACAGTTATTATCCTAACTAGAGTTATTACAATGCTTTTGATAGGTCACTGAAGAGCAGACATGGTTGGCTGATGAAAGTGTACTTGTGCACTTTGAATCAATCAAGCTGGAAGCAAATAAAAGTGTATGTTGTACAGCTTCTTATTGCCTTTCAGATACACATATGAGGAGATATGCTCTTAATTGTTATTTTACTTTATTGAAGTCAATGATGATTTCAATCCCTGCTATTAAATTGTTATTGGTTATTTTTGTTCTCCTCTTATTCCAGGTCCCTTCAGAAATTGTTGAGGATGAGGCTCTGATGGACAGTGAAACTGATGGAAATGAAATTCCGTTGAGTAAAATGTTAAAACTTCTAAAAGCTAAAGGAGCCAAGGCAAAAAAGAGCTGAAAAATGGTTCATTGCCAACTGAAGATAAAAATGAAAATAATGTTGATATCTTGGGTATGGTGAGAGAAATAAATATAGATAATATGGGTGCATCTAGTAAGTTTGATTCAAATAATGGCCACACACGTTCCTCGGGAAAAAATAAAACCTATCAAAAGCATAAAAGGAAAGGAGCTTCCAGCGAATCAACTAATGTTCCTGTATCTAAACGTCCAAGGTCATCATCCACTCAAAGTCCTTATAAAGTATCTATTCCTACGAGTAGCCCAAAAAGCTCCAGGAATTCTATTGCTAATAATAGGTCTCTGGAGGGAGTTTCCGCATTTGATTCCATTCAAGAGGATGAGGATCTTAATGGTTCGGATGCCGAAATGTCTGTGCCAGAAAGGTTGACTGGACCTATCAAGTCGGACTTGGTTTTACGAAGCAATCATAAGAAAGGCACAAGTTCTGGTTGGAGTCATATTCCATCAGAAGATTTTGGGGACAAGGAGGACATTGATTTGAAGGCAAGTTTTGTCAATAGGGAAAGTATTTTGAGAGCTGCATTAGTTTGATAATTTCCTGTATTGATTTCATGCGTTAGTTTCTCACGTTCATCCTATCCTGTAGCAGCCTAAAAAGGAGCATGATGCTGATGGTATAATTGAAGATGATAGTCCAAAGATGGGATCTGCGAAGAAAAGGAAACGAAGAAGAGTGTCAGGGTTATCAAAGGTCGGCCCGAGTTGTAACTCTAACAAGTGCATGAGGCTGGATTATGTTTTGAGTGATATTTTTTTTGGGCCTTTGGCCTTACTGTCATTTTGAAATCTTAGTAATTTTGAATTTGTAATGGTTTTGGTGCAATCAGAAATTTGCTCTGTTATACAGACTCTTTTTTTCACTTTTCATTATCTGATTTACTTTTTCATGTTTTCTTCAGTGCACATCCAAAAAAGGTGAAAGTCATACTACAGACTTGATCGGCTGCAGAATCAAAGTCTGGTGGCCTATGGATAAGGCGTGAGTGTATTTTATTTAAATGAAAAAGTCCTTGCTATCTATTTTTTTTTCTCTTTTGATAGACGTCTTGTCCATCCTTTTATATGATGATCTTGATATAATAAAATTCTTATCCTTTTGTATGATGATCTTGTTCTAACTAATAAAATTCTTATTTTCTTATAAACAAAGATGTATTCACAAAACTTCTTTTACAACATCGCAACAAATGCTGTAAGGAGTTTTGTAACTACAACACCTTAATGCATCAAGGTCTTCTAAAGTGCAAAACTTTCAAGCTTTTTCCATATATTTGCGTTCAAAAGAGTTTTTATACTCCGTATATAGCATTATATTTTCTACGACCATGTGGTATTATGATTTCTGTCACTATAGACAACTATAATTTCCAGTGATAGGAAAATGTCTTGATCTTTACAAACTTTTGCAGGTTTTATGAAGGTGTGGTGAAGTCCTATGACCATCAAAAGCAAAAACATGTGGTAAGCTACATTTTGCGGTCACTCTTTGTTTACTTTCTATGGATTATATTGCTCTTTTTAATCAGTGAACTTCAAATCAAATCTTAGTTACAAATTTCACATTGTTTCTCCACCTCAATATTTCGATATTATCATATTGCGTTGAAGGTGTTATATAATGATGGAGATGTTGAAGTGATTCGTTTAGACAAAGAGTGCTGGGAGCTCATTGACAGTGGCCGCAAGCCCACAAAGGTCTCATGCCTGCTTTTCTCTGCATTTTGGTTCTCTAAGTGGTTTAATTTCTGACACAGTTTTCAACCCATTTCAGCGAGTGAAATCTTCAAAGAATTCGCGTCCTAAAGGAGGGTAAGAACTGCTGAACCATATACACATATACGTTGAGTAATTCCTTGATTTTTTTTTTTCTTGTGGCCTAAAAAGTGGTTAGATAAAGGTGCGGTCATTTGATTCATTTTCAGGTCATCTGAGCCAAAAACCAAGTCTCGGGTTGGTTCAAAGCAAACAAAGAAATCGATTGAGATGTGAGTACGAGATTGCAATCCAGCTCTATCTGAATTATTTATTATTTTACTCATGTGATTCTTGATGGTATGGCAGATCTCCAACGTCTAAAGTAACAGGCAAAAGAACCCCAAGAAAAAGTTCAAAGCAAGGACGAAAGTGGGCACCAGAGCGAAAATCTCCTGAATTGATGGAAGCTGAGGAGAAATGAAACTTCAGAATCATCGGATCCTGAGGCTCCCACGTTCACTAAAGTCAATACTTTGGACACAGGTGAAGGGTCTCATATTTACTTCTTTTTTGGGCAAAGCATGCATGTTTTTTGTTTCCAAATAGATATTTAGTGCCTTCCTTTTTTGTTGAAATGGCCTTCATAGTGCTGTTAACGAGTTCCTGTCAGCTATAGTACCCTTCAGAAGGTAGTGTCAGGAAGTCTTAGTAATTTGTTGGAACCTCTGAGAGAGTCATGAAGTTGGTGACGGGCATAGTCATATTATTTCCATGCGAGGATCCTTAACGCAAGGCTTCTTTTTCACTTCCATGGTTGTTCTTTCTTTGTGTAAATTGCCTATAGTTGATTGTGTGGGGGAAGATGCTGAAAACATTTTTAGGTTGGAATTAAGATTTGTTATTTGGGTCAACTGAGGCTACATCTGTGGTAGCAGGTCAACTGAGCCCTTTTCTGGCGCTTAGGCCTTGAGAGGTGCTTTTGCACCTTTGGCCAAATTTGAGAGACATCATTCCAACTTGTTTCTTGATATACTCCATAATAAATGTCACACTCTCCTTTTCGGTCAGCCCCAAAATAAATGTTGCATTACTAAATAAGGAGAATGTGCAAACAAGTAAATCACATTCCTTAAAAAAGTTGAAAGTCAAATGCGACATTTATTATGGGACGGAGGGAGAGTTTATCCTGTCTTTCCTAAGTACTCTTCTTTCTGGACTTGCATTTCAGAAGAGGAATCAAGTGATGAAGAGGACAAGAATATAGCTGGTAGGGATGAGTCTGACAATGATGAAAAGTCAGTTTCTGAGGGGAAACAGGTAGACGACGGCAGAAGTTTAGCTGGTGAGGATGAATCTGACAGGGATGAAAAATCAGTATCTGAGGATAAACAGGTAGAAGATAGGAAAAATTTAGCCGGTGAGGATGAGTCATACGGAGATGAAAAATCAGCTCAAGAGGGGAAACTGCTGGAAGATTCTGAGAGCAGCTCAACTGATACAGAAGATCAAAAAGAAGAACTTGATTCATCTAGCAATAAACAAGCTGATAACGTGGGCAACACTTCTCCCAATGCTTCAGAATCTGATGGTGAAGAGAGATCTGAGTTGGAAGGGAACCAATCTCCAAATGTATCAAAGGAAAACTCCATGTTGATAGGTGATGAGGAAGATAAATCAGATGCATCAGGGAACGAGACAGATGATGGTGACACTAATCCAATTGATCCAAGTACCTGTGACAGGAAAAGTTCTGGCTCTGATGATTCTGGCGATGCAGAATTTTCTGATGACGAACCTCTTGTAAAAATCTTCAACTCAAGCCTTCCTTTCAGTTTTAATCATAAAATCTCTAATCAGACTTTAATAAACAAAGATAATTTGTATAAATATAAAAAACGACCATTAAATACTTTATGCTCATTGTGTATTCTTTGAAATGCTGAGTATTGATGTATTGTGATGCAGAGTGTGTGGAAGTCCCGAGTGAAGTCAGCTGAAGGCAAGTAATCCTCCTGACATAATACCTTTATGTAGTGATAGCAATTTCAGTGCCTTCTGGAAGACGGAGGTGGGGACGGTATTGCCATTTACAAGAATGTAACACCAATAAAAGGTAAGTGTGGGGAAAATGTGGCGTGGTTAGTTATGATACTGCAACAGAATGTATTTTGTGGTTGATACTTGATGGTTAAGTTAGGGGTTTGTTGACTCATTGTTTAATGTACAGCTATAGCTATAGTTGACATCTGCTTTAGTGCCGCTTTTGATTTTTGTGTCATCTATTCTCTAGAATTAGCTCTTCATTTGTAAATCTATTTACAGTATTATCAAAGTGATATAGTCACATTTTGTCTTTACGTGTTGTGTGTTTGAATGAAATAGCTTCCTATTTGTTGGCAGGCGACATCTTGCTTATCAGAAGCCACTTAGGGCCAGTGAATGGAGATGTTTTTGCTATATACTCCCTCCGTCCCAAAATGATCTTTTTGACCTCTCCCTCCTCAAAATGACATTGACATTTGCCGACTTATTTGGGACTAAGGCTTTGTTGTTGTTGTTGAACATTTGATTCACTAGTCATGTTTTGTTTGGGCACATCTAAGCATAAGTTGTAGAAATGTGAAGATTTTTTTGGGACAATGAAAAATGTCAAATGAGAAGATCATTTTGGGTCGGAGAGTGTGTGTGAGGTGTTTTAGGCTGTTTTTTCTTGGTGGGTGTTTTTTGTTGACCCTGCAATCGGAATTTGTGATCCCCAAACTTATCTGGTCAAATCTTCTTAGGTTGACCCGAGTGGCTTGTGGCCAAACATATCAGAGTAAAGATTTTTTTTCCCAACAGGGAAGATTGTGAATCTCAAAAAGTGAGTTTTGGTTTCAAAGAAAAGGGAAAGTGGTGGCCTTTTAACGAAGACAAAAACTTATATGAGACGGTCTCACACGTGAGACGGATCTCTTTGAGAGATTAAATGGTTTGCCCCCTATGGGTGGGGTGGGGCAAGCCCATTTTCTCTCTTGAAGATCCGTCTCATGTGTGAGACCGTCTCACACATGACTTCCTCTTTATCGAATGATTTTGAAATGGTGATTGTCATAATGTTGGGGGGTATGAGATATAATTGTTGAAAATTGGCAAAGTCTTCACATTGATGTTGGCCATGACCTAATTATCAGCAAACAAGTTTTTGTAGCCTGACCTGTGGGCACTTTGGGTCATGTACTACTTGCTTGTACCTTTTTTTTTTCTTTCAAAATTACACTCTGATTATTAACCTCTAAAAGATGAGACTAATTATATACGAAAAAATAGGAAGGGAAATAGATCAGGTCTGGAACTGCTATAACGGAATTAGCTCCAACAATGTGAAAACGACACAACGTTTTGTAAAATGTTTTCTACACAATGTAAAAAGTTCACTACCCAACGTAAAAAATAAAAAAACAAATGTGTTATCTCCTGTCTTAGCTCCACGTTGTACAAAACGTTTTTTTTTTTTTTTTTATTTTTCTTTTACATTTTGGGAGTGAACGTTTTACATTGTGTACCAAACGTTTTACAAACGTTGTGTGATTTTCACATCATTGGAGCGTTGGAGCTAACTCTCGTTGTTGTTGTTCGAAATCCAAAATGTATCGTTTCATGTTTCATATGAGATATACTTTCTCTCTCCCATAATAATAAACACTACAGTCCTTTCATTTTTTATCGTCTCATAATAAATTGCACTGTTCAGAACGATAAGTTTATGATATTTATTTATATAATGGGATTCACTTGATTTTCACTTATTATTTCAAGCATTACACTGGTAGATCCGCAGCTAACTGAATGAGGGCAATTGTCCTCCGTTTGATTTCAAAATTTTCACTTGATTAAGAATTTTAAGAATTATTTAAGGGTTTTAGTGCAATTTATAATCTTTACCTCTTTGTGTGTAGAAAATAATGCACTATATTTAGTTTGACCCATTTTATATAGTAAAAATAATTTTCCCCCTCTTAAAATAATTTTCTGACTCCGCCACTCAATTTTTATTCCACTTTTTCTTTCCTACCACACCTTTCATACTCATAATTACTACTCCACTATCACTATTATACTTCCTCAGTCCCAGAGTTTTACATGAGCTTTGGACGCTTATTATTAAGAAAAAAAAAGATGGGTACATTGTAATTTTTAATTGAGGATATAATTGTCCAAAACACTATTTGTAATGCAAGTGGGTAAAAAGTAGGTTAGTCTATCGGACTTTTATCACTACCTCCTTATTAATTTCATTCATGTGAGGGATTGTTGGAAAAGTGAGTGTTTTTTTGGTACAAAAATGGTAGTAAAGTCAGCTACCACTCCGAGTCGGGTAGGACCACAAGGGCGGCAAAGCTCTCCCAGGTATGATAACTGTTGGTGATTTTAGTGTCATCAACGATTTTATGTAATTGTGATTTACTAGAGACCAATGCGATTTCATATTCGGCTCGGATACGAGTAAGGGAAAGTGTGGAGCCTTCAGCACCATCATGTATTTTCTTCTTAACAATGAAATCTTGATGCTTTCTCTGACAAACTAACTCAACAACTCTTTAGTAAATCTCAATTAATAATATACCATAACTCGTTTCATTTCCCCCTTTCTATTGAATATATATATAGTCTGTTATGCAATGAAATGGTGTTGGTCGAATGTGTTTGATAAAGACCGTTTCAAATACGATGACAAAATGGGGCATGCTCATGTCAATCTTCAGCCTTTGGTTTCTGCAGCTAGATTAAGGAAGATATTTTGTCAAAGTTATTCCAGACCCCCGATAATTGTCTAGCAGTTGACAGCTCTATTGATTGGGTTAATGGTGAAGTTGTGCACAACCTTTGGTTGAGGCTTTGTGCAGTCAAGTCTGGGGAGATTGAGTTAAAGATTAAGTTGACTTTTCCTCCCAGATTTGTGCGAAATTTCATATGTGATATATTTTCTGGCTCGAGTTTGGATTCAAGTGGTTCAAGGTAAGAGCATTTTGGGCTGCTGTAATGAAAAATGCAACGAATGTACAAGTTCAATATATATGATACTTTTTTTCACGTTTGAATGACTAAATCAATATGCTTTTTAGTACAAGGCTATTGTAGAAGCTAATAAAGCCAACATAACAGACTTGTAAGTGACAGAAGCTGGCATCCTGCCTTTGTCCGTGCGGAAGAAGAGCCCTCCATATACAGGCTGGTTTATTAACACCAAAAACCCAGACAGTATAATCTGCAGCAACATTGGCTCCGTGTTCCTTGTATAAAAATCCATGGCAGCAGTTTTTACGCCCCAAATGAAGCTGAATAGGTTCATCATTGCTACAGTGGCTAATATTGTCAACATAGGTGAAGGTGTCCCAAACTCCATGACTGACTTCATGTATCTTTGCAAGACATCATCATCTACAACTTTTGGAGTGACTATGAATCCAGATTCAGAAAACCTTAATTTCTTCAAGATTGCGTCTAAAAAGGCAAAGAAATAGGAAGTCATTGATCTAAACAACCGCATCCTTTGTTCATTCCACCATGCTTTGGAGTTTCCTGCACAGATTATAAACTCCCCCAAGCTGTACGTGTACTGAACAATCATCACCCATAAGAAGGGTACTATCCACAAGCTTGATACCTGCATTCATATGAACACGAAAGATTCAAAAATCAAGAAAATGGTGACAAGATTCTTGATTTTTTTTAAAACCGAGGCGTGATATACCTTTGGGAACAAGGAGATGCTTCTGAGGAGATAAAAGGATGGGATGGTGACATAGTATAGTGTAGGAAATCCGTTGGGAGCCCATAGCTCCCAGCAACAATATGAAACTTGAAGTTTGAGTGGTATCCTTCCGTGGCCATAAACAATGGGGCAATGCTTCGACAGAAATATCTGAAGATTACCTTCGGCCCATCTCTTGTACTGTACTAGTGTCTGCAATAGTGTCATAGGAGCAACTCCTAAGAACCCGGCTTTTTCTGGGTTGAAGTAGACTGATGTCCATCCTCTGCATTGTATTAGTAGTCCTGTAACTACATCTTCCACTGCACACCCATACTTGATTCCCATCTATACATCAGAAATTGTTATGGTGTTATATATCTCTATAGTTCTTGTGTGTGTAGGGGTGTGTGTGTGTGTGTGTGTGTGAGAGAGAGAGAGAGAGAGAGAGAGAGAGAGAGAGAGAGAGGACCGTGTTTCCCCACTGAGTGTTTTCTTCATAGCTACAAGATGCAAGCGCCTTGCATCTTTCTTCTAGCAAATCTAGCCCTTCTTCCCCTCTTTCATCTCTCACATTCGTCCAGTCAAATTTTGACTCCTTATCATAGATTTTTCCACAGAGGGTTTCTCTCCTGTGGAAGCATCCAGTACCAACATTCGGACACCCTCCATTGAAGTCCTGGTTTCCCAACTCCACCTTGATCACCCAAAGGTGAGAGGTAACATCAGTAAGTTTCACTTGATAATACTTTCTATAAGCACTTCCTTTTTATAGAGAAAAAAACGTCGTATACTCCATATGTCTAACTGACACTTACCTCCATCACTACCCGCAAACCACCGCTGTAAAGATCGTCTTTAGTAAGGTTTTCAAACTTCTGAGGGAACTGAACAAATGCAATCTGATGGCTGCTCTCTTCGTCCATGAAGAAGCATAGGGCATCTCTCACTGACTCTGGATTGTTTGAATACATGTCGCAATCGACACTTAGAATAATCGGGCTGTTGCTTATCGTTGATGACACTCGTATCTATATGTTCATCATATAATAAGACAAGTGTTAGCTACAATTACAAATCCGTTGTTAAGTCAAAAGCTACACACACACACACACACTATGCAAAAATAATAACTGCTGAATGGATTACTAGGGTATTCATGGCTCCTGCTTTGAAGTTATGATGGTATTGAGGTCTCTTCTCCCGTGCCATGTATACCAATGTGGGCAAAGGTTGTCCGTCCATGTCCACAGCATTGGAGTTTTCTCTCCCATCAATTAGTATCTGTAAGATTTTACAAGTAACATAACATGTTAAAATATCTGTTAGTATACTATTTCTGTTAGGTGTTGGGTTATTTAATCCGCCAAGTAAATATCTCATTGATGTATATTTTTCTATTTACATATTTCCATTCAACCACAAAAGGAAGGTTACTAGGAACGTACTTGGATAATGGCCTGATGATCAGGCTTGTTCAAAGCAATGTCCCATTCCCGTAAGCCTTTGTGATCTTTGCGATGTTCTCTTGAAATGTGGCCTTGCTTTGTACAGCTATCAATCCGTGACTTCATTTCCTCGTATAATTTCTGTATAAACACAGCACATCCTTTTTACTGAATATTAACATATTAGGGGCATAATGAACAAGGTGAATTTACCTTGGTATCAAACCATTCTTTGTATATAGGATCCTTGTTGAGTGGCTCATGGACATTTGAAAAATAAACAGCAGGTGAGCGTGGTGCAATATTGAATTTCTTACAAAATGGTAGCCAGTACTTGGAGAAGCGAGATGCCTCTAATAGAGCATAGAACATGAGCTCTGACCCTCCATCATCAGAGAGATATACACTCAGCTTCTCCGGTGGGTAATTATATGCCATCACTGACAGGACAGTGTTTATCACCATTATTGGTGGCTCTATTACTGCATCTGCTGTGCAAACAAATATGTCTATTCCAGGCAGGATCTTCTCATACCTACACAAGAACCCATTAGCATATATATATATTTTTAAATTATCCTTGGGGGGGGGGGGGGGGAAGAGAGAGAGAGAAACCTGTGAGAGAGCCGATCTTTAAAGGTGCGACGATAAATAGGATTCCATCGAACAGATTGAGTAACAAGCCAATAGAGGGAGAACCATAGCTCTGACATGAACAAGCCAATCCAAGCATGTCTTCCAGCTTGTCCCTGCTTAGGCACATGGATCACTCTGTAGCTGAGTGTCAGAGATATGCCCACCATCATACAAACTGCATACAACCAATAGATTGTCCGCCCCTTTGCTGCCTTGGTTTCAAAGAGAGGAGGGTACCCTTCTTTTTTCATCTCTGTGTCTGTGGGAAGAGGTGAGATTACAGAGTGGTCTACGAGAAGACACTTTGTTTGTCCCAAAACAAGCGTTTGTTTTTGCTAATGATTGTAAGCGAAGGAGAGAGGGAGTAACGTGTTGCTTAAAGTAGTAGAGGAAGATTTTCTTTTTTCTTCTGTGATTAAGATACGTGTTGTCCTTACTCTCAGATTTCCCAATATCTTACAGGTTCTGAGGTTCACATGCATCTCTTTGTCTCACTCCATGGTCCACAGGTATGCTGACTCCTTCCTATTTTCAAAACTTGAAATATGGACATTTTACACTCTTATAGTCAGAGAAGATAAGATATTTCAGCATCAAGTTATCTTGACACCCCTACCCCCTTTTGGTTAGAAAAAGTTTTCACCATGTACCATAAGCCCACATAGGAAAATTTACAACATCGGGTCGGCAATGAGTGGCTGCTTTCTTTTACGCCCCACATGAGCTGAACAAGTTCAGCACTGTCGCACCTTCATGTATATTTGCAAGACACGATTCAGAGAACCGTGACTCTTGATTCTCTCATTTGGTCTAATGTTATCAAAGTTTGTACATCTGGGCACAAGGGGATACCTCTAAAGAGGGAGACAAAATAATGGAATAAGGACATTACAGCCATTCAAATTTCTACTAGTATGAGGCTAAGATACAAGCCAGTAAAGCTAATATAACTGACTCACAGGTAACAGAAGTGGGCATTTTCCCCTTGTCCTTCCTGAAAAACATCCCTTCATAAATAGGAAGGTTGACTAGCACCACAAGCCCACATAACAAAATCTGCAAAGCCATAGGCTCCATGGCCACAGTTTTCAGACCCCATACAAAGCTGAACAGGTTAAGCATTGCTATCGTGGCTAGAATCGTAAACATTGGAGAACGGGTACCAAATTCCATGACCTCGTTCTTGTATCTTTGTGATACATCGTGGTCAACCACTTTTGGGGTGACAATAAACCCTGTTTCTGATAACCCTACTTGCTTCAAAATGGTTTCTATGAAGGCAAAGAAGTAGGAAGTTGTCCTTCTAAACAACCAAATTCTCTGTTCATTCCACCACCCTTTGAACGTTCCTCCGCAGCTAATAAACTCGCCTAGACTGTAGGCATATTGAGTCACGATTACGTATAGGAAAGGTACGGCCCACCAGCTAGATACCTGCATTCTTACATAAGCGATTTAAAACAAGAACTCGCGTATCATTAAATGGATTCCAGAAGTATGGGAATGCATACCTGTGGAAATAAGGAGATACCTTTGAACAGACAAAGGGCTGGGATCAAAGCATAGTACAATGCGGGTAAAGCATTTGGAGCCCAAAAAAGATATGGACTGTATGAGAACTGAAGAGCAAGGGGAATCTTGTTGCGTGCATAGACAAATGGACAGCATTTTGAGAGTCCAATTTGAAACTGGCCTTCTGACCATCTCTTATGTTGTACGAGTGACTGTAAGAGCGTTGTGGGAGCAAGACCAGTGAAGCCAGCTCTTTCCGGATTGCAATAGATTGACTTCCAGCCTCTGCACTGTATTGCTAATCCTGTGACCAAGTCTTCCGATGCAAAGCCATACTTCAAGCCCATCTGCAATATCAAGCGAGTGTGAGATAGAGAAGGGGGGGGGGGGGGAGAGAAAGAGAGAGAGAGAGAGAGAGAGAGAGATACCTCTTTTCCCCAATTGGTGTTTATCTCGTACGTACAACTTGCAAGAACCTTGCTTCGTTCTTCAACAACAACTGCACTTTCAATTCCCTTGCCACGAATCCCTCGCTTCCATTCTTCTCCATAGCCATTCTCATATTTTGCTCCACAAAGAGTGTCTCTCCTGTGAAAGCATGCACTGCCAATATAGCAAGGACCGCCATTAGCATCAAGGCCTCCCATCTCCAACTTTGATGCGAACAACAAAAATCAGTTAATAAATTTGTCTTCACGAATAGCATAAGAAGTCTGATTTTTTTCAAGTTCAAGTTGATGGGATAGCGTACCTCATTAGGCACCCTAAAGTAGCTTGCATATAGATCATTCTTTGTGAGGTTATCACAGCTTGATCGAAACTGCACATAAGCAATCTCGTGGCCCTTCTCCTCATCCATGAAAAAGCACAAAGCATCTCTCACTGATTCTGAGTTGTTCGAGTACATATCGCAGTCCACATTGAGAATGATAGAGCCATTGCTTATTATTGATGAGACCCTTATCTGTTCATGTTCCCATAAATATTTATGGCAAATAACAAACATTTGTTCATTATGAAAAAATTAGAGAGAGAGACGAGCTTACTAATGCATTCATGGCTCCAGCTTTGAAATGGTGGTGGTATTGGGTTCTTTTCTCTCGCGCTACATACACCAGCGTGGGCAATTGCGGACCTTCAGTATTTCCAAGTGTAGCCTCTCTTCCATCAATTAATATCTATAAGCATAAAGAAAACAATTTAACAGATTATTTGATGTAGGAGAGCAGATCGGCCGAAGCAACGACTGAGCGCCCGCCTGGTACCTTGCGAGCGCCCGCCTGAAGCCGGGCAAAACTTTCTGGCGAAATGAGCGCCCGCTTGGGCCTTATCAAGCGCCCGCCCGCTTGTCGGGCGGATTTGTCCCAGACTTGCGTATTTTCGATTTTTAGCAGATTAGCTTGGTTATTTTTGGTATTTTCGGATTTATTCTTTATTTTAGGTTAAGTTATTTGGTAGGAGTATAAATACTCTTTTCTTTCATTGTTTTAGGGTTACAACTTTTACTATCAATTGAACTTTTGTTCTTGGAGATTTATTTCTCTTTCTTGGTGGATTCCAAGGTTTTGTGTTTGAGGTTTCATTGCTGGATGAGATCTTGTGATTAGTGCGCTAAATCACGAAACTTATCGCTTCCGTGCTGCGTCAGTTGGCATCAGAGCAGGCCATATCCTGTCTTTTGCATCCAATGATTCGTTATGGGGGATCAAGGAGCAACAAAAGGTGATATCGAAGGTATGACCAACGCTATGGCTGCATTAACAACGCAAATCGCTGCGTTGGTAGCCGCTCAACAGGGTCAGAATGTCAATCAGAACCGTAGGGGTGAGAGAGACAGGGTAGATCCAGTTCGAGATCCAGTTCGACGTCCTCAAAGGGCAGAGACTCAGGATGAAGAAGAATCCAGTTCTGAAGAAGAGGTTGTTCTTGATGAAGAACCAGATCAAGGTAATAATCGAAACCGCCATGATTATAGTATTAAGGCTAATATTCCTTTTTTCTATGGAACCATGGGGATCGAAGATTTTCTGGATTGGCAGAATGAAGTAGATCGCTTTTTCGAAGTTATGGAGGTACCTGCAAATAAACATGTAAAGATGGTAGCGATCCGATTGAAGTCTACTGCTGCAGTTTGGTGGGATAAACTGGCAGGACAGAGGAGACGGCAAGGAAAGGGGCCAATTAAAACTTGGAGGCGTATGAAGCAGTTGATTTCTGAGAGATTTTTACCGGCTGATTATGAGCAGATCTTGTATAAACTGTACCTCAACTGTGTGCAGGGCAAGAGGATAGTTGATGAGTATACTACTGAGTTTCAGAGGTATACTGCGCGGGTTGAGATTGAGGAGTCTGAAGATCAAAAGGTTGCTCGTTACATCAACGGCCTGAAGAGCTCAATACAGGAGAAGATGGGATTACATCAGGTATGGAACTTGACCGACGCTTCCACTCTAGCTTTAAAGGCTGAACTCATGGAGAAATCAAGTACGAAGAATTTTAATCCTCCCTTTCGTAAATGGGTACCATAAAGCAGTTCTGAGCTGGGGGTTGATAAGGAGAAGGGGACAACAATTAAGAACCCTCCTCCACAGGCCAAGGGAACTGGGGGTACTAGTAGTTCTGCAGGGAGCAAGGCACCAGCACAGAAAGCAGAAAACCCCTATGCCAGGCCAACTGGGGACAAGTGTTATCGTTGTGGTGGACAGGGTCACAGATCCAACGTTTGCCCTACCAGTAGGCGAACTGCTGCGATCTTGGAGGATGGGGAAGAAGAAGAAGCGAATAATGAGTATGAAGGGGTTGAATTCACTGAAGAGGAATCTGAGGAGCGGGTTGCTTTTGTGCTTCAACAGATGCTATTATCTGCCAAGGATGAGGGGCAGGAGAAGATGGGATTACATCAGGTATGGAACTTGACCGACGCTTCCACTCTAGCTTTAAAGGCTGAACTCATGGAGAAATCAAGTACGAAGAATTTTAATCCTCCCTTTCGTAAATGGGTACCACAAAGCAGTTCTGAGCTGGGGGTTGATAAGGAGAAGGGGACAACAATTAAGAACCCTCCTCTACAGGCCAAGGGAACTGGGGGTACTAGTAGTTCTGCAGGGAGCAAGGCACCAGCACAGAAAGCAGAAAACCCCTATGCCAGGCCAACTGGGGACAAGTGTTATCGTTGTGGTGGACAGGGTCACAGATCCAACGTTTGCCCTACCACTAGGCGAACTGCTGCGATCTTGGAGGATGGGGAAGAAGAAGAAGCGAATAATGAGTATGAAGGGGTTGAATTCACTGAAGAGGAATCTGAGGAGCGGGTTGCTTTTGTGCTTCAACAGATGCTATTATCTGCCAAAGATGAGGGGCAGAGAAAGAATCTATTTCGCGCATACTGTTCCGTTAAGAACAAGGTATGTAATTTAATTATTGATAATGGTTGCACTGAGAATCTAGTGTCGCAGAAGTTAGTTGATTTTCTAGGATTGAAAACTGAACCTCATGAAAAACCCTATAGCTTGGGGTGGGTAAACAAGAGTTCAGAACTCAGGGTATCACGGACTTGCAAGGTCCCTATTTCCATTGGTAAATACTACAAGGAGGAGGTTGTGTGTGATGTTCTGAGTACGGATGTCTGTCATATACTGCTTGGTCGCCCGTGGCAGTATGACCGTGACATTACTTATCGGGGTAAGGATAATGTAGTGATGTTTAAATGGGATAATCATAAAATTGCTATAGCTCCTGTTCAACGTTTTGAGAAACAGGTTGAGAAAGATGAACCGGTGGTGATGCTGATACAGAATGAGAAGGATCTTACAGCAGCTATTGAGGAGACAGAGTATTTCTGCACGATAATCATCAAGGGGTTGTTGGGTTCTGTTAGTGTGGAGATTGGGTTGCCAAGGGATATTGAGGAACTACTTGCAGGGTTTCAGGAGTTGGTTTCTGATGAGCTACCCAATGATCTCCCTCCCATGAGGGGCATCCAGCATCAGATTGATTTGATTCCGGGAGCTAGCTTGCCAAACCTCCCACATTATCGCATGAGTCCGAAAGAGAATGAGATTCTTAGAGAGCAGATTGAAGACTTGTTGCGGAAGGGGTTTATCAGGGAGAGTATGAGCCCGTGTGCAGTACCAGTCCTTCTTGTGCCAAAGAAGGGTAATCAGTGGCGCATGTGTGTTGACAGTAGGGCCATCAACAAAATCACCATCAAGTACAGGTTTCCTATTCCTCGTTTGGAAGACATGCTTGATGAGTTGTCTGGTTCTAAGTTATTCACTAAACTGGATTTGCGCAGTGGGTACCATCAGATTCGGATCAGACCTGGGGATGAGTGGAAAACGGCGTTCAAGAGCAAGGATGGCCTTTATGAATGGCTTGTCATGCCATTCGGATTGTCTAACGCTCCTAGCACTTTCATGAGGTTGATGAACCAGGTATTACGACCTTTTATTGGCTCATTTGTTGTAGTTTATTTTGATGATATCCTGATTTATAGTAAAGATAGAACTGCACATTTAGAACATCTTAGACAAGTGTTGCAAGTCTTAAAAGATAATCAGTTGTATCTCAATCTTAAGAAGTGTCCATTCTGCACCAACAAATTGTTTTTCCTGGGATTTGTGGTTGGTGAGGATGGGATTCAGGTTGATGAGGAGAAAGTGAGGGCAATCAGGGATTGGCCGGCCCCAACATCGGTAACAGAGGTGCGTAGCTTTCATGGCTTAGCTACATTTTACAGGAGGTTTGTGCGTAATTTTAGCACTATTACTGCCCCTATCACCGAGTGTCTGAAGAAGGGTAAGTTTCAGTGGGGTTTTGAGCAAGAGCAGAGTTTTGCCCTCATCAAGGAAAAACTTTGCACCGCACCAGTTCTTGCTCTACCAGATTTCAATAAAATATTTCAGGTGGAG
The DNA here is from genome assembly GCA_026119855.1 of Campanula takesimana. Taxonomy (NCBI): domain Eukaryota; kingdom Viridiplantae; phylum Streptophyta; class Magnoliopsida; order Asterales; family Campanulaceae; genus Campanula; species Campanula takesimana. The sequence goes on from JAOWBW010000870.1 coordinate 153,616, forward strand.
TGTGATGCGAGTGGTGTAGGGATTGTGGCTGTTCTCTCACAAAAAAAGCGTCCTGTGGCTTTCTTTAGTGAGAAGTTGAGTGAGGCTCGACAGAAGTGGAGTACTTATGATCAGGAATTCTATGCAGTTTATCGAGCCTTGCGACAGTGGGAGCATTATCTTGTTCAGAGGGAGTTTATTTTATTTTCTGATCACCTAGCTTTGAAATTTTTGCATAGTCAGAAAATGATAAACAAGATGCATGCTCGATGGGTTAGTTATCTGCAGAAGTTTCCTTTTATTATTCAGCATAAATATGGGGTTCAAAACAAAGTTGCCGATGCTTTGAGTAGAAGGGCTTCTTTGTTACTCACGCTGTCTCAGGAAATTGTGGGTTTTGATTTGCTGAAGGAACTTTATGAAGATGATGCAGATTTCAAAGAGTTGTGGTTTAAATGTATGGGTAAACATCCTAGTGCAGATTTTCATATTCATGATGGTTTTCTGTTCAAAGGAGATAGGTTATGTGTTCCTGTTTCGTCTCTACGAGAAAAGCTGATTCGAGACTTACATGGTGGAGGTCTTAGTGGGCATTTGGGACGAGACAAGACCATTGCTAGTTTGGAGGAGAGATATTTTTGGCCTCAACTGCGCAAGGATGCGGGTTCTATTGTCAGACGTTGTTATACTTGCCAGGTTTCTAAAGGTCAGTCTCAAAATACTGATCTTTATTTGCCTTTACCTGTTCCTGATGATATATGGCTAGATTTATCTATGGATTTTGTGTTGGGTTTACCTCGTACACAACGGGGTGTGGATTCTGTCTTTGTGGTTGTGAATCGGTTTTCCAAAATGTCTCATTTTATTGCTTGCAAGAAGACTGCGGATGCAACTAACATTGCGAAGTTGTTCTTTCGCGAAATTGTCCGACTCCATGGGGTTCCTAAGTCCATCACTTCGGACAGGGATACCAAATTTCTGAGCCACTTCTGGATTACTTTGTGGCGTATGTTTGGTACTGCGCTAAACAAAAGTTCTACAGCTCATCCGCAGACGGACGGACAGACAGAGGTTACTAACCGGACATTGGGAAATATGATCAGAAGTGTTTGTGGTGACAAACCGAAGCAGTGGGATTTAGCTTTACCGCAAGTGGAGTTTGCTTATAACAGTGCGGTACATTCAGCTACGGGTAAATCGCCTTTTTCTTTGGTGTATACTTCTACCCCTAGGCATGTGGTGGATTTGATACCGTTACCTAAGGGTCATGGTGTAAGTCAAGTGGCTGAAAATATGGCGAAGGATGTGCAAGCTGTCAAGGAAGCTATCAAGGCTAAATTGGAGGCAACGGGATTGAAGAATAAAGCTGCTGCTGACAAAAAGAAGCGGGTCAAGGTGTTCAAGGTGGGAGATGAAGTGATGGTTTTTCTTCGCAAAGAGCGTTTTCCTGTTGGTACGTACAAGAAATTGCAACCTCGCAAGTATGGACCATTCAAGGTGACACGCAAAATTAATGACAATGCTTATGTGGTGGCTCTTCCGGATAATTTGAACATCTCCAACACCTTCAACGTTGCTGACATCTATGAGTATCATGCGGATGGAGTGCTTTATCCTGATGAGAACTCGGGGTCGAGTTCTTTAGAGGTGGAGGAGACTGATGTAGGAGAGCAGATCGGCCGAAGCAACGACTGAGCGCCCGCCTGGTACCTTGCGAGCGCCCGCCTGAAGCCGGGCAAAACTTTCTGGCGAAATGAGCGCCCGCTTGGGCCTTATCAAGCGCCCGCCCGCTTGTCGGGCGGATTTGTCCCAGACTTGCGTATTTTCGATTTTTAGCAGATTAGCTTGGTTATTTTTGGTATTTTCGGATTTATTCTTTATTTTAGGTTAAGTTATTTGGTAGGAGTATAAATACTCTTTTCTTTCATTGTTTTAGGGTTACAACTTTTACTATCAATTGAACTTTTGTTCTTGGAGATTTATTTCTCTTTCTTGGTGGATTCCAAGGTTTTGTGTTTGAGGTTTCATCGCTGGATGAGATCTTGTGATTAGTGCGCTAAATCACGAAACTTATCGCTTCCGTGCTGCGTCATTATTGGATGAACACTTATCGTTAAAACAATTCCATAAAGAAGTACCTGAATGATGGCCTGATGATTATGCAGCGTTGAACTCGAGTCCCATTCACGAAACCCTTTGTGTTCCTCTTCTATTGCTTCTGAGAGTCGGCCCAGCCTCGTAGCCGTTTCAATTCTGTCTTTCATATCTTCATATAGTCTCTGTAGGAGTGAAAATGAGATTATCAATTCGAGGTTTTAACACAAAAACTCAGTAGATCCCAGAAAATGGTCCTGATCTTATCACATGACCCATGAATTATAGTCCTACCATAAAACTCGTATGCCACAACTAAAACTAGAGTTTGAAAATGAAACTAGCTAGTGCTACCTTGATTGATAGAATAGAATCATCAAATGAAAGTTGTTGATCAAGTGTTGAAAAGTATGCCTGTGGTGACCTTGGTTCAACTTTATACTTGTTGCAAAATGGTAACCAGTACTTTGAGAAGCGAGAGGCCTCAAGCAACGCGTAGAATGTCAACTTTGACCCACTATCGTCGGATAAATAAACACTTAGCTTCTGTTGTGGGTAATCGTAAGCCATGACCGATAAAACAGTGTTGAGCACCAAGATTGGTGGCTCAATTGTTGGGTCTGCAGTGCACACAAATATGTCCACTCCAGGAAGGTCCTCATATCTGATTGTTAAATTTTCACATTTGCGTAAATAAACAAATAGGTAATTGATTCATAGATCAATTAAAGGGAAGCAATTGTAATTTAATTTATGAAAAATCTTAATTTATCCCAAAGACGAATACTTTACTTTAATATACAAACATATATGGAGATTGTGAAGTTGAGAGAGACCTTGGAGACAGTCTGTGTGGGAAAGTGGAGCGGAAAACGGGGTTCCAACGGACGAATTGAGTGAGAAACCAATAGAAAGAGAACCAGAGCTCCGCCATGAACAATCCAATCCAAGCCCATCTGCCGCCGCCGTCGGTTGGTGGCAGATGAGTTAATCTGTAGAAACAAATCAAACAAATACCCATAAACACTGAAGCTGCATACAGGTGATACAACCTCCGACCCTTTGCTCCAATTGTTTCAAACAAAGGAAGCTCATCATCAATACCACTCTTCTCAATCATCGCTTCCCCTACACTTGACTGGTGGGTCATTTTGTCGTTGATCGACTTGATTCACTCTAGTTTTTGCAGCTGAAATTGGGGAGAGGTCAGGATTCGTTCTTGACGATTTTTCGAGTGCACTTCAGTAAACTAAACGAGTCGAGTTATCGAGTTCAAGTTCAATTTTTGTTTCAAATTTTGAGTTGCTCGGAAGAAACTCAAGTCCATATAGATTTCGAATTTTAACTAGTTTGAGCTCAAGTTTCCACTCTTTCTTTTAACCTGCCTTGGGTTTTACCATTTTTGGGGTGCAGTTTATGCACGTGAAATTGGGGTAATTCGTACAGGTCTTGGTTTGGTCACCTTTAATATTATGTGCAGAGGTCATACCAGCGCAGTCAATTTCGTTACTGATTGTCGGAAACTGATGAAATCTTTTGCGCAAATATGGTGCTCTTTTGCTTATCATGAGAGTAATACCGTAGCAGACCTTCTGGCTAAAAAGGCATCGGAAATGGAATATCTAGACGAAGTTTTTAAATATCCTCCTTTGTATATATTTCCTTGTTTGGTTCAAAATGTGTTTGGTGTCAGTGGCGTATCTATGATTTATTGTCAGGGGGTCAAATCTTCAGATAGCGAAAATGTTAAACCGTCAAGGCTTAAATATACGAGACATATGGAGCTTATTTTATAATATACTCTTTTGTACCATTATAAACATCACACATTCATTTTCTCTTGCAAATTGATTAAACTTTGACCAACTTTTTAGAAAAACAAACATATTTATCATAATATATTTTAAAAATAGTTATTGATGATAATATTTCTATCACTAAATTAATACTATTTTTAAAAATAATATGAACAATCACATGTTAAATAAAGTTTCAAAACTTTTGGTCAAATTTGTATTAAATAGACCAAACAAATCATGAATAAAATTTATTTTGAGACATAAATTGTATATTATAAAACGTAATAAGAGAATGAGATGAATCGCAGTAATTAAAAATATGAGAAAGAATAGGAAGAAACACAAAAAAGGTAGAAGTCCTACTTAATTGAACTAAGATTATATATATATATATATATATATATATATATATATATATATATATATATATATATATATATATATATATATATAGGGCTACACTGGAAAAAAGCGAAAGTCAGGGGGGTCAATTGACCCCTCCCCCTTGTATGTAGATACGCCCCTGTTTGGTGTAAAATGTAATAGGGAGGTAGCTTTGTTTCAAGGTGTTACTGTGCATGTAAAATAACCTTTCAATCCTTTGGTATTGGGGCGCATTTCACCCTAAGGATTGTTAAATGAGAGTTGTTATGGAGGATTTTTACTCATGCCCGTAATTTTTTTAAGTATACCCCTACTGTGTATTCCAATATTATACTCTATTATTAAAACATTTTAAACATATCTATGGGTATACTATAAAATTTCAAAAGTGTGAACAGCACTCTTGTTATTCACATCAGTAAAACTTCGGTTAAATTGCGTTGATCCCTTATAGTACTCATCAAATCTCATTTTACAGTTCTATTTTTAAAGTTGGACTATTTGAAACGTCAGTCTATTTGCACGTGGCCGTTGGACGTATAAGTCTTTAACCTTCAAAACACAAAAGTTATCATGGTATAATTAATAATCGGGTTTCATTGGGAAATTAGGGTTTATAAAGGAAGATTGAGACAAGATTTATGTTTTGTTTGATTACATCAAGCACTTCCCCCAAGTAAAGAACTGTTACAAATAATGAAGAATCTAGTAGATTTAGAGTGACTATTCCCCTAATAGCAGTGACTTGCTTGATGCTTAATACAATGTAGAGTCATTTGGAGGTATGATACATGATTTAGTTCTTTCATTCAACTTGAATACGTCCAACCTCCTCTTACTGATTGAGAATCAAAATCCTTGCTTAACGAGTGAGAGTCTTTCTCAACATTTAACATCTATCGCTCAATGTGATCAAATGCATCTTACCTCCAAATTACTCTACATTACATTAAGCATCAACCATCAAGCATCAAGCGCTTAATGCTACTAAACGCAACCTTAGTTAAAATCTAACTAACTACCGTTTCTTCGTCGTTGTTCCAAAGTCACCATTGGGCTCAGAAGACAACTAGGGCGAGAATTGTCAATAGGGGTACATGAGATGCTTATGCGGTGAATTGTCTCCCCTCAAAACATTTTGGACAAATTTGAATTCTTGGCGAAGGTTTTTTGGTTGAGCAAAATACGAGTATGTAAATAATTATCAATTTCTCCATTTGTTCTATTAATTTAGACATTTCTTCCAATTCTGACATGGATATGATGTTTAATGGTAGGGTGGTGATAGTAGTTTCTGTTCTTGACACGATCCATTGATGTGTGCTAGGCCGAATTTTGTCATTTCAGGGCTTCTTACTACTATAAACGAAAGTAGCAATTAAAGCTAGTCGTGATATGGAGCGAAAGTGTCTACTTTTGATGTTGTCATGCTTTGTGGTTGTAATTTTTCACTTGGTACTCCTTTGGTTTCATTAACCAAGCCACCGCGTAGGAAGATAAAGAGGGGTGCAAGAGAGAATAAGAAGGATATAAGAGGAAAAATATAGGTATGCGAAAGGAAGTTGTTGATGGAACTTGGTTAAGGATGCTCCGCAATGAATTTAACAATAGATAAAATAATTAGGTTGGTCTAATGCAACATGATTTAATGATCTAACAGTTGATATTACATGCAAATCTATGATTAATATACAGGTATGACGGTTCAATTTGATAGTTTAGTCTCATGGTCTCATACTGCGATTCGATCTAAAACAATTTAATTCTGTCTCACATAATTTGATCTAGACAAATCAGACCACAAACCAAACCAAACTAAACAAAACCATATTATTCACCAATTTTAAAAACAAACCACTCCTATTTAAAAGTCAAATCACATCTCATGGTTTGATTCTCGAACTACAATATGAGCCGAACTACATAAATCTTCATTAAATTCCCTCTCAAACATAAATAATTATTAAAGAGATAAGACTGTTGTTGTCAAAGTATATTTATTTTTTATTTGATCAACAAACTTATACTCCTCCGGTCTAAAATAACTGTCGCTTTTGACATTTCACAAGTATAAGAAATACAATGATTGCTATGTTGTGGTATAGACCCTCCAAACCAAACAGATCGCAAGAATATAATGCGCAAACCCAACAAGCAAGAACGATAATGGAAGCAAAATCAGTAAAGAGAGCCCAAAGATTTTTTTACCCAGTTCGTCATATTTTTGACTACGTCTGGGAGTACTACCAAGCCAGGATCTTGCACTATAATATGTAAATTTGGAGTTACAATGAGTTATGGGCCGGAACTTTGCTTATATAGCCATCCTAGAATAAGACCTAAACTTAGACACAAAAGGAATCCCTAAAAGACCCGAAAAATATCAATTTTTCCCGTCCAGGGGGGTCCGCCCGTACCTATTCCTTGACCCGCCCGGACCTTAGTGACGTCGGAAATCACCAATCTTTCCCCAAGCTATGGTCCGCCCGGGTTGGTCCTTGGGTCCGACCGGATCACATGGTCCGACCGGGTCAGTACCATGGTCCGGCCGGATCTCACTTCTTCCTAGCCAATGTTTAGTTTTTCCCTTCTTTTCTTCCTTTTTGTTTCTTGTCTCCCATTGGATCTCTATTCTAACATACTACTCATTAATGTTGAAAATACTAATTTTACCCTTATTTATTACTCTTTTCTCTTACATTACTTCACACAACAAACTAATCAATGATGTTTAACAATTTCCAAAGCAAAGGTAGAAAAGGAATTTGAATGCTTATCAGCTAAAAGCGACAGTTATTTTGAACCAAAAATTTTGTCCAAAAGTGACAGTTGTTTTAGATCGGAGAGAGTATAAAGTAGTGATACATTTTTTTTTAGCATAGCTTGCGTTGTTATGCGCAAATTCAATTATATCCATATCTACTTTGCTTCTATTGAAACTATTACATTTAGATTAAATAGAATAATATCAGAAATAATTGAATCTAAAGAGTAGTCTCGAGCTTGCGTAGAGTCTGTAAGGACAATAATGTCAGTATGATTTGTTGTGGACCGCCAATTTTAAACCTTTCTAGATAACAAGGTATTCAATTTCCAGATAACAAGGTATTCAATTTGTATACTGGAGGTTGCTTTGCAAGAGATGCTTCAGCTACAATTCTCCCCTTAGTGGGATTCAAAGTATATATTTAAACAATTTGGTTCATTAAAATTTCAGTATCTTTCTATTGTCAATATAAAGGAAGATTTTTTATTTTTTTTTCTATGGAGTCTAGCTTTGCTTATTACAAGTTTCTATAGAGTTTCATATTACAGCGAATGATACTTGCTCTATAAGTTGATGTTGCAATGTTTCATAGACGTGTCCACGCGATACTTGATCTACAAGTTGATGTTGCAATCTTTCTCATAGACGTCCACGCCAACCCCTATGGGTATGGATGGCAATTTGCCCGAACCTTGATTTACTTAGCTAAAAGGGTTTTCGAAAAGCAGAAAATAAAGAGAAAAGGAGAAGAGCACCCATCAATTTCGATAATTAACAACCTAGCATTCTGTTACACAAAAATAGATATTAGTAGAGGCTCAAATTGTTTTTCCTCCCGAAAATGTCTCCTTAACACCTTCTCCATCCCCATCTCAATTTTCTAGATTAAGTAAAAACAAGAATGTGCATTCAAGCTAACCTTCTTTCACATCTCTTCATAATTTCAATCCTTCATTAAATTGTATTATTCCACACTTTTCCAACACATAATAAGAATAATTTATTTAGATACACAATATTGGAAGGGAGAGATAGTGAGAGAAGGCGTTTGTTTCTCCTTCTTCTGTCAACCCCCCACATACCAAACCCAGCCATCTCTATCTCTTTTGAGGTATGTTGCATTTCACAGTTATGCTAGCTAGGCCTTTCGATTAATGGCTCGTTTATGTTTCTTTGAAATTTTGTTTGTTAAATGAATTTCTCGTTCAACAAGTTGATGACACAAAAGCTTCGTTTGATGATCCTATATAATCCAATCATTTTTTTTGTTTTAATTCAATGGTGATGTTTCAGGTGGGGATTCTGAGAGAATAATGTTTGGTTTCAACGTAAGAACTCGCCAAAATGCGAATAATAATTCTCCAAGAACACCAAGAGGAACTGGTTCTCCTGCAACCTCAGTTGCTTCTCCAAGAACCCCACGATCTCCAAGCACAGCCGTGGGAGAGATCGATACACGAGCCCCTTTTCAATCCGTCAGGGCTGCTGTTAATCTCTTTGGCGATGCAGCCTCCCCAAAAGGCAAACCTGCTGTTATCAAGAAAACTAAAACTGCAGAAGAGGTAATTATCAAACTTCTCTTTTTTTCACGCGTCACCTTTTTACATATATGTGTTTTACTTATTTCTACATCACTTGTACCATGATACAGAGAGTGCTGGAGAAGGAGACACAGCTACACTGGACACTGAAAGAGCTTGACAAGTTCAAAGAACGACTCAAAGCAGCGGAGAGTACAAAAGCGCAAGCACGTAGAGAGCTAGACAAGGCAAACAGAACACTGCAAGAATTAACGTGCAAGCTTGAAACGGTGAGCGAGTCGAGGCAAGCAGCAATTGAAGCAACAGAGGCTGCAAAAGCTCGAGCGAGAGATATTGAGGAGATTAAGTCCAACAAAAATCAAGTAAGTCACGATGATGCTTGGAAAGAAGACGTTGACAGTGAAAGAGAGCATTATAAAGTTTCTGCTGGTGAGCTTATTTTGGTCAAGCAAGAACTCACAAACCTTAAACAGGATTTTGATGCAGCCTTGGAAACTAAGTTGACCGCGTTCCAACAGGCTGCAGATGCCCAACATGTTGCAAAAGTCAACCGTGAGAAGTTGGGTGATCTGTCGACTGAGGTCGCTAGCATGCGTCAAACACTTAGTCAGGTCAAACTTGCTTCTTCTAAAGCCGAAGAAGACCATTTGAAGGTTATGGCTGAAAAAGAAGCTCGGGTTCAGTCTTGTAGAGATACTAAGGAGGAAACCGATAAAAAAATCCAGTCTTTGAAGGATGAGTATGATAGTTTGGAGATGGCTGGAAATGGAAACCTTAAACAGAAGCTCGAGGAAGCAACTGAGGCGGTTAAAGTTATACAAGAACAGATTAAGGAGGTTCGTGATGTGGATATGGAGTTGTTGAGATTAGCAAAGTTAGAACTTGACGAGGCCAAGAGACGACTGCAAGATGTTATTGAAGAAGAGAGCTCACATAAACGCGTGGTGGAGACGCTCACCTTGGAAATGGAGAATTTGAAGAGAGAGATTTCTGAGGTGAAAGAATATGAATCCGTGACGGAGAATTTGCAGGGGGAGTTGGAGAAAAGTAAAGCGGAACTGGAAGAAGCTGTTTCTCGAGAAAGTAAAGTGGGGACAGAGATGAAGGAGTTGCAGTTGAAGTTAGAAGAGGTGATGGGGGAGGCTGAAAAGGCTAGACATGAAGCTGAAGGGATGAAAAGAGAAGCAGAAGGACTTTTACGTGAAGCTGAAGCTTCACGTATTGCGATAAAAGAGGGAGAGGAGAAACTAGAAACAGCACTTAAAGAGGTTGAGGCAGCAAAAGCAGCAGAGGAGTTTGCAAATGATCAGATGCATAAATCGTCTAAGAGGAATGATGATTCTGAAGGTACAAGTTCAGGGACGGACGGGAAGATAAAACTGTCGACTGAGGAGTTTGAAGCTTTGTCGAATAAAGTTGATGAAGTGGGGAGTTCAGCTGATATAAAAGTGGCAACTGCCATGGCTCAAGTTGAAGCAATAAACGAGAGGAAGAAAGAAACAGTGGAGAAACTGCAGAGAAGTTTGAAAGAGATTGAGGACACGGAGACTGCAATTAATGAAGCTTTGAAGATGGCAGAGATGGCAGAGGCAGCAAAGCAGGCAATTGAGAGTGAGCTCAGGAAGCGTCGTGAAAAGGAATTTACGGACGGTGACGGAGAAACTTCTTCTATCCATGAAGACGACTGATGAGAGACTCAGCTCTAGCAAAAGACTCGAGAGGCCTACTTTGGTTGATTTTTTGGTCATTTGACTACAAAAAAGATGGATGAAATGAAACCCTATGATCATCAAGTATAGGCATCAGAAACTGCTAATTCAGGCCAGAAAAACTTGCAGTGGAGGACGTGTTGAATATTAGATCATATGTTATATTTCAGCAAATGCACTAAGCATCTCTATGTACAACCTAAATTAAGCAGACTTTCAATAAAGATACATGGAATATAAGTAACTTTTATGTTGATTTTCATGCCATATTTGCTAAGGGGTACTACCGAGTATTACAAATAGTAATATTGCATCTGCATTGGTTAGAAGGCGAAGTAAAAAAAAAAGAAGTGAACTTTGTAAGATCAGTCGCTTATCTTTAGATCGCGAAAGGAGTCAGGGTTAGAGCCTTGATTCCGGAACTTCTGCAACTCGGATTCGAGGGTTTTGGCTATCTCAGACTTTCCTGAGTCAGCCTCAGGCACATGCACGTGAACCGATCCTTGTTTGATCGGTTCAATGGGATCAAGGTTGTTGGATTGCTTCTTGATGTATTCATAAAGTTGTTGGTGGAAAGGATGGTCAAGTGAAAAGCAATTGTCAGTTGAACCCCCCGAATGCTTAGAAGAGCCAGAACCTTCTTTTCGACAGAAATGAGGGAGGGATGAGTAATCCATTATCTGCAGAAAATAAGCAACCAAACACAATTAGTTTTTCATGATTTCAAATAAGATACGTTATTATGCAAAATAATACTCTCTGTGTTCCCGAAAAAAGAGTGCCACTTTCTATTTTCTACTTTGGTCCCAGAAGAAAAGAGTGGCCTTTATAAAATTGAAGCCTCAAATATTAAAAAATAAATAAATCAAGTCTTTATGATTATTTGTGAAAATATGATAGTTATTATTCACTAAGGTGTCTTACACAAAAACATACTCCCTAGTCCCGCTTCAAGAGTCCCACTTGAAGATGCGGGGTTTGACCAAATACACAATTTAAAGAAAGTGATTAACAATTCTTTAATTCTCAAATTTGCTCTCCAAATATTTGTATTCAAAACAAGGAGGAAACAATTAATCGCTAGGTGGGAATGGAAAATAATAATTATACTCCATACTAATAAGAGAAAAATATTATTATTTTTTTAAAAAAAAGGGTAACGAGAAAATTGACTCACCTTCAATAGCTCATCTCGCCCACAACCTGGTAACACTTGAACTTTTAACTTTGTCCGCTCCTGCAAAAGCGGCTTGACAACCTGCTCATTGTTCAAATGTTATCCAAGGGGAATGCCAAACGAAATTTTCATAATCACTCTTAGGGAACTGTATTCTAATTTTATCTCTTGTCTTGCTGCGTAATTCTGGAAAAGTTCAATACAAAAACCGATCATATGTGGTGGGTGCGATAGCTTTGGAAACAGACTAACCTTCCAACAAGCCGTGAATATGTAAGGAGCATTGACAATATAATACGTAGTTGTCTTTTCCGGGTAATTCAAGTCATCAACGGTAGAGATTGTTGTCAGTAGCTTTATCTGGTTCAGTGCTGAAAGCTTCAAGCCACTCATATCCAAAACCTTCACGCATTTGCCAATATATTTCCCGTGCTTCTTTGTTGCAGCAGGCTATAATAAAATTTATTTAGAGAAAATTAATTTATTAGACATGATTACGTACTGATCAGAGAGAACACATGAAGTTATCCCTACAGAAATAAATGCTTCCTCACCAAAATGATACGGTCCCGATATTCATTGATTTGAATGTGTGATTGCAGATAGTAGTGAACCTTAAAGTAACAAAAATACTAGTTAAAATCCGAAACAAATGTAAATATCAATAGTGGCATAAATGCCAAAGGCAATACCTAGATATAGTGAATACTTACAGATGCTTTATCATATGTGCTGAGACCAGCTCCAATAGCAAAGACTGGAAGACCCTGTCATAGAACCCGCAACAACGTATAAGAAAAAAAAAACACAAAAAGAACTCAAAGTATGAAAGAGTTTTTGAGAATGTTAAGAAGCAAGAAAGGCCTAATGAAGAGCGTTAAAAGAAAAAAAAAAAAAAAGCAAACATAAGATATGAGTAAGTGCACCTCTCTTGTGTACCCCGACAATCCTATTAACTGTGTATCACGAACTCCTTTGTAGAAATTTGTTGGAAGTATTGGTTTCTGCATTTAAAGGAAACTACAAAATTAGAACATTGAGCTTCTAGACCACTGAACAGAAGAAAGTAGAGTTCAGCTCGGGTAGGCCATCAGAAATTATGTAAACACAGGCAAGTCCAAGTACGACATGCGACAAGCTGATCAGCTCAATATCTCTAATACTCGCTCCGTGCCGAACAAATTGGTCTGCCTTTCTGTATTGGTTTGTCTCAAAAAAATGGTTCAAGCTCTAAAAGGGGCATTATTTTTAAGAAAATTTAAAGAAGGTAATAGCAAGTAAAGCATCATCCTTAAATAGTCTGACTTGTCAAATACTTACAGCTAATATATCATCGATGTTGTTTTGAATCCTCCACTTTAAGCAGTCCACCAACTGAACAGTGTATAAGAATCCCATGTTACCTTCAGAAAGTAAAGAATAGAGTACGATTCTAATTCATCTATTATTAAGGAAGTGACGAAAGAGATGGATTTAACCATTTTGTGGGCTTTTGTGACATTTCCTTCTCTTGCTTTCAGGAAGCGCTCCAATGTTTGATCTGGGTAGCCTTGATGAACATTCTGCAAAACGAGGACAGTCAAAATCATTGCTGGATGTTTTGCGCAATACAACTCAATGTATTGAGAAAGTATAAGCCCAGAACAATATGGTAATAATTCAACCTACTCCATAAAAGTTTTAAACTTAATTTTCATCGAGAAGAAAGCAATGAATCCCATAAACAGAAACTTTTGAATAGCCAACCATTATCATTTACACTATGCATATTGGGATTTGGTGAATTTCCAAAATATATTTAAAGTTCCTATTTCATAGTTGCTGCAATTCAGTATTGAAGACTCCATATAAATGACCTCAAATTTGTGGGTTGTCAACTTGCAATGGATTATTCTGATCCCCAGTTGACAAGCTGACCTAATAATAAAAGATTCATAAACCGATGCTATGGAAATGTGAGATTTATGCGACAAAGATCGTCATCAAACACTAATATTGGCCATTAGCATATCAATTTTGAGCTATGCCTCGAGATCAAAAGAGAAAATAATTTAAGTTCTTAAAATGGAAAGTCAAACACAGATAAAATTGCAGGTGAATTTGTTTTTTAGGCCTCTCAAGAATTGTCCATGACGAAATCAATGAACAAACTAGAGATCTTGAGATAACTAACTCTTTCCATAGCTCCAATTACACAGCAAATCAAATGCTGCAACATAAAGACTCACAAAAGGGGGGGGGGGGTCACACAACAAGTAACAAAATGCACACAAACTTATGATTTACAGAATTTAAATCTAGACATAAATAGCAACAAAAATACAAAAGGGAAGTAATTTAGGAAATACAGTTGAACTATAGATCTGGAGAAAAATGCAAACCTGGAATGTTCTTTTCAGGGGTTCCTCAACTGCACAAGATTTTCCCCAATAAGACCATAAATTAATTAAATCAGGAAAAAAAATAAATGGGCAGAAAATCAAGATCAAGAAAATATGAAAATGGAGATCAAAAAGAGGGGGGAAAGTTGACTGACCTTGTTCCATTAATGCCCTGAACTGATTCATGGCTTCTTGAGTTACAACAAAGCCCATTACTTTATTTTTTTTCAAAACGGCAACAAAATGTAGAAATCAGAGATAGCAAGATGAGAAGAATTAGTTGAACAAGAGTTCAAAATAACTTTCTTTTTTAAGTATTTTTTTTAGTCTTCCTCTTTCTCTTTCTCTCTTTTTGCAGTTTAGTGAAAGAGAGAAGAACCAGCAAGGGAGAGAAAGACACGGGGAAGATTCCAACTTTATTGCGAGGTGGGTGTGTGAAGGTGGGTCTCAGATTTAGAACCTCTTTCTTGAAATTGAAGCTTTTCTTACATTATTTGGTGGAATTATTTTAATGGGTGTTTAAACAGTAAAGAAAAGAACACACAAAAATCATTTTGATTTGTTTTTGTTGACGAGTGAAAAAGCAAAAATTGGAAGGTCAAAAGCGGTTTGACTATCACCTTTATCATCCTGTTCGCGTATGGTTGCTGATGACTGCCTGGTCTTCTTCCCCCCCCCATAATTTCACTCTGGCTTTACCACTGGATCTCTAATTAGACTTTTTTTTTTTTGTGAAATTATTCTTGCTTTGTCTTAGTTAATTCATATTTCTTCACGAGTTCAAGATGCAAGTTCATAGTGTGTGTATTTGAAATTTACTTTCCAATACAAGTAAATAATCTTAATTTGAGATTTTTTTTTCTTTTTTTAAAAAAATCAGTAATACTCACTCTATCCTTAAATGAATGTCTATTTAAAAAAAAAAATCTCAAAATGGATGTCTTTATTTAGAATAACTCTCTCTAAATGTATTTTTTTGAAAAAAATACTAGTCTCTTCATAATTGCAAAACTAAATATTTCGAAAAAAAAATTCATGAACATAAATAAATATTTGTACTAAATTGTACAAAAAAAATGAGATTTTTAAATGCCCCTTAGTTTAAAATTTAAACATTCATTTAAAAACTGAGGAAATACTACTTATATTCGAAATGGCTTTTCAATCCTCCAAACTACTACCTCTTTATCTCTCTGAAATTATAGGCTACTTTTTAATCATTGAATGCCAATTATAAAATGTCTTGTTTAAGGAAAAAAAATTGAGCAAATATAAGATTTTCATTCAAGTATGGGAGTGGATGTTTTTATATTGGATTTTTTGAGATTTGGAAAGTGGATTGAAATTAAAGTTAAATTTTGGCATGGCATGTTGGTTGTTAATTAATAATAAAAACGTGATCTTATATTATATAAACATAATCAGGGTCACTAAATATTTTAGAAAAATTGGCCTGCCAACCCTACCCCAAATTTATTAAAAAACCACATGTCCGTCCAAATTGAGATGAGTTGAACCAAAATAAAAGGCTTTTTCGTCTTAATTTTTGAAGTCTCTTTAAGTAGCATTCATACACGTGTAAATTCAAAAAACATTTGTCAAAAAAAAGAAATTTGGTATGCCTTTTCTATTTTTAGAGTACGGGTCTTAAAGAAAAACTTAAAAGTAAAGTTGATAAAGAAGGTGAGATATGTCCCCAAAGTACCTCAGTGTTAAAGCTAAACCTTACCCTCGGTGAGCGCTAGGGTTTCGATCTCTCTCTTCGCCTTCTTTTGGTGTGGACATCGTCAAAAATAAAAATAAAAATGTGAGATATGAAATAATAAGTGAAAAATTTGTTGTGAGTATGAAAATGAGTCTCATTAAATAAACCATTTATATTTTAAAGTTGTTCTATTTTAAATAAAACATCCAAAATGACAAAATATTCTAATTTGATTCGCGTTGGACAGGGAGTATATAGTTTTGCATTTGAGTCGCCTAATAGCAAATTCCATCTTAGAACCTTGAAAAAATAAATAATTATTTGATGCGACTACAATTAAAATTATTGACTAAGAATCAATTAAATTTATCTTCAGAAAATGAAATTATATTTTTAAGACTGATGAATTATATCTTTCTCAAAAAAAAGAAAAAGAAAAAGAGAAAGACTGATAAATTATTAATTTATTTGTGTTTTAGTAGGCGTATTATGTTTAGAGTCAGTCTTATGAAAAATCTGTTTTACATTAAGAGATGTGTAAAACTTGTTTTACATAAGAGATTTTGTTTTACACTAAAAGGATGAAAACAGATTTTACATTAAAATAATTAAAATAAGTGTAAAACACGTTTTTCTCAAGATTTTCACTTATGTTTGAGATGGAGTCATTAGGTCAGTGAATAATTTGGGCTCGGCAGTGGTCCATTTAATGATTCGGCCTTGAACACATAATTCAGCTATGTGTTTTTGACGGACCAGTACGGAGAAATAATCCAATAACAAACGGACTGGCCTCCTAACAAATGGGGTATAACACCCATTTCGTAGTAATAACTAACGAGACATTGATAGAGACACAAAAAAAGTTTACAAAATGATGTATACAAAATGAGGTGGCGATATTTTACTTG
Organism: Campanula takesimana; assembly: GCA_026119855.1. NCBI lineage: Eukaryota > Viridiplantae > Streptophyta > Magnoliopsida > Asterales > Campanulaceae > Campanula > Campanula takesimana. Next base: position 170,063 of record JAOWBW010000870.1, read on the forward strand.
CTTCATCGATTGTAGACTCGTCACACTCTAATTAAAAGCTCCAATAAAATTTTGACACATCGTTTTGTGAGCTAAGTTTTGAGAGATTTTTTTGTGAATTTATATTTACCCGTAACTAATTTAATTGTATTTAATTATCTGTACATAGCTTAGCTTTTTTAACACATAGTACCGATCAAATTTAATTTATTTTTTTAATTTATAATAAATATTTTTTGAATTAATTATATCTTTGTATTAAACGTCTAATAAATGTATACATATCATTTGGAGAAATGATTAATTAATAGTATTTTTAATAAATGATTTTTTTTGACAATGTCCACGCTATAAAAAGGTGAGGAGAGGGATCGCCTCCCTCACCGAGTTAAATACAGTTACATTAAATGCGTTATGCATTAAAATTTAAGAGATGTTATTATATTTAAGGCAAATTTTATCTTTTCTTGCTTATAATTGAGGGCAAAGTACTAGTAAAATTCATCTAAAAAGATTTATTTTTAGAATATGATAATTATTTTGAAATGAATCAATAAGAAGGAAAAAAATTTGATAAATACTCCAATATTAAATACGCTGTTACTTTTCATAATAAAAGAAAAATGTAATATTTATTACTCCCTCCGTCCCAAAATGATCTCCGCGTTTGACTATTCAAACTTTTTAAAGATATAAACACTTGTTTTGCTAGCCATGTATTGTTTAGGCACTTTTAAGCCTAAATTGTAGAAATGTGAAGAACTTTTTGAGACAACGAGAAATGGCAAATGAGAAGATCATTTTGGGGCGGAGGGAGTATTATAGAACGAGATACTCAATTTACACTCGTTATCTGTTATAAACATCTTGCTAACAAATTCCCCCTAGGGGAAAATGAAGAAAAAAAAAAGTTGAAATATGTTAGGTCAGAAACATGTATCAGGAGTAATATTTTATACATGTAGTTGTAGTCATACGACTAAAATGAAATTAAAAATAAATAAAATACATCATACGGCCGTGATTCCCGTACGTATTCGCATATTCCATTTCATTTTAAATCATACAGTGGTAATGCTAAAATATACTCCATCTGTCCCTAAATGAGTGTCCATTTTCAAAAAATCTTTGTTCCAAAATGAGTGTCTTTTTTTAACATAACTTTGTCCCTAAATGTTTTTTGTTTTGAATTTTTTTTCACCGGTCTCTTTATACGTGCAAAACTAAATGTTTGGAAAGGAGATTACAAGATTATATATGAATCTTTGCCACCAAATTGTACAAGGAGATGAGATTTTCAGATGTCCCTTAAAAGGAAATTTGAACACTCATTTAGGGACAGAGGTAGTAGTACTCTTTCCGCCTCATTTATATTAGTCCTTTTTTTATTTTAGTTTTCTTGTGTTGACAACTTTTTTTGAAGTTATCTAAGTTATTTATATTCTCCTCTTTCAGCTTCTGAGATTTGAGATTGGATGTCAATTAATCCCTCATATTTGTCCTTTAAATATTAATTTTTATAAAAATAATTTTAAATTAAATATTAATTTTAGTAAATTATCCAATAAATTTAATTTTTTTATTAATAATTTTTTTATATATATATAAAATGATCGTTGTCCAACGCAAGTTTTTCTTTACTTGTTCACTTCTGCTTGAGTGTTTGTTTTTTTCTTTTTGACAATCCCAGGCACGCCCCTTTGCTATGCCTTTTTATTAAGACAACTACTAAACATCAGATTCAGAATAAATGTTTAATTTACTTACTTTTGACAGATATTTATATTGAGACGAAGAATTGTTTCTTAAATTCTAATATAAGTTCATATATTATATTCTTTTATATTAAAATTGTAGTCTCATTTTTTTTTTCTTGTTCAGAAAATTAGTCTCATTTTAGAATTTAATTTTTTTCAATTTTCAAAATTCGCAATGTAGCTTTAAAATTAGAGGTGGTCTCTCATGAGAACAAGGGGATCCGTCTCATGCATGAGACGGGTCGCCCCATGACCCATGGGCCGAACCCGCCACGTGGCAGCCTCCCAGAGCTCCTTTTTTTTTTTTTTTGAGTTTTTATATTATTTTTTCGGCTTTTCCGTCGTTGACCAAAAGTAATAGTTACCATAACTTAATGCAATGACTGAATACATATAAAGTAATATTGTTCATAAGTAACGTAACACCTGTTTTACAAAAACAAAAGCTCGTTTTACCCATTTTTTCAAATGTAATACTAACTATAATTACATGTAACCCAAGCAATATCTAAATGTAATTATCATTTATACTGAAATGTAATAATGCTTTTGCAAAAATGTAAAATATTGTGTATTTTTATTTAATTTTTTGAAAAGTAACAACTCATATATATGAATGTAATTGTTTGTACAAGTAAATGTAACACTTTAATAAAAGAAATTATAACATATTTCTATATATAATGTAATACTTTTACATGTAATACTAATCAAGTGTTTTTAGCTCTAAAAATGTAAATGATTGAATTATTACTTTTTCTATACATATGTGTTACAATTATGTATAAACATTATTACATATAAGTAACACGTTCGTTACATTTTAGTTGTAATAAGTATTACTTTTGGCAAACGAAGAAAACATAAAAAAAACACTGTTACTTTTCAATATATACAGTATGTATTACTTTTATGTATACAAACTGTTACTTTATATGTATACAGTCATTACATTATGTTATAGTAACTATTACTTTGGACAAACCGGAAAAAAAACCCAAAAAAAAATAAAAATAAAAAAAAATGGGCCTATGAGAGGCTGCCACGTGGCAGGGTCGCCCTTGAGTATTGGAGCGAAAAAAAAATAAATTGGGCCTATAAGAAGTTACCACGTGGCATGGGTTGCCCCTTGGGTCATGGAGCCGGTTCAATGGCCGAGTCAAGGGTTGGGTTTTGGGTCGAAATGACCCGTCTCATGGATGAGACGCGTATATGTGTTTTCACTTGAGTCTTTGTCTTATTAATTATTTGAAAAGTAGATATGGAAGGGAGTATAATACTCCATCCGTCCTAGTTTAATTTACAACGTCAAATGAAAAATTGTCAACATAATTGTAGTTCTCTAACAACAAACAAACAAAAAAAAATGTCTAAATTAAAAACTGTTATTGATTCACTAATAATAACATACTCATTAATAATTTTGAGTAAATATTCAACGTTTAAGTAAGTTTGGCAAATTTGTTACATTCATTATTTAAAGTCTTATATACCCCTAAAGTAATCCATTTACCTAAACAGTTAAATGCTTGTAAATAGATAGTTCACTATCATTAATAAAAGTATAATTGGTACACAACAATACGAAAACATTGAAAATAATAAAACGACAAGTATGTTGAGAGAAAAATAAACTTCCAAAAGAACACGTATTTGTATTTTTGAGGCGTATTTTGAGATGGAGGGAGTAAATTTTTGAGTAAATAACCAAAATACCCCGCGTACTATCTGATTACAACCAAATCGACCCGCGTACTATCTAATCTACCAAATTAACCTGCGTACTATTACAAAATGAACCAAATCAACCCAAATCGTTAATAAAAGTTAGTGGACATTAACTACCGTTAGTAACTTAATGATTACAATAAAAATTTCAAATTGCCCCCTTAACCTAACAAAATCAAACAAATTAAATTAATGTAAATATTAGAGTTCATAATGTAAAATTGAAAAGTAAAAGGTAGAATAAAAAAATCTTTGAAACCCAAATAAATTAGTTTAAAAGGGCTCAATAAACCTCCTTCCCGTCTTCTTCATCCTTCGTCTCCCACCCCCACTTGGGCAACCCATCGCCGTCCCCACTGTATCTTATTCTGAAGGTTGGGTTTCTCATGTGTGGGTTAAGGCCTACCTGGTTTCGACAACAAAAAAATGTCAGTTTTGAAGCTTATTCAGATGCTCATCTCATGCCTCACAAATTTAGGGATTTTGATTGAAAAATTTGTAGAGGTTATAATCAACAAATTTGCATTTGATTCAATTTTCTAAACGTTCGACGATCACTTTAGGGCTTTTGATTGAAAATTTTGTAGAGTTTTAATACTAATTTCTGTAAAGTAAGTGAATTAGGTTTTCGATCTTTGTTGGATCAATCCGCCGATGATTCGATAGAAATTGGTGCTTCCAGTAATTGTATAGGGTTCACTGGGCGTTTGACGGATATATTCGAGATGAAGATCTTCTAATTATTGGTAGCTAAGGATGTCTTTGTAGCATGGAAAAACCTTGTCGTGAGTCGAAAATTTGCAATGGAAGAGGAGCAGTTTTGCGCTCTGGGAAGGGAAAAATAAGTTCAGTAGGGGCGGCAATGGGTGGGTGGGTAGGTGGCCGTCGGTGGTGGGAAGTGGAGATGGAGAAGAATAGATGAAGAAGACGGGAAGGGGTTATTAACATTTTATATGCCCTTTTAAATCATTTTATTCTTTTTTTTTTGAATGGTTTCTACCTTTCTTTTTGAAACAAATTTTATTCTACTTTTTACTTTTCAATTGTACATTATGAACACTTATATTTACGTTAATTTAATTTGTTTGATTTTGTTAGGTTGAGGGGGCAATTTGAAATTTTTATTGTAATATCTGTTAAGTTACTAACGATAGTTAATGTCTATTAACTTTTATTAACGGTTTAGGTTGATTTGGTTCATTTTGTAATAGTACGCATGTTAATTTGGTAGTTTAGATAGTACGCGGATCGATTTGGTTGTAATCATATAGTTCGCAAGGTCATTTTGGTTATTTACTCGTAAATTTTTACAATTTGTTGACATTTTGTCCACCAGCTGGGGTACCATTCGTTTTGTTTGAATATTCTTGGAGCGAACAATATATTAATGAAATATGACACATAATGCCAAGATTTCATCACCAACATTTAATCTATGTTTCTCTTGTCTGGTTTTCCTATAAGTAGTTTACACACACACACACACACACACACACACACCAACCGGTCGGGTCAATATAACCATTCAACTTGACACACTTTTTCTTTGTTTCTGGCCATTCTTTTTTGCCGGGAAATATGTCTTCTCCGGTGATAGAGTACATCAATAACTGTGAGATCGAGGAGGAGGAGGAGGAAGAGCATTCAAGGGAGTTGTTTGAGATAAAGAATTATGGTCAGATGGCGTCTATTAAAGAAGATTATGAAAGCAGCCAATTCTCTTTTGAGGTTGGTCCAAACGGTGAAAACCATGTAATTTATGTTGGTGTCACCAAAATGAATGATGCAAGTATGGATGCACTTGTTTGGACCCTCAAAAATGTTTTAGATCCTCCTCAATATTCCAATGATCCGACGCCTTCCAACACCGTTGTTTATCTCATTCATGTCTTCCCTGAATTGCGCTACATCGCCACTCCTAGTAAGCGCTCTCTCTCTCTCTACATGTATATATATATATATATCTTCCTCACATATATAGACACAAACTCAATTTTTATAAAGTTGTTGTCGCATAGTAACTGAGGGCTGTTGGTTTGGGATGAATGAGACTTTTTAATTAAAGACACTACTTTTGGGCTATCATCATTCAGCCCAAACAAATAGGCATTGAGTTAAGGTTCCCGACTGATTTTATCACTTTTGATTTTTGATGAAGGTTATAGAAAATTAACTCTCATGTATGTCTAGTATCGTGAGTAGATGTACGTTCATAGCACGTCGTTATAAATTTAAATCAAGCGAGTTTATTTTGATGAGTCATTACTAAATTATTACATAAGGACAGTGCTAAAAATGATGATAACAAGGATGAATTAGAATATGAGATGAAGTGTTAAGCATTAAACTAAAAAAGAATGTAGTTTGAAATTTAAAGAGGTGTTAATTAATTAATTGGTGAGGAAGTCTTGTGGGATATGGTTTCACATATGAGACGGATCTCGACGAGAGAGGAAACGGACTTACCCCGGCCCGCCCATAGGGACAAACATCTACTCTCAACTTGACCCGTCTCACGTGTAAGACCGTTTCACATTTTTGTGTTAATTGGTAAAGGAACTCAGTTGTTGACTTTTATTGAGAACTTGTTGCTTAAAGGCCGGAGAGGTTGTTTGTTTTTATCTTTGATCGCCCACACAAGAATCAAAAGTCCTTTAGACTATGGATTCGCTTTTGATAGATTGTGGGTTGTTTTTGGTATATGGAACCGGCAATCAAATGGCATAAATAAAAGAGTCAATTATTGATCATTCAGTCATTTACTAAATGTAAAATTGTCATTGTTTATTGCCTCTCACCAACATAGACCAGCCATTTGAAATAAAATACTCCCTCCGTCCCACAAAAAAGACCAAAAGCCAATAAAGTCCTAACTCTAGAAGCCTATAGATTTGGTCCAGACCACCTTGAGAGTGCACCAAAATGAAGTCGCTTTGGATGGCTACTTTTTGTTGTTATCCATGATCTACTTAGTTTTTTCTACTCACGCCGTCCCACCTAAATTTATGTTTTGTTTATGTTGCGGATAAAACTTTTTTTCTTGTTTACCCACACAACTCACTGTGTTAATGAATCTCTACGGCATGTTGAACAGTGAGTCCTACAAATATAATATCCAATCATTCATTGATAACCATATTTGCGTTGTGAGATTTTTTTTTTTTGTGTGTGTGTGACTTTGATATTACTAGAAAAATAATAGCCAGAATGTCCACGGTGATAATTGAAATTACAGTAGGAAAGCTTCCAATAAGTCAAGCAAACCCAGAGCAGAAGGAGACCTTCATGATCCAAGAAAGAATAAAGAGGAGAGATCTCCTTCAGAAGTTCCTTGATCTCTGCTCTGCTTCAAAGGTGCTTGAACTTCAACCTCTTTTCTAACCATGCACGCACCCGCACACATACACATTCTCCGTACGTATATATATACATAATTTAATTCACTGTAATGTGTTATGCAGGTTAGAGTTGAAACCATACTGATTGAAAGTGACATGGAAGCGAAAGCAATACTGGACCTCATTCCTATCCTCAACATAAGAAAGTTGGTTTTAGGCACCTCCAAATCCACTCTAAGGTACAATTTCAACCCCACCCTCATACCAATGACTTACAACCTTAATTTCAACAATAACCTACCCTTGGGTTCAACAGGAAAACAAGGAGCAAAAGAGGGAGTGAAACAGTTGATCAGATAGTGCAGAACGCACCAGAGTTTTGCGATGTTAAGATCATATGTGAAGGAAAACAAGTGATGGAAGACCAATTGAATATCGAGTCTCCCACACCCTCTCCACGCGCTAATGTTGTCAGTCCAAAATTTGGGCAAGTGCAGGATCACACCTTTGCCTGCTGCTTCAAGCCCAAAGCAGTATCCTGATAGCAACAAACATCACCACCTAATCAAGCCGCCATTGATTCACTGGGATGGAATATGTTAAATAAAGCATTCATACGATAAATTATATGAAGTGAATACTATTATCAGATTTTTCTACTTGAAACTTACATTAATATGATCATGAGAGTGAAGTAAGGCATACAAATATAGAGTAAACAAAAGTGCAGCATTATTATACTAAGTCTACGCGCAAACTTATTTCAACAGATGTACGAGTTCATGTTGGCCCAAAAGACTGATCGTTTGGGCCAAGATTTTGACCCAATTAATTTCCTCCTCATGATCATTAAATACTTTTAGCCAAGTTTGTCCAACAAATTGTGGAAGTCATCCGCGAGGAAACTTACGTTCAAGTGATGAGAGCTATTGGGAGTATTTGTTATTGAAGATTCGCTAGCGGCTTCGGACGGACACAATTATTTTGCACTCCCTCTCTCTCAAACACAAACTAAACTTCTTACTTTCCTATTTGGTTTGTCTCGTACTAAAGTTTTTAGTTGTTTTTGTTGGAGCAATAAACAAGACTTGATGGAAAAATAATTAAGCAATCATAAGAACACAGATTTACGTGGTTCACCAACTTGGCTACGTCCACGGGGAAGGGAGAGAATATTATTATCAATCAACTATTACTGTTTCACGAATTATTGATCACAATAATTCTTAACTGTGCAACTCTAGAATTATAGATCTCTCTGAGCACTCTAATAATCTGTCTAAGACAATCTGAGGTGTGATTTTGATCTAAATTAATAGCCTCTATTTATACTACTCAAAGCCTAGCTCAAAATCTGGTAAGAACTTGGAATTCTAGTCCAAAACTGACTTGAAACCTTTCCTTCTGCGAAAACCAAACTTGCTGCAAATTCTGGCCCGAATCTTGATGGGTTCGGCCGAGTCTAGGGCATGGTTCGGCCGAACCAGTGCCTTGACTCGCCTAAATCCCTGCCCGAACCTTTACTGCTCCAAAAACCCAAGTTTTCGTTTTCGCCTGGTTCGGCCGAGTCCTATCATAGGTTCAGCTGAACCATGTTCTGCTCCGTCCCGGAATTACGAAATCTTCCTGTTAACCCTTTAACTTGGCGTCCCAAATTCAAAGGTATTAACCCAACAATTTTATTACTTAAAATAGACAATGATGCACACTCATCATTTTCACAATAAAAACTCTTCGGCCACTTTCTCTCTTTTACTTTCATCTAGTTTGCTTTTTATACTCACAACATTTATTTTTTAATTTTTTTTTGTGTAAAGTCAAACTATTAACGTGAGTTCCGGACGAAAAGAATACCACAACACTGCTTATCGTGAATTTTGAAAAGCGTGACAAGTGAAATGAATAGGGATTGGCTGACGTTGGTTGGACTAATTGAATACTGCGTTGGAAGGTTATGTGCTTGGTGCCAAAATATACTGATGGATATTCATGTTCATTATTCAAAAAAAAAACAAAAAAAATCATGAAAAATAAACTTTATGTTATAATATATTATTGTGTGGATGTCCTTTGAACCGGAAGTTTACAAGATAATTTTTCGCGAAGCTTACTAGGGAAGCTTTGTAAATATCTTCAGGGAAGCTTATTAAGGAAGCTTGGTAAATATCTTCAGAGAAGCTTACTAAGGAAGCATTACTAAAGGATAATGTTTATCCTTATGAAAGCTTATAGAGGAAGCCAATTTCCTCCTATAAATTGTAGGCTCTAGTTTTCATTTGGCCAAACGACCAATTTATGGAACGTAGTGGTCGATTTTTATCAATTAATGCAACGTACTTAATAGTTCGGACATTAGGATACATAGTTTCTAAGTTTTTATCAAATAATGCAATATACTAAAATTAAAATTAACGACGTTAAATTCCTAACGAAATCATGACGTGGCATATGAAATATTATTTGGTTAACAAAGTCAGATATTTTGGGGGGGTAAAAGTGTAAAATTTCGTTAAGAAATTAACGAAATTGTTTACTCCTCCAAGAAAACTAACAAGCTTTTCCACAATCTGCAATTTTGAACAAACCCACCTTCTCCCTCCTCCGCCACTTACCACCACAACATTTCCGACCAGCATCGGCTGCTCAACCCGCCACTCCACCATCAACACCACCTTCGGCTACCCCACCATCACCACCGGCACCAACAACAGTCCACCGGTGTCTGCACCAACGCCTGCCCTCTGTTTTTTCTCACAAGCAATTCGTCAAGCACTTAGGGCGCATCTAACGATCTGATCTCTGTTTTATCTCCACTCATTGAGAAACCCTTCCACCAAAAACAAACCCACTTAAATCTATAATTTCGAGCCATAAATCTGCAATTTCGAAAAACAATCTGCAATTTTGAACCATAAATTTGAGATCTTAGACCTGGGTTTCATCGATTCCGGCCAAGTTCATCTTCATCGATTCCGGCCAAAATCATCTTCAAAAATCAGTATCAACATAAAAAAACGAATTGAAATTCAAGATCTAGTTCCTCAAAAAATAAATATGGGTTTCAATATCTTAGACCTGGGTTTCATCCATCCGATTTTTAGAAATAGAAGAATGGGCTGGGGAGAGAGAGAAGAAGACGAGAGTTTGATGGGGGTAGGGGAGAGCGGGGAAGTTGGGTGGTGGGTAATTGGTTTGGCTGGGGGTGGGGTGGGGTGGAGAAAAATGGGGGGGGGTGGGGAATTGGGGTCGGAATGTATGGAGGAGTGAGGGGAAGGGGAAATAAGGAAGGGGATAGTGGTGGGTTTATGATCGTTAAATATAGCTGAATTCGTTAATTATATGACGAGTTATAGTTATATTATCATTGAACTCGTCCACGTCAGCATTCTGTTAGCCAAATTTAACGCCATCCATTACATTGTTCGTACATTGCATTATTTGATACACAATAAGTAAGTACATTGTCTATTTCCAGAAATCAGCAATACGTTGCATTAATTGATTTTTAAGACTCACTACGTTGCATAGTTCAGTAATTTTCCCGTTTTCATTTCTATACACCTCAGAAGTTCTTAACTTCTATTTTTCTCTCTTGTATACTCTCTATAATAGTCTTGAAATAAAATATTCTCTATTAAGATTCTGCTTTTAATTCTCCAATTTTATAACACGTTATCAGGACGACTTCGTTCTAATTCCACATCCTGAGCTATAGTTACCGAAGTAGGTACGGCATCGGTAAGATCTACTTAGTCTCATTTCAAGTTATTTCAAAATTTTATAATGTCAAATCTCACAAAACTTGAATTTGTAGCTCTTGATATTACGGGTAAGAACTACTTATCATGGGTCTTAGATTCAGAAATTCATCTAGATGCCAAGGGTCTGGGAGAAACCATCAAAAACGGAAATACTACCTCTATGCAAGAACGTGCTAAGGCAATGATTTTTCTCCGACACCATGTCCATGAAGAATTAAAAACAGAATACCTCACCGTAAAAGACCCACTTGTATTTTGGGACAATTTGAAAGAAAGGTATGGTCATCAAAGATTTGTTGTTCTCCCAAAAACACACTACGAGTGGATTCATTTACGTTTGCAGGATTTTAAAACCGTAAGTGAATATAATTCTGCGATGTTTAAAATTACATCACAGTTAAAACTACGTGGGGAAGAAATTACTGATAATGATATGCTAGAAAAAACGTTCTCCACATTTCATGCCTCGAATATGCTCCTGCAGTAGCAATATCGAGAAAAATGTTTTAGAAGGTATTCTGAATTAATCTCATGCCTTCTTGTGGCTGAGCAAAATAATGAGATCTTGTTGAAAAATCATGAAGCTCGCCCTACTGGCTCTACTCCGTTCCCTGAAGTGAACGCGAGTATATATGATAATACTGGGCGAGGCCGAGGACGTGGTAGTGGACGGGGCCGTGGACGTGGTCGCGGCCGTGGTCGGGGAATATTTCATAATCAGTATCATAATAATAATCACCCCAATAATGATGGAAATATTTCTCGCCACCTGAAGTGGAATAGAGAAGATAATAAAGAAAAATCATCAGCTGGACAAACTGAGCAACCGATAAAAGTTGAGAATTTATGTTATTGGTGTGGAATGAAAGGTCATTGGGCCCGTACCTGTCTTACGCCAAAACATCTTGTTAAACTGTATCAAGCATCAATGCTGAATAAAATGAAAGATGTCGAAACAAATTTTGTCTACGAATATGATGATGTGAATCAAGACCCATCTACAAGTACACATCTGGATATATCAGATTTTCTCAATCCAGAGGGGGCTGATTACATGCTTGATGGTAGAGAGACCCAAATAAATTAAAGTATCTAGCTTGTAATATTTTACTTAAGTGTGTTTTTATTTCAGTATGTTTTGTAACATATTTAACTTTTGTTTGTAATATATGTATTGTCTTATATTTTATTCCTCTTATTTTTCTTGAAGAAAATGGCTAGCAGAGATGATGATGTGTGTCTTGCAGACAGTGCATCAACACATACTATACTCAAAAATAAAAAGTACTTCTCTCAAGTGATAGTGAATGATGCTAATGTTAGTAAAATATGTGGTAGTACAAAGATAATTGATGGCTCCGGAAGAGTTAACATAGTACTACCAAGAGGAACAAAAATCAGTATAAAAAATGCATTACTCTCAACTAAGTCTCAAAGAAATTTACTATGCTTTAAAGATATTCGTGAAAATGGATATCATATTGAGACTGCTAATAGATGGAATATTTATGCATTACAAAGACTAAATCAGATAACAAAAGTGTGGTAGAAAAGTTACATGTATTTTCCTCTGGACTGTACTATACAAAGATTAGCACCGTTGAAGTACATATGACAGTACACCAGAAATTTACTGATATGAATGGTTTTATTATATGGCATGACCGGTTGGGGCGTCCCGGTTCTAATATGATGCGAAGAATTATGGAAAATTCACATGGTCATCCATTGAAAATGTCGCGACCCCGACCCCGCGGGCCGGGAACTCGCGAGCTGGACGTCGACTTAATAAATAAAACACCAAAATACAGAAGATAAAATTTCCTCTTTATAACAAAAGATGTGATACACGGTTTTAGAAATCCATTCTTAACAACTTTATAATACAACTAATATAAGCTCCACAAGCTTTCACCAAAATACCAAAACATTACAACTCTTATTGACGTCTGTTTGGTAACACTATCCCATAGGTTAGACATTTAATAACAATGTAAACCGAATAACAACCTGCCCAAAAGTCACGAACACTCTCGACGTCCTTCTCGTGATAAGCGAGTCCTATCACTTTCCTCCTGGGGGCGGTTAAGGAAACAAAGTTGAAAAGAAAGGGGGTGAGATAAATCTCAATAAGTCACTTATGCAACTACATGACAATATTATGAAATAAACAATAATAAGTTCCACATATCACTTAGCATATAACAGTTAACAGATGTCAGCGGAAATAAACAAGTTACGAAGGATACTAAGCCAAGGTTTTACCAAACGGATATAACAAAGAATCCCTGCGCAGCACCAACCGATCAACCAATCAACCATAGTAGCATAACAGCTGAAGAGAAATCCCCGGTACAGGAACTAAGAAACCAATAATCGTAACAAGGGGAAAATGACACAAAGTCATAACCCAAAACGAACTAGCTAGAATACTCACTCAATGGAGTTAGCTCATCCCAACCAAGGCCAATGGAAGGGGAAAGAAGGACCAATGGACAATATCATACTGGACTCGGCTCGTGTGCCATTATAATATTCCCCATTGCCTGACACGAACACAAGTACCAGCTGGACTTTCAAATAAAGGCTAAGTAATAAATACTAGCTCGATAAACAACCAATGATTCCAAAGTAGGGAACCATACCAAATAGTCATCATAAAGACAAACCAATCCAAAACTCATCAAAAAGATGTTCCAAAATTCCAAAGGGGTAATGACAATTTAGGGTTCGAAGTTTAGGGGGTGTGTGCCAATAGGGGTCTGATATATCAATTTTCTCAATTTAGGGTCCAAAGTTGACAACGTTAGTCAATTAAGGGTTTTTGGACTAAATTGTAAAGAAAATCCAGTTATATAACAGAAGGACTTAACTGAAGTTTGTTTTGGATGTTCGTCTAGGTTTTGTGTCATTTCACACATCCCTTATACAGTAGAACCTAAATTATCATTTACTCTTATTATTATTTTTTCGAATAATTTTAATTAATTTTAAAAATACTAATAAATCAAAAAAAAAAAAAAGCAAATAAAAATTAAAGTAGTTTTTTTTTTGGAAACACAAAAAATGAAGTTATAAACAAGGAAAATTATTAATAAATTTAAAAATAATTTTATGAAAAAATGAAATAATTAGAATACTAATATTAATAATGAACAATACTAACCACCACCACACACAAAAAAATGTCTGATCCCCACTTTCTTCTTTTTTTAAAAAAAATTACGTGTTTTTTGTAATATATTTTTTTACACTTTTTTCTTTTTAAAAATTATACATTTTATTTTATAGTGATTCTAAATGATTTTTTTATATATATTTCTTGAAAAAAGTATTTTAATAACGTTTTAATTAGTTAATTTAATATAAGAAACTAAAATTTAATATTTCAAAAAAAATATTTTTAATTTTCTTTGTCTGAAATAACGATATAACCATCCAAATATTCAAAACAAACTCCAGTTAAGTCCACGTGCAAAACACGTTTGACTTAACTGGATTCTGTTAACAAAATCGTTAAAAAACCCTAACCTGCACAACTTTTGCAACTTTGGACCCTAAATTGACAAAACTGATACATCAGACCCCTATTGGCACACATCCCTAAACTTTGGACCCTAAATTGTCATTTCCCCAATTCCAAAATAATACTTAGTCAAACTCCACAACACATTTGTTCACAAAGGAACCAATTTCACTACTAGAGTATTCCCTTACACTTATTTGGACATCTAAGACTTAACTCAAAACCTTGGGATGGGTAAGATCCTAACTCATTTGGGGATTAAACCACTTTTCTTCAACAGGGGTTCTGGGCGGTCGCCCATAAACCTCATGGGCGGTGGCCCAAAACTAAAGATTTTGCCCCCCTCAATCTGATAACGTGGGCGGTCGCCCACACTCCTCCTGGGCGGTCGCCTACAAGCCTGGAACGCCCATTTTTTGCATTTTTTCACAGGTTGAAAAATTTCACCGTCCCACAAATACTAGTATACCTCCCAGCCTATTTTTATCACTCTAACACTGATTCTAACAACTAGTATCAACAACTCAACTCAATGAATGATTCCAACACCAATTAACACAAAATATCCAAAATAGCCAAAATAGCAATTAACACCAAACTCATCCAAAACACAATATATATCCACCAAAAACATCATATAGGCTAAGGATGAACATTATTAACAAAAAAGGGGGAAAGCAACTTACTTGGAAAATTATGAAATGAGACGGAAATTGCTCTTACTTAGCTACAAACGATCCTAACGATGATCTGAGCATTTTATATAAAAGGAGTAGTAAGAAAAGATGAATAAATAAAGAACAATGAAGGAAAAAGGGAAGGAGCTCTTACCTTCTTTCAAACCCACACAATGCAGAGAGAGAGAAGGAAATTTGGTTTTTGTTAAGAATGAAGTTGCCTGGGAAGGTGAGGGAGATAATATCTAATACCCAAATTTACGAATTGGTCACTCCTAGTTAAAACATTAACAAAAATCCCAAAGTTCCTAAATACTTCCAAAGACTCCCAAACTCAAATTTACACTACGAACCTTAAAGTTTCAACTTAACAAAACTAACTCAAATAAATCATAAAAATGATTAAATAAATAACAAACAAAGTGCCAAGGTTTCGGGTCGTGACAGAAAATGTCACGACCCGAAACCTTGGCAATTTGTTTATTATTTATTTAATCATTTTCATGATTTATTTGAGTTAGTTTTGTTAAGTTGAAACTTTAAGGTTCGTAGTGTAAATTTGAGTTCGGGGGTCTTTTGAAGTATTTTGGAACTTTGGGGATTTTTGTTAAATGTTTTAACTAGGAGTGACCAATTCGTAATTTTGGGTATTAGATATTATCTCCTCTCCTTCCCTAGCATTTCATTCTTACCCATTAAGCAATTTTCTATTCTCTCTGCATTCCTTGGGGTTAGAAACAAAGGTAAGAGCTCCTTCCTATTTTCCTTCTTTTAATCTTCATTTATTCATCTTTTCTTAATACTCCTTTCATATATAAAATGCTCAGATCATCGTTAGGATCGTTTGTAGCTAAGTAAGAGCGATTTCCGTCTCATTTCATAATTTTCTAAGTAAGTTGCTTTCCCCCCTTTTATGCTAAAAATGGTCATCCTTAGCTTATATGATGCTTTAGTTGATATATATTGCTTCTTGGATGAGTTTGGAATTAATTGTTATTTTTGACTAATTTTGTGATAATTTGATGTTGGGATTAAATCTTGGTAGAAGAGGTGGATGATGTTATAGAAGTCTTTTCTAGACTTATAAGTCATTTTTAGACTTCATTACATCAGTTAGAAGTTTTGGTTTTGTGGGAGTTGTGAAATGGTAAGGAATTCTAAGAAGAACCCAGCTGCAGAATTACCTGAAGCCAGACCGAGCGCCCGCCTGGGTTTGGCCGAGCGCCCGCCTGCATCAATGCATTCCACGACCAGTCTAACTGATTGCCTGCGCGGCCGCCCATACCTTAGTGCGCGCCCGCCTACGCACAGCTTGAGCGCCCGCTCGCCCCTTACTCAAGCGCCCGCTCGAATTGCATTTCATGACCAAATCCCCTGCCATCTTGGGCGCCCGCCCACACCTTTAGCGCGCGACCACCCGGTCTTTTTTTCTGGAATTTTGGTTTTTTTTTGTTAAGACTTGGATATGTTCTCGGTCTAAGTTTAAGGTCCCATTCTAGATGAATCGTTTGGGCATCGTGGAACACTCTAGTGTTTAAAAATGGTTCCTTTGTGAACAAATGTGTTGTGAAATTTATCTAATTATTATTTGGGAATTATGGAACATCTTTTTATGAAGTTTGGATTGGTTTATCTTTATGATGATTATTTGATAGGTTCCCTACTTTGGAATCATTGGTTGTTTATCGAGCTAGTATTTATTACTTAGCCTTTATTTGAAAGTCCAGCTGGTACTTGGGTTCGTGTCAGGCAATGGGGAATATTATAATGGCACACGAGCCGAGTCCAGTGTGATATTGTCCATTGGTCATTTTTTCCCCTTCCATATGGCATTGGTTGGGATGAGCTAGCTCCCTTGAGTGAGTATTCTAGCTAGTTCGTTTTGGGTTATGACTTTGTGTCATTTTCCCCTTGTTACTATTATTGGTTTCATGGTTCCGGTACCGGGGATTTCTCTTCAGCTGTTATGCTACTATGGTTGATTGGTTGGTTCTGCGCAGGGATTTCTTTACTATATCCGTTTGGTGAAACCTTGGCTTAGTAACCTTCGTAACTTGTTTATTTCTGCTGCTATCTGTTAACTGTTATGTGCTAAGTGCTATGTGGGACTTATTATTGTATATTGCATAATAACATGTCATGTAGCTGCATAAGTGATTTATTGAGATTTATCTCACCCCCCCCTTTCTTTTCAACTTTGTTTTCCTTACCCCTCCACAGGAGGAAAGTGATAGGACTCGCTGATCACGAGAAGGACGTCGAGAGTGTTCGTGACTTTTGGGCAGGTTGTTATTCGGTTTACATTGCTATTAAATGTATAACCTATGGGATAGTATTACCAAACAGACGTCATTAAGAGTTGTAATATTTTGTATCTTGGTGTAAGCTTGTGGAGCTTATACTAGTTGTATAATATTGTTGTAAAGAATGGATTTCCAAAACCGTGTATCACATCTTTTGTTATAAAGAGGAATTTTTATCTTCACTATTTTGGTGTTTTATTTATTAAGTCGACGTCCAGCTCACGAGTTCCCGGCCCGCGGGGTCGGGGTCGCGACAGTTGGTATCAGAGTTATGGTTTAGCTCTAAGTATAAGTTATAGGTGGACTAGAATGACCTAAGAGGGTAGTTGTGTTCGGAGTGAGTAACGATGAGTGTTTTATGCAGGTATTTATCTAAAAATGGTTGGAACGAGGAGTGGAGAAGGTCATATTGGTTCTTCAAATCATGAGGAAGCACGGGAGGAATCCCGTATGATGTATTAAGGTATGTTCGAAGCGTCCTTGAAAGCTATGCATGACCAGAGGGCGAGAGAAGAACAAGCACCACCACCACCACCACCAAGACAGGGGTTAGAGCAATTTCTGAAATTGAAACCAGTTGAATACAATGGAGAGCCTGATGTGAAAAAGGCAAAATTATGGATAGAGGCAATGGAGAAAATCTTTAGTTTGTTTGGTTGCATGGGAGAGGACAGAGTAAGGTCTGCAGCCTATAAGCTGGTTGGAGCTGCAGAACACTGGTGGAATGCTGTTAAGACAAGTTGGGATGAGACTTATGTACCGTATACCTGGGAACTATTTGTAAAGAAATTTAGAGAGCACTTTATTCCTTTAGTTGATCAGAACAGGAAAGAGATTGAGTTCCTAAACTTGGAGCAGAACTTTTTGACAGTAGCTTAATATTCGGCTAAGTTCACAGAATTAGCTAGGTATTGTAGCTATCTTGTAACAACAGAAGAGCAAAAGGCGATGAGGTTCATTAGAGGTTTGAGGACAACTATCAGAACTCAGCTAATCGCTCAGAGAATTCAGATTTATCAGGATGCTGTAGATCGTGCCTACTTGGTAGAACAAGACATCGGAGAGAACAAGAGAAAGACAGAGGTAATTAATACGGGTAGACAAGGAGGTCAGATCAGATCACAACCACAACAACGTTTGGATAATCGAGGAAATTCGGGAGGACAGTCTCAATTCAAAGGGAAACCAATACTAACGAATCCAGGCACTACTTCTGGGAACCAAGGGAATCAGAATAGAAGACTCTATACTTACTGTCAGAGGGAAGGACATTCTGAGGACAGATGTTGGAAGAAGCAGGGTAAATGTACTAATTGTGGTCAGATGGGACACTTTGTGAAAGATTGTCCTAGATTCAAAAATCAACCATCGGGAACAGGAGCTGGTACTTCACAAGGCCAGAAGAGAGATGCAACAGGGAAGCCTAAGGTTCAAGGAAGAGTTCTTGCTATGAACCAACAGCAGGCTACTGATGATCCTTCAGTGATAGGAGGTATTATTTCTGTGTCTAGTGTGAGCGCACGTGCACTAGTAGATCTAGGATCATCGCATTCATATATATCTGTGCACTTTGCTTCTTTACTAAATGCTTCATCTGAGTCCTTACCTTATGTGTTAGAGGTGTCAACTCCTATGGGAGAGTGTTTGGTTACTGATCAGGTGTTTCGTGCCTGTGATGTGTTTATTTGTGGCCATGTCTTATGTGCGGATTTAGTAGTTCTTCCGATACAAGACTTTGACATCATTTTGGGTATGGATTGGCTGAGCAATTCATGCTTCAGTTGATTGTCGTAGGAAGGTCGTTACTTTTTTTTATTCCTAATATGCCTAAGTTTGTTTTTAGGCGATTCCTTTGGGTAGAAATATGCGGATAATTTCTTATGTGAAAGCTAGGAAACTGTTACATCATGGTTGTGAGGGTTATTTGGCTAGTGTGCTAGATACTAAGAAAGAATCCCCTGGGTTAGAAAGTGTTCGGGTAGTTAGAGAATTTCCTGATGTTTTCTCTTCTGAATATGATATGCCACCCGATAGAGAGATAGAGTTCTGTGTGGATTTATTACCAGGTACAGCTCCGATCTCGAAAGCACCTTATAGAATGGCTCCAGCAGAGTTGAAAGAACTTAAGGTCCAGTTACAGGAGTTGCTTGATAGAGGATTTATTCGACCTAGTGTTTCACCGTGGGGAGCACCTGTTTTATTTGTAAGGAAGAAAGATGGTTCGTTGAGGTTATGTATTGATTACAGGAAGTTGAATCAGGTAACAGTGAAGAACAAGTATCCTCTACCGCATATTGATGATTTATTCGATCAACTTCAGGGGTCAGTGGTATTTCTAAAATTGATTTGAGGAGTGGGTACCATCAGTTGAAAATTCGATCGGAAGATATTCCGAAGACTACTTTTCACACCCGATATGGTCACTATGAGTTCTTGGTTTTGCCGTTTGGGTTAACTAATGCACCAGCTGTGTTTATGTACTTGATGAACAGGATTTTCCATCCTTATCTTGATACATTCGTAGTGGTATTCATTGTTGATATACTTGTCTATTCTAAATCTCGAGAGGAGCACGAGCAACATCTAAGGACAGTTTTGACAGTACTCGCAAAAGAACAGCTATTCGCGAAGTTTAGTGAGTGTGAATTTTGGCTCGAGGAAATTTCTTTTCTGGGACATGTTATTTCTAATAAAGGAGTTTCGGTAGATCATTCGAAGATTGAGGCGATAGTTGATTGGAAGCGACCAGAAACAGTAACTGAGATCATGAGTTTTCTGGGGTTAGCAGGGTATTACAGGAGGTTTATAGAAGGGTTTTCACGGATTGCTACACCGATGACTCAGTTGACCCGAAAGAATGTTCCATTTTAGTGGACCGAGAAGTGTAACAACAGTTTTGAGGAGCTGAAGAAGAGGTTGACTACTGCACCTATATTAGCTTTGCCTAATGGGAACGATGACATAGTGATTTATAGTGATGCATCTAAGGAAGGCTTGGGTTGTGTCTTAATGCATAATGGGAAAGTTATCGCTTATGCTTCGAGGAAGTTAAGTCCGAGTGAACATAATTATCCTACTCACGACATGGAATTGGCAGCTATTGTTTTCGCTCTTCATAAGTGGAAGCATTACCTTTATGGGGCAAAATTCAAGATCTTCACGGACCACAAGAGTTTGAAGTATCTTTTCTCTCAGAAGGAACTGAATAACCGACAACGCAGATGGATGGAACTTCTTAAGGACTACGATTGTACCATTTCTTATCATCCAAGAAAGGCGAATGTAGTAGCTGATGCTATTAGTAGAAAATCATATATGGCTTCGATGATGGTTCGAGAGTGGAAGATGTTAGAAGATGTTCGGGATTGGTGTCCTCGGGAATCAAGACACGGGGCTATTTTTGCGAACATTAGGGTATCTCCAACCCTAATTCAGATAATAAGGAAGCTCAGAAAGAAGAGCCGGAGTTAGTGAAAATAATGGGTAAAATGAATAAGAAGAACTTTGAGGATTTTTCAATCAGTTCGAATGGAGTGTTGACTTTTCGTGGATGTTTGTGTGTACCGGATGTCGATGGGATAAAGAGACAATTTTTAGATGAGGGTCATAAATCGAGATACACTATTCATCCCGGGAGTACGAAGATGTATCAAGATTTGAAGCAAAATTTTTGGTGGAACAACATGAAGAGAGAAATAGCTGAGTATGTATCAAAGTGTTTAACTTGTCAGCAGGTCAAAGCTGAGCATTAGAGACCCGCAGGACTACTTCAGCCATTAGAGTTTCCGGAGTGGAAATGGGAACATGTGACTATGGACTTTGTTACGGGACTACCTCGTACCCGTAGGAGATATGATAGTGTTTGGGTAATTATGGATAGACTGACCAAGTCTGCTCATTTCTTACCATTGATATTAGATACTCGATGGAAAGGCTTGCGACCCTTTATATTAATAAGATTGTGAGATTATATGGGGTTCCGGTTAGTATTGTATCAGATCGAGATCCGAGGTTTACTTCCAGATTTTGGCAAGCGTTACAGAAAGCTTTGGGTACAGATTTGAGGTTCAGTACATCTCTTCATCCTCAAACTGACGGTCAATCCGAGAGGACTATTCAGATTCTAGAAGATATGTTGTGAGCTTGTTCGGTAGACCTTTCTGATTCTTGGGATATGCATTTACCTTTAGTGGAATTTTCTTATAATAACAGTTATCAGGCTAGCATTGAGATGGCTCTTTATGAGGCTTTGTATGGAAGAAAATGTAGATCACCTATCTGTTGGGATGAGATCGGGGAAGCGAAGATATGGGGTATTGATTTGATTCAGGATTCAGTCGAGAAAGTCAGAATTATTCAGGATCGATTGAAGACATCCCAGAGTAGACAGAAGAGCTATGCTGATCACCGAAGACGGGATCTTAATTTTCAGACCGGAGACTTTGTGTTCTTGAAAGTATCTCCGAAGGTGGGTATTCGAAGGTTCGGGAAGAAAGGTAAATTGGCTCTGAGGTATATTGGACCGTTCGAGATTTTGGGAAAAGTGGTACTTCTTGCTTATCGACTTGCATTGCCATCTTCTCTAGACCGGTTTCATAACGTCTTCCATGTTTCTATGCTTCAGAAGTATTTGAACGATTCATCTCACGTGTTACCCAGGGTACCAGAGGATATTGAGCCTGACATGTTATACGAGGAACGACCAGTTCAGATACTTGATACCAAAGTTCAAGAGTTGAGGAATAAAAGAATAGCGTTGGTGAGAGTACTATGGAGGAATCACAATGTCGAAGAAATAACGTGGGAGCTTCGAGAAGAGATGGAACGGAAATATCAATGGCTTTTTGATTCGGGTAAGTATTTCTTAAATTCGGGACGAATTTTCTTTTAAGGTGGAGTGAATGTCACGACCCGAAACCTTGGAACTTTGTTTATTATTTATTTAATCATTTTCATGATTTATTTGAGTTAGTTTTGTTAAGTTGAAACTTTAAGGTTCGTAGTGTAAATTTGAGTTCGGGGGTCTTTTGAAGTATTTTGGAACTTTGGGGATTTTTTTAAATGTTTTAACTAGGAGTGACCAATTCGTAATTTTGGGTATTAGATATTATCTCCTCTCCTTCCCTAGCATTTCATTCTTACCCATTAAGCAATTTTCTCTTCTCTCTGCATTCCTTGGGGTTAGAAACAAAGGTAAGAGCTCCTTCCTATTTTCCTTCTTTTAATCTTCATTTATTCATCTTTTCTTAATACTCCTTTTATATAAAATGCTCAGATTAACGTTAGGATCGTTTGTAGCTAAGTAAGAGCGATTTCCGTCTCATTTCATAATTTTCCAAGTAAGTTGCTTTCCCCCCTTTTATGCTAAAAATGGTCATCCTTAGCTTATATGATGCTTTAGTTGATATATATTGCTTCTTGGATGAGTTTGGAATTAATTGTTATTTTTGACTAATTTTGTGATAATTTGATGTTGGGATTAAATCTTGGTAGAAGAGGTGGATGATGTTATAGAAGTCTTTTCTAGACTTATAAGTCATTTTTAGACTTCATTACATCAGTTAGAAGTTTTGGTTTTGTGGGAGTTGTGAAATGGTAAGGAATTCTAAGAAGAACCCAGCTGCAGAATTACCTGAAGCCAGACCGAGCGCCCGCCTGCATCAGCATTCCACGACCAGTCCAACTGATTGCCTGCGCGGTCGCCCATACCTTAGTGCGCGCCCGCCTACGCACAGCTCGAGTTCCCGCTCGCCCCTTACTCAAGCGCCCGCTCGAATTGCATTTCATGACCAAATCCCCTGCCATCTTGGGCGCCCGCCCACACCTTTAGCGCGCGACCGCCCGGTCCCTTTTTCTAGAATTTTGGTTTTGTTTTGTTAAGACTTGGATGTGTTCTCGGTCTAAGTTTAAGGTACCATTCTAGATGAATCGTTTGGGCATCGTGGAACACTCTAGTGTTTAAAAATGGTTCCTTTGTGAACAAATGTGTTGTGAAATTTATCTAATTATTATTTGGGAATTATGGAACATCTTTTTATGAAGTTTGGATTGGTTTATCTTTATGATGATTATTTGATAGGATTCCCTACTTTGGAATCATTGGTTGTTTATCGAGCTAGTATTTATTACTTAGCCTTTATTAGAAAGTCCAGCTGGTACTTGGGTTCGTGTCAGGCAATGGGGAATATTATAATGGCACACGAGCCGAGTCCAGTATGATATTGTCCATTGGTCCTTTTTTCCCCTTCCATATGGTCTTGGTTGGGATGAGCTAGCTCCCTTGAGTGAGTATTCTAGCTAGTTCGTTTTGGGTTATGACTTTGTGTCATTTTCCCCTTGTTACTATTATTGGTTTCATGGTTCCGGTACCGGGGATTTCTCTTCAGCTATTATGCTACTATGGTTGATTGGTTGGTTCTGCGCAGAGATTTCTTTACTATATCCGTTTGGTGAAACCTTGGCTTAGTATCCTTTGTAACTTGTTTATTTCCGCTGCTATCTGTTAACTGTTATGTGCTAAGTGCTATGTGGGACTTATTATTGTATATTGCATAATAACATGTCATGTAGCTGCATAAGTGATTTATTGAGATTTATCTCACCCCCTTTCTTTTCAACTTTGTTTTCCTTAACCCCCCCAGGAGGAAAGTGATAGGACTCGCTGATCACGAGAAGGACGTCGAGAGTGTTCTTGACTTTTGGACAGGTTGTTATTCGGTTTACATTGCTATTAAATGTATAACCTATGGGATAGTATTACCAAACAGACGTCATTAAGAGTTGTAATATTTTTTATCTTGGTGTAAGCTTGTGGAGCTTATACTAGTTGTATAATATTGTTGTTAAGAATGGATTTCAAAACCGTGTATCACATCTTTTATTATAAAGAGGAATTTTTATCTTCACTATTTTGGTGTTTTATTTATTAAGTCGACGTCCAGCTCGCGAGTTCCCGGCCCGCAGGGTCGGGGTCGCGACATAAAAACCAGAAGATTTTTCAATCTAAAGAATTCTCATGTACTGCTTGCTCTCAAGGAAAATTGATAATTAAGCCATCACCAGCAAAAGTTGGAGTTGAATCTCCAAAATTTTTAGAGTGAATTCAAGGTGATATATGTGGACCAATTGATCCACAGTGTGGATCATTAGATATTTTATGGTTTTAGTAGATGCATCTACTAGATGGTCACACGTAAGTTTATTATCAACTCACAACCTGGCGTTTGTGAGATTGCTCGCTCAAATAATTCGATTACGATCACAATTTCCAGATTATGTGATCAAGACAATTCGCCTTGATAATGCTGGTGAATTTACATCAGAGGCTTTTAATAATTATTGTTCATCTATTGGAATAGATGTTGAACATCTAGTTGCTTATGTTCACACACAAAATGGTTTAGCTGAAGCATTTATTAAACGAGTTCAGTTAATAGCTAGACCATTGCTTATGAGAGCAAAGCTACCTGTCGTAGCTTGGGAACATGATGTGTTACATGCAGCAGCACTTATACGCATCATGCCATCGAGTTATCATAAGTTCTCCCCATTACAATTGACTTTATGGTCAGGAGCCAAATATTTCCCATCTAAGATTTTTTGGGTGTGCGGTATATGTTCCAATTGCTCCACCACAACGTACCAAAATGGTACCCCAACGGAGATTGGGATATATGTTGGGTATGATTCTCCTTCTATTATAAGATATCTTGAACCATTAACAGGAGATCTATTTACGGCACGTTTTGCCGACTGTCATTTTGATGAAAAAAATATTCCCAACATTAGGGGGATAAAATAATAAGCTGGAAAAGGAAATCAAGTGGAATACGTTGCAATATCATCTTGATCCTTGTACAAAGCAATATGAACTAGAAGTTCGAAAAATAATCCACTTGCAAAAAATAGCGAATCAATTGCAAGACGCATTTACTGACCTAAAAATAGTGACAAAGTCACATGTTCCAGCTGTAAATGCTCCTATACGGATTGACGTACCGATTGGACAATCCGTTCATGAGTCTAAACCACGCCTGAAGCATTGAAGGCCTATCGGTTCCAAAGACAAAAATCCTCGAAAGAAAAAAAGAGCAAATTATGAGAAAGACCCCGTCGAGGTAAACGAATCTCCTGAAGAGATACATGACAAATCTGATCAAATACTTCTAGAAGAAGTTCAGGTATCTGAAATCATTAAGAATGATGGGATCTCGATCAGTTATGTCAATACTCGAAAAAGATGGAACCGAGAGGAAACAATTGTCGACAATATTTTTGCATAGAATATAGCGCTTAATGTTATGGAAAATAACGAGGATCATGAACCAAGGTGTATCGACGAGTGTCGATGCAGAAATGGTTGGCCAAAATGGAAAGACGTAATTCAAGCAGAATTAAACTCACTTGAGAAGCGTGAGGTTTTTGGGCTGTAGTCCATACACCTGAAGGTGTAAAACCAGTAGGGTACAAATGGGTCTTTGTGCGAAAACGAAATGAAGAAGGCAAAGTAATTAGATATAAAGCACGTCTTGTTGCACAAGGATTTTCGTAAAGACCTGGAATTGATTATGAGGAGACATATTCTCCTGTGGTGGATGCAATTACATTTCGCTATCTCATAGTCTTGCAATACATGGAAATCTTGATATGCGTTTAATGGATGTTGTCACTGCATATTTGTGTGGCAGACTTGACAATGATATTTATATGAGAATCCCAGAAGGATTCAAGATGTCTGATGCATGCAATTCAAACTCCCGAGAAGTTTGTTCTATTAATTACAAAGATCTTTGTATGGTTTAAAACAATCAGGACGGATGTGGTATAACCGTCTTAGTGAATACTTGGCAAAAGAAGGATACACGAATGATCCTATTTGTCCATGTATTTTCATTAGAAAGTCGGTTTCAGGATTTGTAATAATTGTTGTTTATGTTGATGATCTCAATATTATTGGAAGTCCAGAAGAACTTTCAATAGTTGTTAATTACTTAAAGAAAGAATTTGAGATGAAAGATCTTGGAAAGACAAAGTTTTGTCTTGGCCTACAATCGAGTACCTTAAACAAGGTATACTTGTCCATCAATCAACTTATACAGAAAAAGTCCTGAAACGTTTCTATATGGACAAAGCACATCTATTGAGTACCCCAATGGTTGTTCGATCACTTGATGTGAAAAAGGACGTGTTTCGGCCTCGAGAAAATAATGAAAAAGTCCTTGGTCCAGAAGTACCATATCTTAGTGCAATTGGTGCATTAATGTACCTCGCTAATAATACAAGACCTGATATTGCCTTCTCGGTAAATTTATTAGCAAGATATAGTTCCAATCCAACCCGAAGACATTGGAATGGAATAAAGCACATATTTCGTTAGGTAAATAGAAATTACAATGAATAAGTAAGAACAAGTAAGATCTGCCGGTGATAGAGTTCCAACCTGCAAAGACAAAATAAGTAACAAGGGACATAATGATTTGGAGACGTTCACAGTGTAAATACTGCTACGTCCTCTACCAAGTTTGGTGAGACCTTGGATTTGGGTTAAAAGCACTATTAGATATCCCTAGTCTATTACAAGAGCGGCTTTGCCGGATACAAAGACTAAATTCTAGAGATCACTAATGGATCGTAGTACAAATCTGACCAAGTGTTTTTTGAGCGGCAAGTCCAAGTGAACTTATCTCACTTAGGTGGGTGTGTGAATAACTCAAGTAACGTATTCCTTATAATAATCTAGTTCGGGAATACTGACAATGTTGGTGAGTTTGTGCACAAGTGTATGTCCTAACAAGTGTCTAATGATTTCTGGGACAAGGAATGTTTGAGCTCTCCGAGGAACTACTGAGATGGGCTTATTTTATTCATATAATTGTGGATCATAGCTTATTGGCTATGCAGATGCAGGTTATTTATCTGATCCTCATAAGGATCGATCTCAGACAAGTTATTTATTTACAAATGGATCTACAACTATATCATGGCGTTCCACGAAACAGACGTTAGTCGCCACTTCATCAAATCGTGCTGAAATTATAGCAATCCACGAAGCAAGCCGCGAATGTGTTTGGCTAAGATAAATGATTAAACACATACGAGGGACGTGTGGATTGGCTTTGGATGCGAAAAGTTCAACAACACTATTTGAAGACAATACAACATGTATAACTCAAATCAAGGGTGGATATATCAAAGGAGACAGAACAAAGCACATATCACCAAAGTTTTTCTTCACTCATGATCTTTAAAAAAATGGTGAAATTGATATTCAACAAGTTTGTTCAAATGACAATCTTGCGGACTTGCTTACGAAGTCATTACCAACTCCAAGATTTGAGAAATTAGTGCATGATATTGGAATGAGGCGACTAAGAGATCTTGAGTAATGTTTTATTCAGGGGGAGTATCCAGAAGATACTAAGATTACATTGTACTATTTTTCCTTCGTGCTGGGTTATTTTTTCCATTGGGTTTTGTTACCCGTCAAGGTTTTAACGAGGCAATCAGTGTTGATTGAAAAGATTTTGCGTTGTACTCTTTTCCTTCGAGATTATTTTCCCACAGGGTTTTTGTTGGAGTAGAGATCCTAAAGGAAACGAAGAGAAGGAAAAACGGATTGCAGGGCGAGCGGGCGCCCGGTGCTGACCAAGCGGGCGCTCCAGTGGGCAGTGAAATTGATGTGGCGGATTTTGTATACATTATTTACCTTATTCTCTCATATATTTTGGTTCATTTTGATGTACTTTAGACTAGATTTGATGTATTTGAGACATTATTTTATCATTTGAGCTTTATTGTAATCCGGGGTAGAATAGTCGTTATTATTTAGTTATTTTCCCGGATGTAATTTTTGGTGAGCTTCAACGTCTGTCTCGATGGTCAAGTAGTCAAATTCAAGTCAAAGTTAACTGGCGGAAGAGCGCAGGGGCCAAATTGAAATTTCTGGAAGTTGAGGGGCTCTTTGGACAATTCTGAAACTTGGAGGACTGAACTGACAATATTAAAACTCCAGGGGCTGAATTGTAAAATGGTGAAAGTCAACCTCCGTACAAGTGCAGCGGCGGCTGAGTTTTGGTTTTGAATTTTTTTTTATATTTTATTAGTATTGTTTTTCTTTTTATTATCCCTTAGTAATTTTTTTTCTTATTATAAGTTTTAAAATTACATTAGTATTAGGTGATATATTCTTTTGATCGAAAAAAAGGAGGACGTTCTTTCTTTTTCTCTCTGGAACTTTTGTAAACCATTAATGGAGAACTAAACTCCATTGCTTTGGGTTGTGATCTTGAACCTCCTTTAATTCAATTGAGGTAATTTTTCTTATTCTTTTGTTGATCTATTTATAATTTTGTCTGTTCTGATTCTAGATTAATATTTAGAGTTTGTGGATTTGGCCAATCCATTAGTTCTATTTCTTGATCTATGCTAGAATTCTCTGTTCTGTGCCAGAATTAGGGTTTTCACCGTAGCATCTTCACGAATTGTATATGTGCCATAGCAATTCGGGGAGTAGGCAAAATTAAACGATTATCTAGTAACCTAGAAAGCGTTCTTGATCTTAGTCTCTTAAATTGAATCAATTAATTCTGCGATCTAGACTGTGCCAGTTAGATTAATTAATTAATTAGGGTTTCTGGTGAGTGTGCCACTGGTAGTAACTAATCTGTAAGAAGAGACAGAGATTGTAATATATCTCGTGATCAAGTGAATAGGATTAACAGAGAAAAAGAAGTACCAATGAAATTGAATTAGAGGACGGGGATAGTAATCAACCGAAGTGCTTTTAAATCATTGTTTTTTATCATTTAGTTTATTTTCCCGTTTTAGGAATTAATTAAAATCTCAATTAAACCCCCAATCTGGTCAAGTGAATGTTCGCAAATAATCACTGTTCTTCGTGGATCGACCCTGACTTACCCTAATTACATTATTAGTGGCCAAGTTTAGGTCTAATTTAGTAGGTGTGCGACTAAGCCTACCAAATTTTGGCGCCGCTGCCGGGGAACGGTGTTATTGTTTGCGTTCTTTTTATTTTATTTTATTTTATTTTCTTTTTATTTTTTTTATCTTTTAGTTGTTTACTTGCTATATTTCTAGTTATCTTTATTGCTTATCTTGTAGTGTGGAACTGTGTATGGTACACACCCGTTCTACTAACGATTTGATTGTACCATTTGATCCAAAAATCGAAAGGTCTTTCAGGAAAGGACGACAGCAAAGTAGGAGATACAAGGCAATTTTGTTGGCTGAAGATATGGCGCAATAAGGTCAGGGTAACGATGGTGTCAATAATAATGACAATGCAGATGGTGCCGGCGGTGGGGGTGCAGGAGGAAATAATGTAGGTGGTGGTGGAGCAGGAGGCAGACAAGCAGTTCCACCACAGACATTGAGGCAAAGGACTGCCCCGAATTGGAATGAGCAACCACATGCTGTCCAATTCCCTGCCTTACCTGCCGGAGTGACATTTGAGTTGAAGCGGATGCCCAGAGAGGATCCTAATCAGCACATCTCACAGTTTGTGCAAATCTGTCAGAGTATGAAGCCGGCAGCGCTTCCGATCGAGCACTTATTGTTGAAGGCGTTTTCTTTCACACTAAAAGATAACGCGAATCGATGGTACTATCATTTACCACCCAACAGCATCACGACATGGCAGCAGATGAAAGAAGTATTCTTGGAAGAGTTTTTCCCTCAGGATCAGATAAATGTGATGAAGAGAGACATCAGTAATATGGAGCAGAAGGCTGATGAGACCCTATATGACTACTACAACCGCTTCCACAAGCTTTGTAGGAGTTTCCCGTATCATGGGTTTACTGAGGATCAGCTGATTTTCTATTTTCATAGGGGATTGACTATTCAGGATAAACGGCTAGTGGATTCATGCTGTGGGGGTAGCATTCTAAACAAGACTACTGAGGAAGCTAAGAGGTTGATCGAGGAGCTAGATAAGAGTACAAGGACCCATGGCAAGAGGTCTAATGTGAGACAGGTTAGCGCAGCGGGTTCTAGCAGTGGGTTGTCCAATAAGTTCGAGACAGATATGGAGGATCTTAAGGGTATGGTTAAACAGTTGGTTCTGGGACGGACACCGAAACCGTGTGGGATTTGTTATGACATTACGCACCCTACAGATTCGTGTCCGTCTCTGCAGACGGGCGAGATGGAGGATGTTAATGCAGTTGGGTTTGCGCAGCAGGGACAGAGACCGATGGGTAACACCTATAACCCCAACTGGAGAAATCATCCTAATTTCAGATGGGGTACAGGTCAGCAGCAAAATCAGCCGGGTGGTCAAGGACAGCAGTTTGGTAATCAGCAGGGTTCTCAGCAGCAGCAGCAGTACCAGGGTAATCAGTTCAGCTCTTATAGACCACCATATGGGCAGTAGCAGCAGTAGCCGCAGCAGCAGAATGCTCCGGGATAGTCTACAGAGGCATTACTGAATTTATTGGCTCAGAGTGTTAGCACCATGAACCAGAACTTTCAGCAGTATCAGCAGCGTACAGATGCGAGCATTGGTAACTTGGAGAAACAGATGGGTCAGGTAGCGGATGCAGTGGGACGGATAGAGGCTAGGTATTCGAGGAAGTTGCCATCACAGACTGAACCGAATCCTAAGCAAAGTGCATGTGCGATCACCCTTCGCAATGGTAAGAGTTGCAGGATAAGGTTGCAGCTGAGGAACCGGAGGTTGAGGTTAAGATTACTGAGCCAGTACAGAAGGCACCAGATCAGACAGAAGTTGCACCAGAGGTTAAGGCTCCTGTATATGAGCCTGAGGTTCCATTCCCGGAGGCCTTGAAAGAACATCGAAAGCCAGAGCACGACAAGGCTATTTACGATACTTTCAAGAGGTTAGAGGTTAATATTCCTTTCTTGGATCTTCTTCAGACTGTCCCGAGGTATACGAAGTTTTTGAAGGAGTTGTGTACTCTGAAGAGGAATCAAAAGGAGAGGAGTAAGAATAAGGTTAAGGTTAGTGAGCATGTATCTGCAGTGTATCAGAGGAAGTTGCCTAAGAATTGCAGTGACCCAGGGATGTTCGTGATTCCAGTTACTTTAGGGGATGCTTCTGAGCATAAGGCCATGTTAGACTTGGGGGCTTCAATCAACGTCATGCCCTATGCGTTGTTTGAAACTCTTAAGTTGGGACCACTGCAGGACACCAGAGTTGTAATACAGTTAGCAGATAGGTCTAATGCTTACCCAAAGGGATTAGTAGAGGATGTTCTAGTCCGGGTTGGTAAGATGATATTTCCCGCGGATTTCTATGTTCTTGAGATGGAGACGGATCCAAAGGCTCCCATACTGTTGGGGAGGCCTTTTATGTCGACTGCTAGGACCAAGCTTGATGTGGCTAATGGTTCTTTGACAATGAAATTTGATGGGCAAGTAATGGAGTTTAACATCTTTGACTCTATGAAATACCCTAAGGATACAGAGTCGTTATGTTTCATCGATATGATCGAGCCATTGGTAGAGGAGGTATTTGAGGTGTCTAGTGGAGATGATGATCTCAAGACCGCGTTAGAGAACGCTTTGGGGTATGCTAATTTGGAGTTTGACATCTTGGAATCTATGAAGGAAGCAGTGATGGGTCTTACAGAGAGTGCCATGTTTGCTACCACGCCGGGTCATGGTCACATGAAGCTAGAGGTTCTGATGGAGAAGCTTGTTCCCTCTATAGAGAAGGCACTGGAGCTTGAGTTGAAGGTCCTCCCTGAGCACCTTAAGTATGTTTATCTAGGTGAGGGAGAGACGCTTCCGGTAGTGATTCTAGCAAGTTGACTGAGGATCAAGAGAAAAGGTTGATTGAGGTGATTCGGGAGCGAAAATCTGCGATTGGTTGGACTATTGCCGATCTCAATGGCATTAGTCCATCTTTGTGTATGCACCAGATCAACTTAGAGGAGGGTGCGAAGCCGGTGAGGCAACCACAGAGGAGGCTTAACCCGCCAATGATGGAGGCGGTGAAGAAGGAGGTCCTGAAGCTACTACAGATGGGGATCATCTATTCCATCTCCGACAACGAGTGGGTGAGCCCCACACAGTGTGTGCCCAAGAGGGGCGGGATCACGGTCACCCGTAATCAAAAGAGAGAGATGGTACCAACCCGGGAGCAAACGGGGATTCGCGTGTGCATTGATCTCCGGAGGCTAAATGAGGTAACTCGTAAAGACTACTTCCCCTCCCCTTTATTGATCAGATGTTGGAAAGGGCGTATTTTTGTTTTCTTGACGGTTTTTCCGGGTATTTTCAAATACCTATTGCCCCGGAAGACCAAGAGAAAACTACATTTACATGCCCCTTCGGCACCTTTGCCTATCGGAGAATGCCGTTTGGATTGTGTAATGCACCTGGGACTTTTCAAAGGTGCATGACGAGTATTTTCTCCGAGTTTGTAGAAAAGTTTATGGAAGTTTTCATGGATGACTTCACTGTCCATGGAGACTCGTTTGATGAATGCCTTGCTCATTTAGGACTAGTGTTGGATAGGTGCATTGAAACCAATTTGGTCTTAAATTTTGAAAAATGTCACTTTATGGTCGAGCAAGGCATTGTTTTGGGTCATGTTGTGTCGAAAAAGGGTATCGAAGTTGACAAAGCTAAGATTGATGTCATTTCTTCACTTCCTTACCCCACTAATGTGTGTGAAGTCCGGTCTTTCCTTGGTAATGCCGGGTTTTACCGGAGGTTTATTAAGGACTTCTCAAAGATTGCTTCACCTCTATGCACCCTGTTGCAAAAAGAGGTTGATTTTAATTTTGATGATAATTGCAAGCAATCTTTTAATGAGTTGAAGTCTAGGTTGACAACCACCCCCATTATTCAAGCAGCCGATTGGTCTCGTCCCTTTGAGATCATGTGTGATGCTAGTGATTATGCCGTGGGGGCGGTTTTGGGTCAAAAAGTGGAGCGTGCCTCGCATGTGATTTATTATGCGTCTATGACCTTGAATGGGGCACAAAGAAATTACTCCACTACTGAGAAAGAGATGTTGGCGGTGGTTTTTGCACTAGAAAAATTTAGGTCCTACTTATTGGGCACTAAAATCATTGTTTACACCGACCACGCTGCTCTTAAATATTTAATGTCTAAAAAAGAGGCTAAACCGAGACTCATTCGGTGGATTCTCTTGTTGAGTGAGTTTGACATAGAGGTTAAGGACAAAAGGGGGGCTGAAAATCTAGTTGCCGACCATTTGAGTCGCCTTGTAATGGAGGAGGACAAGCCTAATAAACAAACCCAATCCGGGGTGAGTTTCCTGATGAGGTTCTTTGGGCAGTTAATTCAGTTGCCCCTTGGTATGGGGACTTGGTCAATTTTCTTGTCTCTAATAAATTCCCTCCGGGGATGTCAAAATCTAAAAGAGACAAAGTCCGTAGTGATGCCAAATATTATGTGTGGGATGAGCCCAACTTGTGGAGGCATTGTGCCGACCAAGTCATTCGGAGGTGTATTCCCGATAGTGAAGTGTCCTCTATTCTCAAATTCTATCATGAGTATGCGTGTGGTGGTCATTTTGGTGCGAAAAAGACCGCTAGGAAAGTCTTGGATTGTGTCTTCTTTTGGCCAACTTTGTTCCGGGATGCAGTCACTTTTTGTCAGTCGTGTGATAGGTGCCAAATGGTTGGTAATATTGGGCGCCGTGATGAAATGCCACAAACCCTCATTGTGAATTGTGAAATCTTTGATGTGTGGGGGATAGACTTTATGGGTCCGTTCCCTAATTCTTGTGGGTTTGTGTATATTTTACTTGCGGTGGACTATGTGTCCAAATGGGTGGAAGCCATCCCTACCCGCACCGATGATTCAAAAGTAGTGGTCAACTTCCTTAGGAGCAACATTCTGTGTCGGTTTGGGATGCCAAGGGCCATTATTAGTGATAGGGGGACTCATTTTTGCAATAAGACAGTCGAAGCTCTAGTCAAGAGATATTACGTCACCCATAAGGTGTCGACTGCTTATCATCCCCAAACAAATGGCCAAGCCGAGGTGTCTAATAGAGAGATAAAATCCATCCTTGAGAAAACTGTGAACCCGAATAGGAAGGATTGGAGTCAAAGGCTTGATGATGTGTTGTGGGCTTACCGGACAGCATATAAGACACCTATTGGTATGTCACCATATCGGTTGGTGTTTGGTAAACCTTGCCATTTACCGGTGGAGCTTGAACACAAAGCCTATTGGGCGGTCAAAAAGTTCAATTTGAACTTTGAGGGTTCCGGTGAGGAGCGAAAATTGCATTTGAGTGAGTTGGATGAGATTAGGAGAGATGCCTATGAGAATAACCTCCTTTATAAGGAGCGAGCGAAGATATGGCATGATAAAATGGTCATTAGAAAGGACTTTAAGGTTGGTCAAAAGGTCCTTCTTTTTAATTCCCATCTTCGTTTATTTCCGGGCAAGTTGAGGTCTCGGTGGACCGGCATCGTGATTTTCTGAAAGTTAATTCAGGCGGGCGCTTGCCTCACCCCAAGCGGGTGCTTGGTAGCCCCGATGTGAATTTGGGGAATTGCAGTTTTGACGGGTTTTCTCTTATGTTTAGGTTTAGGAGTTATTCTAGGTTTGCTATATAAACAATGTTCTGCCCCATAACTCATTGTAACTCAGATTTAACATATTATAGTGCAAGATCCTGGCTTGGTAGTGCCCCCAGACGTAGTCAAATATATTGACGAACTGGGTAAACAATTTCTTGTGTTCCTTTGTCTTTTGCTTTGTTCTTTATTTCTTGTGCTTGTTTGTGTGCTATTATTTTCTTGCGATTTACTTGGGTGTTTGGAGGGCTTTTCCACAACAACTGGCATCAGAGCTCTGGTTGGATTATTAGAGGTTTATCAAGCAATCAAGAATAGGCAAGGATAAACAAGCGGTGGAGAAATTTGATGGTTCTGACTATAGATTTTGGAGGATACAAATAGAGGATCTCTTGTATGCTAAATAGCTCTATAAGCCTCTAACGGGAGTCAAACCAGAAAGCGAAAAACAGGAAGATTGGAATCTTATGGATAGGAAATCCCTAGGGGGTGGTTAGATCTACTTTGTCAAAGTGGATCGCGAAAACTACCAAGAAGGCGAAAACCACCAAGGAGCTATTGGATTATCTTACTGAGAGATTTGAAACTCTATCTGCTGCAAACAAGGTTGATTTGATACGCAAGATGGGTAGTCTCAAGATGCAAGAGGGAGGATCCTTAGCTAAACACATCGATGAGTTTATGGATGTTATAGACTCATTGGCTGCGTTGGAGATTACGTTTGATGATGAGGTTCATGCGTGTTTGTTGCTGGCGTCTTTACCAGGGAGTTGGAGCGGAACGGTGACAGCGTTAAATGCTTCAGCAGGTAAAAACAAATTGAAGTATGATGATGTTAAAGACTTTCTTTTGGGCGAGGAAAATCGTATAAAGAAGTTGGGGACACCATCTACTTCGGGTACGGCTTTAGCTACTACTAGCAGGGGAAGGCCGGGTACTAGCAACAAAGGGAGAACTGAGTCAAAGGAAAACGTAGGGGGTGGTGAGTACAGGCCTAGGGAGAACAAGAATGTACCAAGGGTAGCCAAGGGATCGGTACAGTGCTATCATTGTAAGGAGTTAGGTCACTACAAGAAGGACTGTCCCATGCGAGGGAACAGAGTGGCGAATGTGGTAGTCGAAGGTGAAGATGTACTGGTTCTTACTGTTAGTAGTGCGCTAGAATCATGGGTGCTGGATTCGGGGGCATCGTTCCACTCATGCGGGCATGAAGAGGAGTTGGAAAATTATACATCCGGTGATTTCGGAAAGTTCTATCTGGCGGATGGCAAGCCTTTGGAAATCAAGAGGAAGGGGGATGTCACAATAGGAGCATCGGACGGAAATGTCTTACATCTACACGGTGTCAGACACATTCCGGGTTTGCAAAAGAACCTGTTATCAGTTGGGCAGCTGGATGAAGAAGGTTACAAGGTAACTTTTGGCTGTAAGAACTCGGTTATTACCAAGGAGGATTCGGAGATCGCTCAGGGTAATAAAGAGGGGACTTTGTATATGGCAAACAACACCAATGATAGTATCGCGGTGGCGTCAGCCAAGGGTGATACGGATTTGTGGCACTGTCGATTGGGTCACATGAGTGAGAAGGGGATGAAAGTACTTTGCTCAAAGGGAAGACTACCGGGTTTGAAGACAGTCGACATGGGGATCTGCGAAGATTGTGTGTTTGGCAAACAGGCGAGGAGTAATTTCTCGAAGACAGGTAGGGCTTTGAGGGAAGCAAAGTTGAAATTGGTTCACACGGATTTGTGGGGACCGACCCCGCTTCTCTAGGTGGTGCGTCATATTACATGACCTTCATTGATGATTCTACAAGGAAAGTCTGGGTTTATTTCTTGAAACACAAAGATGAGGCATTCGAGGTGTTTAAGAAATGGAAGGCCTTAGTGGAAAATCAGACGGGTCTTAAGCTCAAAAGCTTGAGGTCAGATAATGGTGGGGAGTATGAGCTCGGGGAGTTCAAGGAATATTGTGCAGCGAATGGCATTCGCATGGAGAAGACTCCAAAGGGCACACCTCAACATAACGGGGTTATAGAGAGGATGAACATGACATTGAACGAGCGGACTAGAAGTATGAGGTTGAAGTCTGGACTTCCGTAGACGTTTTGGGCATATGCAGTTAACACGGCGGCTTTCTTGATCAATAGGGGACCATCGATACCATTGGGGAACGAGATTCCAGAGGAAGCATGGAGTGACAAGCAGGTAAATTTGTCCTTTCTTCGCATATTTAGCTGCGTTTCATATGTTCATATAGACTCTGATGATAGAACTAAGTTAGATGCTAAGTCTGTAAAGTGTACGTTTATTGGTTATGGCGGGGATGACTTCGGGTACAAGTTTTGGGATGACTAAAATCATAAGGTTATTCGTAGTCGGGATGTCATTTTCAATGAGCAGGTTTTGTACAAGGACAAAAAGGGGGCATCTGATGAGGTTAGTTCGGAACCAGAGGTTATTGAGGTAGATATTCCAGACTCGGGTGGGAGCAGGATGGTTCATGATGACCAAGATCAGGGGGTCACTGAAGATGAACCACATACTCCGGTACCGGATATTCCGCTGCGCAGATCCAGCAGATTGCGTGGATCTCCTGATAGGTATTCTCCTTCAAATTTGTATTTGTTGTTAACAGATAGTGGTGAACCGGAGTGTTATGCGGAGGCTTTTCGTAGTGGACTTAGTGATAAATGGAAAGCTACGATGGATGATGAGATGGACTCATTGAAAGCCAATAAAACTTGGGAGTTGATTAAACTGGCTAAGGGGAAGAAGGCATTGCATAACAAGTGGGTTTACCAGATCAAAGTGGAGGCAAACGGCAGTAAACGTTACAAGGCAAGGCTGGTTGTGAAAGGTTTTCAGCAAAAATACGGTATTGACTACACCGATGTATTCACTCCGGTTGTGAAGATGACCACTATCAGAATGGTTCTGGGGATAGTAGTGGCGGATGATTTGTTGCTGGAACAGATGGATGTAAAGACGGCCTTTCTTCATGGTGATTTGGAGGAAAAAATTTACATGGCACAACAAGAGGGTTACTTGTCTAAGTGTAACGAGGAACTGGTTTGCAGATTAACTAAGAGCTTGTATGGCCTTAAACAAGCTCCTAGGCAGTGGTACAAGAAGTTTGATTGATTCATGCATGACATTGATTTTATCAGATGTGAGGCGGATCGTTGTTGCTACTTCAAGAACACTGACAACGGGTACATAATCTTGCTATTATATGTGGATGATATGCTAATAGCGGGCTCTAGCAGTAGAGAGGTAAACAGATTGAAGGCACAGTTGTTAGAGCGGTTCGAGATGAAGGATTTGGGGGAGGCCAGAAAAATCTTGGGCATGCGGATTGACCGGGATAGGGAGTCGGGTAAGTTGGTTCTTTCACAAGCAGAATACGTTGAGAAAGTCTTGGCAAGGTTTTGCATGGAAGAGGCGAAGCCAACAGGGACACCATTGGGTATGCACTTCAAGCTATCCGAGAAGGACTCACCTAAGGGCAAGGAAGAGCGTGACAAGATGGAGAGGACTCCATATGCTTCGGCAGTGGGGAGTCTAATGTATGCAATGGTGTGTACAAGGCCGAACATTGCACATGCGGTGGGAGTAGTCAACCGGTACATGGGCAATCCAGGGAAACAACATTGGGAAACGGTTAAATGGATCCTTCATTACTTAAAGGGTACTGCTGGAAAGGCTTTATGTTTCTCAAGCAAGGTGTAGATACCCCGGGAAACCACGGCTTGGCTAGAGCGGTGAATTATCCTAGGATGTCTAACTTGTTTTAGATTGTTTAGAGTCGCCACCTATGTTTTGAGGAACATAAGAAAAACCTATTGATAATAGCCTAAGTTTGATTACGAAAACAGAGATTCTTTGTTTTGAGGTTCGGGGGTTAGATTACGAGATGGGAAGTACCGAAACACCCATCTCGCCCAACTAAAGTTGGTCTTGCTTGATCAAAATCTACATGAATGATAAACGTTCTTCTTCTTCTTCTTTAAATCATAAAAGGGGTTTAAAATAGAGTTTGGAATGTAGGAGATAACTCTTTAACCGACCTCAATGAGATGAGGTGATCATTAAAGTCATGTCCCAAAATGATTTGGGTGATTGCACTTTGATAATACAAAAAGAAAGAGAAAATAGATGAAGTTGAGAAGAGGAAAGAAAGAGCTTTACCTAGACTTCGAGAGACTTCAAACACTTTTTGTTGAATTACTTGGAGAAATCCTTTGGAAAATGCTTTGAGAGTAGGAAATTTGGTAAAGTCAAGGTCTTTTGGTCAAAGTAATTGTCTTAAGTTTTCGTCCAAGTTTTCGGTCCTTAAAAATGGAGGTAAAGGGAGGTTTTTATAGGTGAAAGAGGGATGTTTTTGGTGC
This sequence comes from Campanula takesimana, assembly GCA_026119855.1. Taxonomy (NCBI): domain Eukaryota; kingdom Viridiplantae; phylum Streptophyta; class Magnoliopsida; order Asterales; family Campanulaceae; genus Campanula; species Campanula takesimana. Next base: position 209,068 of record JAOWBW010000870.1, read on the forward strand.
CAAAACTCAGTCACCAAGAAATCCTTCCCGGGCAAAATCCTGTAAATTGAGCAAGGGAGAGAATCCTGGCCAGAAATATGTAACTGACGCCCAGAGGCGCGCGCTTCCTGCTTTGGGGGCGGAGGCGCGAGCGTCTGGCTCCTCCTGTCGGAGGCGCGCGACTCAGAGAAGGCAATTTTGACAGAATGGACTAGAAAGTCAGCCCTGTTATTCAGTTTAGTCCCTGGACTTAACGAAATCAGTCAGGAACTTAACGGAAGTGACAGAAACTAACGAGAAACACTTAAAATGAGGAGAAACACAAGATCACATGTGCAATCGGGGTGAGCGGTCCAAGGCGGGGTGTCTACAGAGCCCCTTAGAGACGTGGATTGCAAAGCAAAACGCGTCGACGAAAGTTAAAAACACCCGCCGAGGACATCACCAAGAAAAAATCAAAGACTCGATGAAAGCAGGAATTTGAAATTGCGAGAGATAGTGGTGCGCTCCCTGTGTGAGCGGCTTTTGTTGATAGAGGGGGTGGCATGATCCGTTAGGTGAACCTGCCGGCTGAATATTTGGAATGAGGCCGTTAGTGAACCTTTTGAACGAGGCCGTTAGTGAACCTTTTGGGGAGGCCGTTAGTGAACCTTTGAATGAGGCCGTTGGTGAACCTTTAAGGAGGCCGTTAGTGAACCTTTGGAGTGGCCGTTGGTGAACCTTTGAGGAGGCCGTTAGTGAACCTTTGAGGAGGCCGTTAGTGAACCTTTGAGGACGAATCCGTTAGTAAAATTCGTTGATGAGGTCGTTAGTGAACCCTTGTAGAGGCCGTTGGTGAACCCTTGAAGAGGCCGTTAGTGAACCTTTGAGGAGGTCGTTAGTGAACCTTTGGAGAGGCCGTTAGTGAACCTTTGTTGACGAATCAGTTAGTGAAATCCGTTGATTAGGTCGTTAGTGAACCCTTGTAGAGGCCGTTAGTGAACCTTTTGAGAGGCCGTTAGTGAACCTTTGAGGAGGCCGTTGGTGAACCTTTGGAGAGGCCGTTAGTGAACCTTTGAGGAGGCCGTTAGTGAACCTTTGAAGAGGCCGTTAGTGAACCTTTGAGAACGAATCCGTTAGTGAAATTCGTTGATTGAGACGCCGGAGAGAGTGGAGTCTGGTAGACCATGCTGAACTTGGTGGACGGGCTCACCTTTTCTGTGGATAGTGACGTTTTCAGCCATGACGGTCACTATTTCATCACCATTTCGGATCTTGACACATTGATGGAGAGTTGACGGGACAGCATTAGAACTGTGAATCCATGGTCGACCCAAAAGCAAATTGAACGAGGCCGGGATGTCAAGCACTTGGAATGGAACGGACATGACCATGATCCCAAACTCAATGTTTATTTCGATCATGCCCATGACTGTACGGGCGGTGCTGTCATAACCTCGGATTACTTGAGTAGAAGGCTTCAAATCGGAATCCTTAAGCCCCAGTATGCCCATGATTCTGCCAGGTATGAGGTTGAGTGCGGAACCACCGTCTACTAAAACTCTTGAGATGGGCCTCCCCTTTGCTCGTACCTTGAGGTAAATAGCCTCGTTGTGGTCGGAACCAAATGGTGGAAGGTCCATATCGGTAAAGGTGATGACGTTGCCAAAATGAATGTGACCGATCATTGCCGTGAGGTCCTCGGGAGTAGTATCGGGAGAAACTGATGTATCATCGAGATCGCGGATGACAATATCTCGGTGTTTCTTTGAGGATGTAATGAGGTCCCAAATAGAGATGTTGGCTTGAGTTTTCTTGAGTTGGACAAGTAGAGGATCTTCGGGAGTGTCGCGAGCTTGCGGCCTTTGAGAAGAGGAGCTTGGTGCGGAAGTGGAAGGGTTGCTTGCTATGACTCGACCGGATCGAGTTAGCATGTTGACGTTCCCATCTTGCTTCTTTTTCCTATTCTCTAGTACTTCCCTCATTACCTCATCGTAAGTTACAACATAACAAGAATTGTCAAGTTTATTCATAACATTGGGGCCCCCATTCACAATTGGGATTGAATGGGTGGTCCCTTCTAGTTCTCCTATCTCTATTACATTGACATGTTTGCCATTAGTCACTACAAATTCTTTCTTGTCTATGAGATCTTGAATGACATTGCGGAGAACGAAGCATTCCTCGGTGGTGTGGCCACTATATTGGTGGTAGCCACAATATTTGTGGTGAGCATGATTGGGGTAGACCGTCTTGGGTTGGTACCCTTATACGGGTGTGACTTGACCCTTTTCCTTGAGGACTTCGAACACTTCGGTTTGAGTCATGCCTTGGAGAGGCGTGTAGACACGGTCATTTCGAGACTTCTTCCCTTGGGGTGGAGGAACCTTTTTGTAATTCCCCTTGTCGATCGTGACGGCGTTGACCGAGGCCTCTTTTGTGGAGTTGGAAGCGGCCTTGTAGCGGTGGCTAGGAGCACTTTTCTTCACTTCTTTGAGCAACTCGTCCATTCGGACCCCCGCCTCATACATTTTGGAGAAATCCGCATAGCAAGCCCCACTTAGGTGGGTGCGGAGATCAATTTTGAGACATTTGAGAAAGATGTCAATTTGCTCCTTGGTATTTGGCCTTTCCACAATCTCGGAGAGTTTATCATTCCATCTCCTTGTGAAGTCGATGAAGGACTCGTGGTCTCGTTGAGTAGTGTTCTCTAGCTCTTTCCTTGTGGGCCGGTGAGTGGTGTTGCCTTGGTATTGGTTCTTGAAGGCAAGCATGGCGAAGTCCCAATCAAGACAGACAGTGAGCGAGAGAGTAGCATACCAATCTTTTGCCGCCCCCTCGAGAGTGAGGGGAAAGCATTGAGCCATCACCTTGGGGGAGACCTTCTTCGGAACCATTGCCCAAATATAAGTCTCAATGTGAGCCATAGGACAAGAGTTGCCCTTGAATTTGCTTATGTCGGGCATCTTGAACTTATCAGGAAGAGCGGCCATAGTACTCATGAGGATGGATGATTGATAAAGGCTTGTGTCGGAGCCTTTCCCCATGTTGAGCACATTGAATTTTTGGTCGATGTAGGCCATGATAGAATCCACCATTTTGGGCTCATTGTTCTCGGAACTCGGCTCTCCCATTTTCTTGGTGCGGGTGTTGACATAAGGACTTTTGAACAAACCCTCGGTCCATTCGGATTCGTCATCGTTATTCTTGTTCTTCCCCTTGGCAAGATTAGTGAGCTTTTCTTTCATTAGCTCCATCTCGGCCTCGTGGGCCTCCCTTTGGCTGTCGAGGTGGGATTTCCAAATGTCGTCTTTGCTTTGTGCCTCCTTATTAAGGGTGGAGACTTGCTCTTGGAGGAGTTGGACCATGGTTGAAAGTTGTTCGAGAGACATGGTGTTGCTGCTGCCGGTCATGGTTGATGTAGGAGCTGTTGGAGTGATCTCTTCACGGACTAACCGATTTGCCGAATCCCGGTAGACCCTGTAAGTACCAATTGAACCTATATTGCAGAAGAGGCCCTTGTTAGTCTTGAGTAAAACTTGCGGTCCACGAAGAGGCTTAGAACACACAGTTGGGCACACGACTCGAACCACATAAGAAAAGACTCATTTTTTTTATAAGTCGGAGGGAATGGATCCCTTTTGGGGTTTCTAAGAAAATAATGGAATCGTCACACTAGTATATAGACCATCTCGCGGTCCCATATACTCATCGGATTCCATCGCGTTTGTGAATCCTACATGTATCGGGATTAAACTAAATTAATGTAGTAAAGCATACATGCGGGGACGGATTTTTATTTTTGTCCAAAATAACCACTTTTGGAGACGGATTTTTATTGCGTCCGTTTCAACAAGTTGGCATGTATGATTTGAAGACATTAGTTTTAGGGAAATCTCGGTACATGGAAACCGACTTGAGTCACAGAGTGTTAGACCCTAACTAGAATTGTGTGGCTTGTGCTCGGCTTGAATATGAGGCTCAAAGGTCACCCCCGGCATGTAGTCTTGAACTACGCCACGGGCTGAGGTTGACCGCTTCGAAAGAGTCAAGGTCGGGTGGAGCTTGAAACTTTCTAGGACGGGCCTCGACGGGTTTGGGGTTGGACTTGTGCGACTCGATAGTGAGCAGTTCATAGGAATATGTGCATGTAGTGTGAGGTCTAACAAGTGATAAAATATTTTTTTTTCTTTTTTTTTATATTTTCTTAAAAAGAAATAAAAAAAAACAAATAAGCACATAATTACAACTTTCGAATCACCCGTGTGACCGATAAAATAAAACACAAAAATTAAAACAGTCCGAAGTTCAGAATAACCACTGATGCAGGCAACTGTGCCCACACCCCCATCACACTGCTCTGTTCTGAGACCTGTTTCTGTTCTGGGAACCAACCCAGAAGTGTGCGCCTCTGAGTGATGATACGAGACGCGCGCGCCTGGCGCGATGCTATTGGGAGGCGCGCGCTTCTGGGCACACCTGTCAGATTGTCAGATTTTGGACTCAGGGGATTGCCCTGGTCCTATGTGTATTATTGTAACCCCTGCAGAAATGATTAGTGGAGAATAGTAGAAGAAGAAAATGAAGAACATGAAGAAGCGGGCGATTCTGGTCCTTGATGCGGGATGCGCGCGCCTTAGGCTGAAGAGGCCAGAAGCGCGCGCCTCCCCCATCAGGAATCAGAATGCCCAGAAAAGATGTAGATTTCGATCAGAATGCAAGTTTAACCCTCAAACGTCCCCAGCAGAGTCACCACTGTAGATACCCCGGGAAACCACGGCTTGGCTAGAGCGGTGAATTATCCTAGGATGTCTAACTTGTTTTAGATTGTTTAGAGTCGCCACCTATGTTTTGAGGAACATAAGAAAAACCTATTGATAATAGCCTAAGTTTGATTACGAAAACAGAGATTCTTTGTTTTGAGGTCCGGGGGTTAGATTACGAGATGGGAAGTACCGAAACACCCATCTCGCCCAACTAAAGTTGGTCTTGCTTGATCAAAATCTACATGAATGATAAACGTTCTTCTTCTTCTTCTTTAAATCATAAAAAGGGGTTTAAAATAGAGTTTGGAATGTAGGAGATAACTCTTTAACCGACCTCAATGAGATGAGGTGATCATTAAAGTCATGTCCCAAAATGATTTGGGTGATTGCACTTTGATAATACAAAAAGAAAGAGAAAAGAGATGAAGTTGCGAAGGGGAAAGAAAGATCTTTACCTAGACTTCGAGAGACTTCAAACACTTCTTGTTCAATTACTTGGAGAAATCCTTTGGAAAATGCTTTGAGAGTATGAATTTGGTAAAGTCAAGGTCTTTTGGTCAAAGCTTTTGGGGGCGGGAGGCGCGCGACTCAGAGAAGGCAATTTTGACAGAATGGACTAGAAAGTCAGCCCTGTTATTCAGTTTAGTCCCTGGACTTAACGAAGTCAGTTAGGAACTTAACAAAAGTGACAGAAACTAACGAGAAACACTTAAAATGGGGAGAAACACAAGATCAAATGTGCAATTGGGGTGAGCGGTCCAAGGCGGGGTGTCTACACAAGGATGTCGTGTTAGCGGGTTATGTTGATGCGGATTTGGCATCAAGTGATCTTGATAAGAGGAGAAGTACTACAGGTTATGTGTTTACATTAGGTGGTACGGCTATCTCCTGGGCTTCTAAATTGCAAAATATCGTGGCTCAGTCTACTGCGGAAGCAGAATATGCGGCAGTGAGAGAGGCAAGTAAAGAGATGGTATGGTTGCAGAACTTCTTGGGTGAACTTGGGAAGACGCGAAATGGTAATGCTCTCTACAGTGACAGTCAGAGTGCAATACATTTGGCAAGGAATCCGGCGTTTCATTCTAGGACGAAGCACATTGAGCTGAGGTTTCACTACATCAGACATCTCTTGGAGAGGAAGATCTTAAGGCTGGAGAAGATTCAAGGAACGGAGAACCCGGATGACATGTTGACCAAGGTGGTAAACCTTGAAAAGTTGAAGCTATGCATAGCTTCAATTGGGCTTGGAGGATAGGAGAGGAGGAAGGCACTATTATGATCGAGGTGAGCACTAGGACGACACCAAGGATGAGTTGAAGACGGATACGGGGTTTGTATACGCGGTTGATCTCTAGGTGGGAGATTCTTGGAGTAGAGATCCTAAAGGAAACGATGAAAAGGAAAAACGGATTGCAGGGCGAGCGGGCGCCCGGTGCTGACCAAGCGGCGCTCCAGTGGGCAGTGAAATCGTGATTTTCTGAAAGTTAATTCAGGCGGGCGCTTGCCTCACCCCAAGCGGGCGCTTGGTAGCCCCGATGTGAATTCGGGGAATTGCAGTTTTGACGGGTTTTCTCTTATGTTTAGGTTTAGGACTTATTCTAGGTTTGCTATATAAACAATGTTCCGCCACATAACTCATTGTAACTCAGATTTAACATATTATAGTGCAAGATCCTGGCTTGGTAGTGCCCCCAGACGTAGTCAAACATATTGACGAACTGGGTAAACAATTTCTTGTATTCCTTTGTCTTTTGCTTTGGTTCTTTATTTCTTGTGCTTGTTTGTGTGCTATTATTTTCTTGCGATTTGCTTGGGTGTTTGGAGGGCTTTTCCATAACAGTTTTTGCTCAGAAGGTTTTTAATGAGGCAACACGTGCAACACTGATATCTTAGCAGCGGACATCCAAGGGGGAGTGTTATAATATATTATTGTGTGGATGTCCTTTGAACCGGAAGTTTACAAGATAATCTTTCGCGAAGCTTACTAGGGAAGCTTTGTAAATATCTTCAGGGAAGCTTACTAAGGAAGCTTTGTAAATATCTTCAGTGAAGCTTATTAGGGAAGCTTGGTAAATATCTTCAGAGAAGCTTACTAATTAAGCCTTACTAAAGGATAATGTTTATCCTTATAGAAGCTTACAGAGGAAGCCAATTTCCTCCTATAAATACTAGGCTCTAGTTTTCATTTCAATACACCTCAGAAGTTCTTAACTTCTATCTTTCTCTCTTGTATACTCTCTATAATAGTCTTGAAATAAATATTCTCTATTAAGATTCTGCTTTTAATTCTCCAGTTTTATAACACTTTATATAATTTCGAACATCTAGTTTGAAAACAAAAATAAAAATTATACTGTACTTTGTCATAGGGATGGCAACGGGTCGGGTTCGAGTCGGATCAGGACCGATCCGAACCCGATCCGAACTATACACATGCATGACCGAACCCGATCCGATCCGAACTATCATGATTCGTGATCCGATCCGCGATCCGCGACCCGATCTCTGCTCCGACCCGAGACCCGATCCGAATCTGTGACCCAAGAACAAGAACATTTCCCAGAACAAGAACATTTCCTAGAACAAGAACAAGAACCAGAACCAGAACAAGAGCAACATCAAGTCAACTGGGATTAAACCCTAATTGAGAGTGTTGGACTGAATTGAACAAGTAACATCACAGATTCACAGTACAAAAAAGGAAAATTAAACCCCTATTTGACCTTCACACAACATTGAGTAATCTATACGAATTGAATCCCTAAATTTGAAACAAATTAAACCCTAATTTGAGGGGTGAGAGCTGAAAGTAACTTACCTTGGTAAAGAGCAGGTGAGGATGCTGTAGTGGACGGCGACGGAGACGAGGGCGGCGACGGAGACGACAACGTCGAATACAGAAAGACGAGGAGAAGGAGAGCCGAGAGAAGAGCGAACGGCGTCACCGTCACAGACACCGGCACGGGCAACGACAACTGCGCATAGAGAGAGAGTCATGAACGTCGCATAGAGAGAGAGTCATGAACGTCGTTGCTGGGAGAGAGAGGGGGGTCGGCGGCGAGACTGAGGGAAATAAAAAACTAAACCTACATTTTTTCTTATATAGGGAGGGTGTGTGTATTTTCTATAACATGAGGGGGTAGTAGTAAAATTTATAAATTTAACATGTTCGGGTCGGATCGGATCGGATCAGTGGGTTCTACCGAATCCGATCCGAACCCGATCGGATCTTTAAAAATGCAAACCATATCCGAAATTTTCGGATCGATTTCCCTTCGGTACGGATCGGGTTCGGTCAAATTGCCATCCCTACTTTGTCACATGTATCGGATCGGATCGGATCAGGGGTTCTACCGAATCCGATCCGAACCCGATCGGATCTTTAAAAATGCAAACCATATCCGAAATTTCGGATCGATTTCCCTTCGGTACGGATCGGGTTCGATCAAATTGCCATCCCTACTTTGTCACATGTAGTTCCAATGCAACAGACAGAGACAGAGTATATAGTCCACTTATTTGAAAAGGTTTGGTCAGCTATGTTGTCCGGCTTGCTTCATTTGGCCCATCCCTCACGGACCTGGACCCATTCTGCTTCCTGCTTGTACTAAAAATTATATACCCCCTCCGTCCCAGCAGAAGTGTCACCAATTTTTAGGACACGGGGATTAAGAAAAGGTAGTAGGTGTGTGGTAGAAATGAAGAGAGAGAATGAGTGGGGTAAATAGTAGTGTTGGTTGAATAAAATGAGTGGTGGAAAATGAAGAGAGAGAATGAGTGAGGTTAAATGGTGGGGTTGGTTGAATATAAATATATTAAAACATTTCCATTTTGGGTAGTGACACTTGTAATGGGAGGAACCAAAAGGGAAATAAGTGACACTTCTGCTGGGACGGAGGGAGTATATTTTTTAAATGTTTTATGATCTGAGAGTAGCAATTTGGAGATAAGTAATGTAAATTTTGAAAATTTTCTTTTTTTGCAGCCACTTACTAATTTGTTAGTTGAGATCCGACCTGAATTTATCTGTTTATAGATCTTATTATAAAGTGTTTCATAAACTTTAAAATCATGAGCGCAAGCAAGCACCAACACTTATTAAAAAAAATTATCTCAAAAAATGTAGACCTACTTCCGCTGTTCACATGCATGCTTAATTGCTCATACACCCACATACGGAAATTTAGGTAAATATATTTCCATTCGTTTTAGTCTATGACAAAACTAATGGACTCTGATTTTCTTTTTTAGACAAAAAGAAATTTACTCTCCATTTAAAGAAATTTTAAATATATTTTAGAGAAACAGTCTTGAACTTTTGAGACGGAAGGAGCGTATATTACTCTCTCTTTTTCAAATGATTTTTTTATTCGTCATTTTTTTATTGTTTTAATTTATTTTTTCTATTTCTACAATATATGTTTAAAAATGTATAAATAAAACATGACTAGTGAATTAAATGTTCATATCCTTAAAAACATTGAGTAGTCAAATGTGAATATCATTTTAGGTGGAGGGAGTATGTGACAAATACTCTTTGTTTCAAGGCAAATACTCATATGATATGAGACGGTCGCACGCTGTGCGGCGAGCCGTCTCATGAGTATTTGTTCCGCTGCTTTTCGCATCCACCTGCTCCGCTACAGCTGACCGCCGGATCTAGCCCTCTCACTTCCCAGATCGCGACACGTATCATCCTTAAAAAAAAAACTCCAATAACTTTAAAATGTTATATCTTGAGATTTTGAAGTCAAATTTTTTTTTTTTGAAAATACCGGTGTGTTCGTCTCGACGAGACGAATAAAACTAGATAGGCCATGATATGGTTTGATTTTTTTTATTTGTTTAAAAATATTTTTTAACATACAAAACAAGTGAGCTGCTCGTCATAATAAAATGTAACACTTTATTATGAAGAAAGTAACAGTTTGGTCTTAAAAAAGTAACACTTTTATTGTAAGATGTAACATCAGTTTCACAAATAACATAAATAATTTTTGTGATTAGAAAAAGTAATAATTGAAGTATAACACAGTGCATATATGATTGTAATATGCTATATAGATGAATGTAACAGTTTTATAGAGTAAATGTTACTTTTTTTCTTTAAAAAAATAGTAAAAATTCATGTATATAAGCAGTTTTGTATTTCAATTGAATGTAAAACCCTAAAAAAAGTGTTACAATTGAGGAAAAAAATGTTACATTCATTTATTATAAAATGTAACATTAATTTAGTTGTCAATCTTATGTTATCTTTAATCTATTTCATCAAAATTGTAGTACATTTTTGAGAAAAAAAAGTGTTACATATGAGGGCATCTCCAATGGGGAGAGTTAAGCAAAGGTATCAAAATCAAATTTTGATACTTTTGAACACTATTCATAAGGTACCAAAATTTCATCTCCAATGGTAGGTACCAAAATCAAATTTTGATACCTATGTAAAAAGTACTTACAACTCCATTGGTAGGTATCAAAATCAAATTTTGATTTTTATATATCTAATTATTTTACATTTATTTTTTAATTAAATAATTTAATATGAATAATTTTAAATAATAATTAAAGAAACTATTTAATTTAAATAAAAAAGAATTAATCTATTTTGACACGTAGCATATTTTCATTCGCTATCTAAACTGTTGAAGAATGAAAACAAATAAATAAATGAGATATAGGATCATGGATTGTAAATTGTTTAAGAATGAAAAACAAAAGAAAAGGAAAATGAAAAGAAAAAGAGTTAAGGAATGTAAGGAAGGTACCAAATTTGGTACCTTCCTTAACTCTTTCTCTAAATTTGGTTGACACGCCCCCAGGTCCCGGGATCCCTTAATAGAACCTCGAACCTGGATGAGAGTGCCTAACGAGGAACAAGAATCTTAACTAGAAACTTAATGACATTTGTTTAACAAACTGACATGATATATATACTCTAGAGTAAGGAGCTATACTAGCTCACAACACGAGTTGTAGACAAGAAAATTTAAAACCAAACTTAATACATACACAGCGGAAACATGCCTAGCACATAAGCTGGCATCAAGAGTACTATACAAGATGTCTAGTGACAACAAGAACTGAACAAGACTGTCTACCCCAAAATAAGGAGTTACAAAACCCATAATACATCGTCTTCACCAAGTGTAAAAGGACACAAGCCCCAAAACAATCACGACCTGCGAAGTAAGCTCCCAACTATGTCGAGCCTCACTGCGCACTATCCTTCCTTTCCTGGGGGGGGGGGAAATAAAGGGTGAGATAAATCTCAGTAAGCTATTAGATGCAACTACATGACATGTTATCATGCAATTCAAGTAGATACTCAAGTGATCATTTATCAAGTATCATCAAGTAACAAGTATATGAGAGGATAATCCACTCATCAAGTAGCACATAAAGCTAATCAAGCAAGTTATAAGGATATTGATTCCTTCCTTATTCCTCCCAAGAATACCATTGTTGTCGTAGCTTGTATTACTTTGACAATCACGATCAATAACAGGAACTGATTATTCAGTATATATCAGAAGACCCGGTAACCAGTGTCATTCCCAATATCAGTACTCATGATTATTCACGAGGTGTTCAGGACAGGAGTTTAGCATTCACTTAAGTCAGGCTTATTGCTCCAACTAAGGAAGCTATGCCCTTACTATGGCCGGTAGTAAGGGGTCAGGCGGAAATACATAGGGACCCGATTGTCACTTAAACCCCAGCTCTAGCGACAAGCGTGAACCTATACATTTTCGAACAAGCAAGGAGAACCAGCTGGACTCACACAGGAATGTACAAGTAGATATTTACTTGAACTACGGGAGAGGAACTAATCCAAAAGTAGTGGACTAGCTCAACAAGGAACATGCTTCAAGTAATCAAGAAGTCACCTTGTTATCAAGCAACTATATGCAATATTTGCACATACACAACAAGAACATGTCTCATACACGTTAGTGCTTGTTCATAGCACTTCCAAGTTCACTACCATACATATGTATTGGTGTCAAGTCAAGTACAAGATTTTATTATCTTATATTCAAGTCCTCATCCATTTCTATGGATGTTCAAGTCATGTACAAGATTTTAAATGTCTTATACTTCAAGTTATAATTCCAATCTTTGGACATTCAAGCATGTATAAGAGTTATACATTTACTCTTACAAAATCCCAATCCTATTCTTAGGATATTCAAGTCTAAGACCTTATGCTAATGCCTCTAAGGTGCACAATCATTGGATTCACAACAAGTATAACACATTAGTGCCTGTTCATAGCACTTTCAAGACATAAAGAAGAGATACTACTCTTATACTTAAGTTCTCATTTTAATTCAATGAGTATACATGTTTAAGACCAAGCCTGATGCCCTAAAGTATCACAACCTTAGCTAGGACATCTTATACTAAGGTTATATACCTTAACTAGGGTTACTTCCAACTTATACAAACTTTACACAATATTTTTGTTTTTCAGATAACTGTGCGGTCGCACAAAATGAACTGTGCGGTCGCACACAAGCAGGTCAATTTCTTTGAAAAACCCTTCAGAAAGATGTGCAGTCGCCCAATGATTTTTGTGCGGTCGCACAATGTACTAAAATGCGAAATTCTCATTTCTTTCCCAGGTTGAAATATTTTCCGTCCCAAAACGTAGGAGTAACTTTTTACTAACAATTTCACAACCTACAAAAGGTATAACATGAGTAAACTAGTATTTCTAAGTTCTTTCACCATTTACACAGAGAAGTTATTACTCCCTTTGTCCCAAATTTACAAGTACCACAAAAATCATCCCAAACACAAAATTAACATTCACAAGTATCGAGAATAACATTTATGCATATTATTACAAGTAAGGGGGAGCTAATAACTTACCTAGTCAAAATTCAAGTTAACCCAAACTTATTTCTGTTCGGCCTGGAACGCTCTATTCAACGCCACGAATATTAATCCGGGATCGGAATCGAGAACGGAGGGATAATTAAACTCGAGGAGTCGAGAATAGGGTGAAACCCTAACCTAGCTTTTGAGAACAGAGGGAGTGTACGTAAGAAATTTTGGGAAGAATGAATCTGAGGAAGGCAAACCCCAATTGATAAACTTAAACTTTCAAAGAATTGCACTTAGGCCTCTCAAGTTTCACTTTTAACAAAAAGACCCCTAAAGTCAAATTTTCACAAATGACCCAAAAGTCAAAACTAGACATTTAACCACCTTAACTATTTAAAGCAGTTAAAGATTTAACCCAAATAAAACTAGCACATAATATGCAAGTTCAAGTATTTAACAAGTATGTCAAATATTTAACAAGAAATTCGATGGTGTTACATTGGTACCTCAAGTTTTGTGCATTGGAGTTGTTAACTCCTTTGGTAGGTACCATTGGAGATGCCCTGAGAAAAAAGTGTTACAATTCTTTACAAAAAGTGTTACTTTTGTTGGCGAGAAAAAAATGACCGGGGAAAAAAAGTTGAAAGGCAAAAAATAAAATAAAAAAATGGCTCGGCTTACCTGTGAGCCGTCTCACAGGAGACCGCCCCTTGTTTCAAAGACTATTCTTTATAACGCGCATACGTAAATTCAAACACTACTCAATCTACTGATAAACATGTACACTATGTTGCCGGCAACCTAACAATGAAGGTTTTACTCTTATTTTGTACATATTGATGAAAACATAATCTAAAAGCCATAAAATAGTGTCTGAAGTTAAATCAGATTTCAACGTACATCATTCGGGTTTGATGATTCCGTTTACGTTCTTTTGATTGCAGTCTCATATGATATTGAGTTGGATGCTATTTTTTGGTGTCCTTTTTGCTCAAGACAAACGCTATTAGCAATGCAATACGTGCTTTCTAAGGGCTCGTCTGGTGCACAGTTTTAAAAACGGGACTTTTGTAAAACGGAGCTTTTTTTTGGACGCTACTATTTTGAGCGACCAAAATTAGCCAATATTTTCAAAAAGCTCCGGTTGAAAACTCTCCATTGACACGCTTAATTAGAAAAAAAGCTGGCTTTTCTCTACTTCTTTTTAAACACGCCGCTCTACCAAACAAGCACTAAGTTCTATTATTCCCTCTTCTTCAAAATATTAAGTAACAAATAATAATAAAAGGATGTAATATATAATCACTTTATCGGAATACTCTCTCTGTTACAAAAAGTTAGTCTTATTTTGACTTTGTTATACAATATTACAGAATATGAAGAACAAAACAGAAACAATTGATAATAACAGAAATCGAAAACAATTATGAACAGAAAGAATTCTTGGACTGTCCGAGTCGTGTGAATGTCACACTCTCCTTAAGACAAATTCGCCCCCTCACCAAGTTGTGCTTGAGGTGTTGTTGGACGTTCGCCTCCCAGGATAGAACGGACTAACCGGACGGAATCTGCACACTAGAACCTCCGGCGAACTGAAACTGTGCTTGGTCGATGTCACCACGAAAATTGTAAGGAGGGCCAAAAGAAAAGCTAACAACGAGAAAGAGAGTGAGGAACTGTTCGGATTTTCTGTGTATTCAGAGAAATGAGTGAAACCATCAATTTATAATGCTCAAACATAATTTGTGCGGCTGTTACAAATCAAAGAAATAATAACCAATTATTATTTCCCTTGACTGTTACAGATAATTAAATTTGGGCTGTTACAGATTTCGAAAATCGAAACATTTGGGATTACAGAAAAAGAAAATTAATAACAAAAGGTTGCTTGGTCGAGGTAGGCCATTTTAGAGCTAGATTCGTGTCCGCAGGTCGCGCGCACATGAGTTCCATGGTCTGAGGCACAAATCGATAAATTTGCAACCCCCCCCCGCCCCTGCGCACCCGGACGCGAGAGAAAGCTTCTAGTTTATACAATCTTAACCCAAACCAATTGGTTATTGTATATAAACTAGTTCAACCTTTTGTTTCTATCCAATGTGGGATAAGTCACAAAGACTTTACCCACCAAAGGACTTTTCCATTGTTTCCCTCCTTATCCCATTTGGGATACCCATTTTAAGGAAGGAAGCCTAAGGAATTTTTTCTTTCCCATTCCATGTGGGATACAAACCCACTCCCAACTTGCCCATTTCACCATTTCATTTTTGAGCTTCAAATTTCCTACCATTTCCTTATATTAATATGGACACACCAAATTAATATATACTTGTAGAAAAGTATTGGTTCACTATTTCATTATAATCACCAAATGATTTTCCCAAGGAAACGCTCAATTTACTTCACATAATTACACATTTTTCCAACAATCCCCCACATGAAGGAAATTACGAGGAATATGGTGACAAAGTCCGGCAGACAAAAACTTGCATACGAATGTGTGGGGATTTGCCCATTGAACCTTCGCTTGAACTAGCATATTTACTCTACTCGCAAGTCGATAGACGCGATGTCCTTGAATCGATATGATTTTTGTGTAGACGATCATATACTAGACACAAGTAATGTCCTAACACATTTCAGCTCTCATAGCTATGTTCATTCATGGCCCTGAACATACGCCTGGTTCTGTGAGAGGATCTAAGAATTGAGCCTCACACAATTCTCCACGAAGCGGCCCCACTTCTCTCTCACATAGGTGACTTCTTAAAGGTAACCCGTATTACCCCACTCGACTTTCTCAACGCGTAAGAGTCATTAAAAGCATTTTGCTTATCCTTGTCCCTTCGGGATGTCACTAATAGGAATGGGCTTGGGGTTGACCCCCACAGTGACACTCAAGTCTTTTAACAGTTAGGTGGTCCCATTGAATCTAGTTCTTGGGATCTCCAGTCATCTAGATTGGGTTTTCCGCTGTGATCAACTTTTCAAGAGGCTTTAGTCCCATTCCCCTCCTTGAGGTTTCAACTAACTCTCTATTTAACCCTTTGGTTAGCAGATCCGCAATATTTTCTTTTGACTTCACATATTCAATAGAAATAGTACCAGTTGAGAGTAGTTGTCTAATAATGTTATGTCTTCGACGTATGTGTCTAGACTTACCATTATACATAAAATTTTGGGCCCTTCCAATCGCTGATTGGCTATCGCAATGTATACAAATTGCGGGCACCGGTTTTTCCCATCTTGGAATATCTTCTATAAATTGGCGTAGCCACTCGGCTTCTTCACCACATTTATCTAACGCTATAAACTCAGACTCCATTGTGTATCTAGCTATAACCGTTTGTTTTGAAGATTTTGCTAATGTAAATACATATCCACTTGTAGACCTTGAGTCTTTGATGTCGGATATCGAATTAGCATCGCTATATCCTTTTATTACCGCTGGATGTCTCGTATAGTGTAATCCATAATCTCGAGTATATCTTAAGTACCTAAGTACTTTTTCTATACCCTTCCAATGTTCCGTCCCAGGATTACTTGTATACCGACTCAGTTTGCTAACCGTGTAAGCAATATCCGGTCGTGTACAACTCATTAAATACATTAGACTTCCAATTATTCTCGAGTATTCAACTTGAGAAACGGCTTGACCCCTATTCTTTGCTAGATGTTGACTTATGTCAATTGGAGTTCTAGTAGTTAAGCCATCCTTGCTAAATTTTTCAAGAATTTTATCCACATAGTGTGCATGACTTAAAACAAGTCCATTGGATATTCTCGAAATTTTCACACCAAGGATAACGTCCGCTAATCCCATATCTTTCATGTCAAACTTAGAGTTTAACATATCTTTGGTGGATTTAATCATCTTATCACAACTCCCTATGATAAGCATGTCGTCTACATAAAGACATAAAATGACGTAGCCATTTTCCGTGTCTTTTACGTAAACACATTTATCACATTCATTTATTTTAAATCCACTTCCCATCATGGCTTGATCAAACTTTTGATGCCATTGTTTTGGTGCTTGTTTCAAGCCATACAAAGACTTTACTAATTTGCACACTTTCTTTTCTTGCCCATGTGAAACAAATCCCTCGGGTTGTTCCATGTAAATTTTCTCTTCTAAATCACCATTTAGAAAAGCGGTTTTTACATCCATTTGGTGTACTTCAAGATTCCTTAAAGCGGCTATTGCAAGTACTACTCTTATTGATGTTATTCTCGTTACCGGAGAATATGTATCAAAATAGTCAAGGCCTTCTTTTTTGCTTGTAACCTTTAATTATAAGTCTTGCCTTATACTTGTCAATTGTTCCATCCGCTTTCATTTTTCTTTGAAAATCCACTTATATCCTAGTGGTTTACAACCCGGAGGTAAATCCACTAACTCCCAAGTGTGATTTTGCAAAATAGAATATATTTCACTTTTAATTTCCTCTTTCCACAAAGGTCCTTCCGAAGAGTTCACGGCCTCTTTATAAGTTTGTGGTTCACTTTCTAACATATAAGTTAAAAAGTCCGTCCCAAAGGATTTTTCTATCCTACCTCGTTTACTACGTCGAGGTTCTATTTCTTGTTCTTGTTCATCATTTTCATCATGATGAATTTCTTCTTCTTCTATTGAATCATATATCCGTTTAGATGAACTTGCTTCATTTCTTTTACACGGAAATATATCTTCATAGAAATAAGCATTTCTTGATTCCATTATAGTATTCTTGTGTATTTCTTGAATTTTCGATTCATGCACAAGAAATCTATAAGCACTACTATTATGTGCATACCCAATAAATATGCAATCAATAGTTTTTGGTCCAATTTTCACTTTTTTAGGTGTTGGAATCAAGACCTTAGCAAGACACCCCCACACTTTCATGTATTGGTAAGATGGCACTCTTCCATGCCATAATTCATAAGGGCTCTTGTTTAATTTCTTTCGAGGCACTTTATTTAACACATAGTTTGCCGACAACACGGCATCTCCCCACATGTTATCCGGTATCCCCGAACTAATAATTATGGCATTCATCATTTCCTTTAGAGTCCGATTTTTCCTTTCGGCAACTCCATTGGATTGCGGTGCATAAGGTGCCGTTGTTTCGTGTTTAATTCCATATTGAGCACAAATATCCTCAAATGGAAATTCATACTCACCACCACGATCACTTCTTATGACTTTTATTTTCCGGTTAAGTTGATTTTCAACTTCATTTTTATAGAGAACAAATTTCTCTATAGCCTCATCTTTACTTTTAAGAAGATACACATAACAATATTTTGTGTTATCATCTACAAAAGTCATAAAGTACTTATTGCCCCCACGTGATTGTGTTGATTTGAAGTCACATAAATCCGTATGAACCAAATCAAGTGGTTCATTATTTCTTTCAATAGAATGGAACGGAGTTTTTGTGAGTTTTGCTTCTACACAAGTTTCACATTTATGTTTGTAGTCAATTTTACATTTGGGTATGCAATTCAAGTTAATTAATCTACGAATTGAATCATAATTAACATGTCCTAGTCTACCATTCCACAAATTGGAAGACTCAAGCAAGTAAACGGAAACATCATTCATTTCATTGCCTTTGGCCTTAATTGCCATTACATTGAGCTTAAAGAGCCCATCACAAACATACCATTTTCCTACAAACATACCATTCTTTGACAAAGTGACAACATTCGACTCAAACACAATACGAAAACCATGCTTGTTCAAAAGCGATCCGGACACCAATTTTTTCCGGATATCGGGCACATAGAGCACATTGTTGAGAGTTAATTCTTTACCAGAAGTCATCTTAAGCACCACCTTCCCTTGTCCCTTGACCTCGGAAGTAGCCGAATTACCCATGAACAATTTTTCACCATTTTCAAGGGCTTCAAATTTACTAAACATGTCTTTGTTAGAACAAACATGCCTAGTAGCACCGGTGTCAATCCACCACTGTTTTGGGTTAGAACCCACCATGTTCACTTCGGAAATAACCGCCGCTAGCAATTTGAAGCTTCTTCAACCAAACTAGCTTCCTTCTTTGGCCTCCTACACTTTGAAGCTTTGTGACCCTTAAGACCACAATTGTAGCAAGTTCCACCAAACTTGTTTTTGGAGATTCCTCCCTTAGGCTTCAAATTAGGAGCTTTCACACCCTTGTCTTTTCCTTTGTTCTTGAAGCTTTCACCATGCTCCACCATATTTGCCTTAGCCACATGAGCCTTAGACACAAGAAGATGATTCAATTTCTTTTCCGCGGCCCTATTGCCCTCTTCAATACGAAGGAGAATAGCAAGTGCCTCAACATCCATTTCCATTCTTTTATGCTTCAAATAATTCTTGAAATCACTCCAAGCGGGAGGCAATTTTTCAATTATAGCCGCCACTTGGAATGTTTCACTCAACACCATCCCCTCGGCATGGATTTCATGAATTATTATTTGCAACTCTTCCAATTGACTTTTAACGCTTTTAGAGTCCACCATTTTATAGTCGAGGAAGCGGCCAACCACAAATTTCTTTGCACCCGCATCATCGATTTTATACTTGCGCTCTAAAGCCTCCCACAATTCCTTTCCCGTTCTCCTTTCACTATAGACATTATATAATGAATCGGACAAACCATTCAAAATATAATTCCGACAAAGGTATTCCGAATGCTTCCATGCGTCAACCGCACTAATAGCTTGAGCATCAGCATTCTCACCAACTTTTGGAGGATCTTCACTTAAAAACCTCTTCAAGTTCAAGGTAGTCAAGTAAAATTGCATCTTTTGTTGCCATCTTTTAAAGTCTTGGCCAACAAACTTTTCCGGTTTCTCACTATGGTGAGGCGGAACCGAAGGAACCGTCGGAGCAACAACAGTCTTATCACTGCTCTCCACACGAGGCTGTTCCTCAACAGGAGGTTGTTCAACACGCGGGTTCACTGAACCATCTCCAGCAACTTGCTTATCGTTTGTCATTTTTTCTGAAACAAAAGCAAGGCAATTTAGTTCACTGGTTTTATAATCTGTTTTGTCTTCACAGAGAAGAACAGATTTGTCTTAAGATTGTTATACAATATTACAGAATATGAAGAACAAAACAGAAACAATTGATAATAACAGAAATTGAAAACAATTATGAACATAAAGACTTCTTGGACTGTCCGAGTCGTGTGAATATCACACTCTCCTTAAGACAAATTCGCCCCCTCACCAAGTTGTGCTTGAGGTGTTATTGGACGTTCGCCTCCCAGGATAGAACGGACTAACCGGACGGAATCTGCACACTAGAACCTCCGGCAAACTGAAAGTGTGCTTGGTCGATGTCACCACGAAAATTGTAAGGAGGGCCAAAAGAAAAGCTAACAACGAGAAAGAGAGTGAGGAACTGTTCGGATTTTCTGTGTATTCAGAGAAATGAGTGAAACCATCAATTTATAATGCTCAAACATAATTTGTGCGGCTGTTACAAATCAAAGAAATAATAACCAATTATTATTTCCCTTGACTGTTACAGATAATTAAATGTGGGCTGTTACAGATTTCGAAAATCAAAACATTTGGGATTACAGAAAAAGAAAATTAATAACAAAAGGTTGCTTGGTCGAGGTAGGCCATTTTGGAGCTACATTCGTGTCCACAGGTCGCGCGCACATGAGTTCCATGGTCCGAAGCACAAATCGATAAATTTGCACCCCCCTGCGCACCCAGGCGCGAGAGAGAGCCTCTAGTTTATACAATCTTAACCCAAACCAATTGGTTATTGTATATAAACTAGTTCAACCCTTTGTTTCTATCCAATGTGGGATAAGTCACAAAGACTTTACCCACCAAAGGACTTTTCCATTATTTCCCTCCTTATCCCATTTGGGATACCCATTTTAAGGAAGGAAGCCTAAGGAATTTTTTCTTTCCCATTCCATGTGGGATACAAACCCACTCCCAACTTGCCCATTTCACCATTTTATTTTTGAGATTCAAATTTCCTACCATTTCCTTATATTAATATGGACACACCAAATTAATATATACTTGTAGAAAAGTATTGGTTCACTATTTCATTATAATCACCAAATGATTTTCCAAGGAAACGCGCAATTTCCTTCACATAATTACACATTTTTCCAACAGACTTTTTATGCTCAATAATAATGACTTTGTCTAAACATAGATGTCATCTAATCATTCTAAAAATTGTAAATGATAAATCATTAAGTGATTGATCAATAACAATTTTTAAAATTTCATTGTGATCATTAGAATGATACCAATGTTTGGCCAAAATTCATTATTGTTGACCATAAAAAGTCAAAAAAAAAATCTGGGACAGAGGGAGTAATTTTTTTTTTTTTTTTACCTTTTTTATAGTTAATTTATAAATCCCCAGCATTGTCGGCTTGAGAGCCCCTCAGCATCTCGTCCTCAACTAGATTCCTGAGATCTCTAGTCGTATTCCCGCAGGATATCCCCTTCTTTCCGACAACTCATGTGCACAAGATGCGTTGAGTGAGTGAGTCGAGGCCTTTTGTCTCCCTCTTTCTGGCAACTAATGCGCCCAAGACTCATTTAGTGAGTGTGCTGAGGCCTTTTGCCTCTCTCTTTCTCGCAGATGCATTCAGCGAGAAAAATTGGCTTGCTACCACCTTCCCAACAAATCACAACCCTTACCTTTTTGGTGTTGGTCTCTTTCTTATCATCGACGCCCCAGTGTCTTGCAAAGGACATCGCCTAGGGGCTCTGTAGACTCTCACACTTGGCTTGGTACATACATTTTGGTGCACCCATCTAGCACACCCACATTGAACCAATCAACAACACGTGAGAGGCACAGATAGGCCAGGGTGGTCGACCGGATTGAGTGCCTATCTCAACCCCTTCCCAATCAGTAACTAGACCTCCAAACCCATAATTTATGTTAAAAAAATGTTTTCTATTATTTCACCTCTTAAAAATAATGGTGACAACTCTTAAAAAAGCTAAATGGATACAAAATCTTCGAACGCAACAAAAAATAAGTAAAAATTGAAAGATTGTGAAGAATCTTGTACGCCTCGTTCCGAAAAGTTTTACTCATTTTTGACGTTTTATAGTTAACATAGATGAACTTTGATCAAGCATTGACGTCAATCTAATGATCACAATTATATGTTTCCCTTTTATTGATAAAAAATAAAATAAAATTATATACATAATTTTATTTAAATTTTATTTTCAAAACAAAAATAAGTAAAAATTGAAAATATATTATACTTGGTGATGGTAATACATACAAAAATAGAAAGTAGGAATAAATTATTGTGAAAAACTAGTAAAAAACGCGTTTTACCCTAAGCTTAGGGTAAAACGTGTTTTTTAAATGACGCGGTGGCAATTTTGTAAATAAACTGGAAGTTGTTTCAACGCACGCGGTGGCATTTTTATAAATAACTGACACTTATCGTAACTGTCAGTGTTAGTTTTAAGAAGTGCCAGTGATATTACACTGGCACATATTAACATAGACACTGTCACTTTTCATAACTGCCAGTGCCAGTGTATGTGCTGACACTTTTTAACACTAACACTGGCACTTATGAAAGTATCAGTGTCTATGTTTTATGAGTACCAGTGGCCAAGCCTGACAGTTTTTGATATTAACACTGACATTTTTTTTTTGGAAAAACTCGTTTTTCTATCCTTAGGGTAAAACACGTTTTTCACAAGACCTACTCTAAATTATTTCAAGAAAAAAAAACTCGTGAAAATATATTGTCATACGTACCCATTATTCATGAATACATATTTGAGAAAATTTTGGGGGGAAACTAGTTTCTCAACAAGTAATAAAAAGTCATGTTTTTATAGGGGTTAAGGTTTAGGGTTTAGGGTTTAAGGTTTAGGATTTAGGGTGTAGGGTTTAAGGGTTAAGGGTTAAAAAGTGGACTTTTTATAATTTATGGCGGAACTAGTTTCCCCCAAAACCAACTCTACATATTTTATTTTTGTGTTTAATCGAGAAAGAAAAATAAAAATTTTATTTTGGGATAGAGATATTACTTTTTATAATAGATTAAAATACTAACAAAATTTTACAATAATATAAGGTGTTATTACTCTAGCCAATTTTGTAAAGATAATTTTCCATAAAAGTAAATGAGTAATCGTTTTTTTTCTCTTCAATTGATATCCTGGAAAATAATTTTGATCGTTTAAATAGAATTGTACAAACAATTTTGTTTTCTTAATTAAATAAATATTTTGTTCCTTACATGTTTTATTTTTCTTTTACCGCTATATTACAAGGGAATAAGTGACTAAAGATTGTTTCAATTAAAAGTAAAAAAGAAATTATATCCATTTAGTTTGGTATATTGAGCTGAAAGGGAACTGATATAAGAATAATACGGGTAGTATAACTAAACCGAGAAAGAAAAAAAAACCATAACTCAAAAAATTAATGCAGAGTTAATTATCAAAAACTAAACTCGAAAAGTGAATGCATAGTTAATTATCTGTTTATAGTTGAAGTGTAAATTTGTCATAATTTGATAATTCTATTAATGATGTAGTGGAAATGTATTATTCATAGTGGCAATAGCCCTTCCCTAATATTAACCTCCCTTATTTCAAATTAGACAAAGCCTCTTTCTCTATTAGTATTGGTTAAGTCATCACGTCTCTAGTTTAGCTATCTTAATTTTTTTTATCCATTTTCAAAATTTCAACATTGTATTCAAATTTTGGTAAAATGATAATCCACACTATCCGAATAATAAAATGTACAACGAAAGTTTTTAAGGCTAAATAAAAGTCGTAATTTTATTAATGAAATAAAGACTTATTTCTAGTTACAAGGGAAACGAGCAACTATTTGTGCTAGAATCAAGTGCCATTTTTCAGACGGAGGTAAAACAACTTGCACCGAAAGAACCTTAAAAACAAAAGAGAAGGACCAAAATCTTGTCCAAAAGGGACAAGTCAAACACGGGTATTGGACGTGAAACAAAAAGTAGTACAAGGACCATTTTTAAAATAATGTTTTTTTTTTTTTTTTTCATTTGTTCTGTTATTAATCTTTCTTTTTTCTTTTTTTTTTGGAAAAGAAATTGTGAGTAATGTTAAGCAAAGGTGAGACAAAATATAGGTACATACCACCCTTTTTCATTTTTCTTGTTCATTACCTCTATTATCCATATAATACTCCCTCGAACTGAAAATGATCTTTTCATAATCATTCTTCATTTTTTATTAGTTTAAAAATTATTCTCATTTTTAGTATATAAATTTTAATAGTTAAATGAAAAGACCACTTTGAAATGAAGAAGTCTTGTGTGAGACGGTCTCACACATGAGACGGGTCTCGATGAGAGAGAAAATTGTAGGGATGGCCAAACGGAACGGAACCGGACCGGAACCACCAAACCGGCCCAGAAAACTCATAACCGCCTTGAACCTCGACGAAAACCGGAACCTTGTGAACTGGGACCGTTTGTAACACGGGCCGATTCCAGTTCATTCCCTCTAAAAACCGTCAACATGCGGTCCTGAACCAGCTAAATCGAACCGGAACTGGAACCGTCAGCAAAACCGTTAGAAAGCCGTCAAAATCGTTAGATTTCTAACAGTTTCATCAGAATTAACCGTTACTAACGAAAAGTTGACAAAAAAAGTTGAGTTTTGACTGAATTTTTAGCCAAATTCAGTGAATAAAAAGTAATAAAAATTTGTCGAGTATATAAAAGAAAAGAGGAACGGACCTCTTTAATTTTTTAAACATTTTTTCTATACCTTTTTGTAAAAAATTCGGTAATAAAATATTATTAAAAATATTTTTCTGTTTAAAAAGATAAAATAATAATAAAAAAGAAATTGTGGACCAGCGGTTCCAAACCGTGAACCGGCGGTTCCTAACCGTAACCGTAACCGGAAGAAAAACGGGTCGGTTACAGTTCAAGCTTTTTTGGAACCGTAACTGTAACCGAAACCGTGTTTGGTCATCCATAGGAAATGGGCTTACCCTGTCCCACTCATAAAGGAGCAAACTATCGACTCTCTCATCGAGACCCATCTCATGTTTGAGACCGTCTCACATAAGTTGTTGTTTGTTGAGATGGAGGGGAAATCTATCTATACTATATTAATAACAAAAAAGTCACTTTCCCTCTAAAAAATGTCACTTTACAGTTCAAGTCGTCAACTTTCATGCAAATTGATTTTTATAAGATACCTTTTAAATCATTTAGTATTTAGTAAAAACATTTAATTTTGATTAATATATTTAATTTTGGACAATAAGATAGTTATTATTGTTTTAATAATGGGTAGTAAACGATTGGTTTAGTTGTTTTGTAAATAAAATTTAAGCATTCATTTTGTAAGATATATAGTTATTACTGTTTTAATAATGTATAAAAGCTTTTCAATTCGTTTTCCAAAAAAATTTATTTTAATTTCAATATTTTAAATTCACAGTAAGAGTAAGAGAGCAAGGTAGTTATATAAAAAGGAAGGCAGCAACTAGTTTTAGAATTTAGAATTGGGTAGGGCATGTTAATGTGGTACTTTTGTATTGTGGGTGTGCTCTCCTCTCTAGTGTAATTTTTTTTGTTCTATACTCCCTCCATCCAAGATAAAGTGAGATTTTTAGTTAAACCTGATTACACTTTGACTAATAATTTAAATAAAAAATAATTATCATATTTTATATCTGAAAATTGTTATTGAAAATATTATGAATCATGATACAATAACAATTTTTAAATTTTCATTACGATCATTATTTATTCTTCAAATTAATTGTCAAAGTGCAATCAAGTTGACCAAAAGTCTCACTTTGTTTGGGACGGAAGGAGTATATTTAACCAAGAAAATAAATAGATTATCAACAATCAAATCAAAGATAATTCCTCCCACTCCCACCACCTCTCTCTCTCTCTATATATCCTATATCCGGCCCCGTCTACTTCCTACTACTCTCTCTATATAGTATATATATATCCGGCACCGTCTACTTCGTTAAAAACCATTCCTTTGATTTTCTCACTCCAATGCGATTCCAATCATTGGTATCGTAAAGTTGGGTATATAGCCTTTTCAATTCCCCTACATCAAACTTGAGTATATATATATATATATAATTAAGCACCGGCCCTTATAACAATAAGAGAAAGTAGCTAGTTCAGTTCTAGTGGTAGAATTAATGGAGAATTCAGAGACCGACACCACTCCTCCGGTGCCGACATCCCTTGACAAGCTCAATCTTTGTATCACCGGTAACTTTCTCATTCACTTTCATTTCACTCTCTCCCTCCCGCTATCTCCAAATATATTCTCTTCTCATTTACTTTTAGTGCTCAACTCAAATCTACCTTCCCCATTTATTTATTAAAAATTCATTAAAAACCATAGCATTCTTTCTATACTCCATCAATAACCTACAGTTTATAAATATTTTCAAAACATTTGGGTCAGAATTTTAATGAAATATACTACTCCCTCTGTCCAGTTTAAAGTTTTAATTTCACTTTGCACGTTTATTAAAAAACCAATGCAAAATGAGTCAAAAATAATTGTAGTGATATGAGGATATAATTGTCCTAAACACATTTGATAAGACAAGTGGGTAAGTACTCCCTCCGTCTCAAAATAGATGTCGTTTTGAGAGTTGAATTTTGTCTCAAAATACTTGTCGTTTCACTAATTTCAAAGTTTTTTTATTGCTCTATACCAATTATACCCTTAATAATGATAGTGAACTATCTCTTACCTAACCAATTAATTACCTATGTAGTTTAATTACTTTAGGAGTATTTGGGACTTTTTCACATGCATTAATGACATTTCTTAATATGTGTGAAACTCTCCAAAACGACATCTATTTTGAGACGGATGGAGTAATAATTATTTTTTTTGTAATATATGAATATTATGAGAACAATATTGTTCAAAAAACCGGTTCATACTTTTCTATTCATGGAATCAAACAAACTAAAAAAATTTAATTGAGACTGACTAAAAAAAGAAACTAGGAGAGTGAGTACTACAATTTTTTTTAATTTTTTTTTTATAGATGGATTGATAGATGCAAAGATGGGCCTAAATCGAAAGCAGGCTTTGGTAAGAAAAATTAGTTTTGAGTGTGATTATTATTTTTGTATGGCGGTTGTTGATATGGGATTTTGGTTTTCTATAGCACGTGGGATTTATCTACTAACCCATGCTCGATTTGGTTATAATTTACTACTCCTTCCGTCCCTCATTAATTTACAAAAATTGGATCGGGCACATTAATTAAGAAGAAAGAGAAAAAGTTGATGTGTTGTGAGTATAGATGGTTGGGTAGGAGATGGAAAGTGGGATAGAGAATAGTGAGTGGATAGTTGTTGTGAGTATGATAAGTGGGTCCCATTCTTTTAAAAGTATTACTCCATCCATCCCAGAGTAAGAGTATTACTTTCTATTTTGGTACGTCCCATCATATTTTTAAAATGACAAAGAATCTTTACTATTCACCCAACTCATTCTCTCTCCTATTTTACTTTTATACTCACAACACCAATCAATTCACTATTCTCTCCCACTCATTCTCTCTCCTATTTTACTTTTACACTCACAACATTTACATCACTTTTAATATTTATTAATAAGCGTGCAAATGAAGGGTAGGACTCTAACTCCGGGACAGAGAGAGTAAAACATTTCCATTTTAAGTCTTTGTAGATTAAAGTGAGACAACTAAAAAAACAATTTTTATAGATTAAAGAGGGACGGAGGGAGTATATAGTAAGCAAAATGGAGTATAATTTTGTGTAGGACATATGTTAAAGGCAGCTCACACTCACATGATGGGTGGGTGATTGTTACCTTTTTAAATTAGTATGTCAACATGGGTTGTTAAGCTTTTATGGCGCCCTGACAGTCTGTCATGCACAGCAGTATAGTAGTAGTACTCGTATTTCTCTAATAGAATTGTTCTGTTAATGATACTCCTTCCTTCTTAGTCTAAAATAACGGTTACTTTTGGTCAAATTGATATAAGTTTGACTAATAAATTTAAACTAAAAATAATAATCTTAATAAAAATCTAAAAATTGTTATTAAAAGTATTATTAATTATAATATAATGACAAATTTAATTTTTTTATTAGTATCATTATTTTTTTAATTAAATTGTTGGTCAAAGTTACATCTGATTGACCAAAAGCGATATTTATTTTGGACCAGGGAGTAGTTAATTTAGAGCTTCATCCATAACTAATGAGCAGGTTACCACTAGTACTTAGGAGTAATATTTTTCACCCATTTTAAAATGAAAGGTCAATTAATATTGGATTATTAACATGTAATTTTACCCATTTCAAATGGAATTTTCAAATAATAGTACACAACTTTTCTCCTACTGTAATCAAGGAGAAATATGGGGGCATTTTATTAGGGGTGTAAATGGTTCGGTTTGGTTCGGTCTCGGTCATTTTAGAGACCGAACCACTAGTCATCGGTTTGGTTCAGACCGCGGTTCAGTAATGTGGTTCAGACTGCGGTTTAGACCGTGGTTCAGATAGTGGTTCAAACCACCGTTCAGATCGAGATTCATATGACGATTCAAACCATGGTTTAGACTTTGTTGAAAAGAGAAAATCCGGAGGAAGAAGAATATTTAACGAATAAAGAAGCCGAATGAAGTGAACACACTGCAGAATTTTGTCAACAATGTGGCTCAACAAATATAACACGTGATGAAATGAAAATTGAATAAGATGCAAAACGAGATTTAAGAATAGTCTAATGTAATGTAGTTTATTCTTTAATATTTCAAAGGTGGATGTTATTTAACATAAAAATATATGACTAATGTATGCGGTCTGACGGTTCGGTCTGGTGGTTCGATCTGATGGTTCGGTCTAGCTGTTTGGTCTCGTGGTTTGGTCTGGTTTGCTTTGGTCTGGTTTGGTCTGAAGGGGTCAGACCACAAACCAAACCGAACCACGCGGTTTACCAAATTTTGAGACCGAACCAAACCGCTCGTGCTTGAAAACTGAACCAGACCGTATGGTTTGGTTCGGTTCGGTCCCAAACCGCAGTCTAGACCGAACCACTGACCCCCTGCATTTTATTTCTTAAACCGGAGAAAAAGAAAAAAGATGGGCATTTGTCTTCCTTGAAACCACTCAACAAACCCAGTTGGTGATCCACTTACCTTAAAATAGGCGGCCACAGGTCAAACCAAATTCCCCACTTTCTTTCTCGCCTCACCTTTAACCAAATCCTTTTTTCTTTCTTTTCAAACTTGCTCATATTTACCAATTACTCTCTCCGTCCCACCCGAATTAGGATTTTTGGGTTGGGCACGTGGATTAAGGAAAAAGTGTTAGTGGAGTAGGTGTTGTGAGTATGAAAAGTAAATTAGGAGAGAGAAAGTGGGGTAGAGAATAATGAGTGGAAAGTTGTTGTGAGTGTGAATGTGGGTCCCATTAAATAAAACACTTCCATTTTGGGGTTGTCCTAATTCGAGTGGAATACCCTAAATAGAAATTTGTCCTAATTGAAGTGGGACGGAGGGAGTATAGTAATTCATCCGGTCACAAATATAAGAAAAAAAAATATACTTATTAAAAAAGTAACCCTATTTTTCTCACAACCCCATTACATACCATGCCTCATCTATATGTAAATGGTCCATTCGTTATCCTATTTCTATTCTATTTCACTAGCCGTCTAGTTGACTTAACTGTATTACTCCCTCAGTCCCTCAAATAAGTTTTTTTTTTTTTTTCCAAGACTTAGGTTTTCAGTTGCTTTATTATTTAAAATAGATTATGAGATTCACTTATCATTTTTACAACAAAAAATTCCCTATCTACTTATTTTATTTTATTTTATTTTTCATACTAACAACATTTTTTTTAATTTCTGTGTAAAATCAAATTAAAAACTTTATTTTGGTGCTATGTGGTTGCAGTCAACTTTATTATCATTAGTACTCCAAAATTTAAAGCACCATTAAACATCACTTGTATTATTGATTCCAAAGTCGTAGGTCGTTTTCTCCCTCCTTCCCACATCAGTCGAAGGACAATCATTAATGATTGACATTAACCCCCTCGGCCTCATAGACAAATATTATTCCGTCTCAATTTACTGTATATTTTTGATGCTACCAAAAAAATGTGGCTGCACTATCTTTCTTCAAAGGTTGTAGTCAAAGGTCAACGAACACTCGGATTCCCTCCTTTCTCACTTGCTCACCTGAGAAAACAAACACCGTTAGGGGTGGGGGAAGGTTTTTCCCCCAAAAACCCTCCGGCGTGAGAATAAGTATTCCGGCGACTGAGATCAACAATAACAAGAACCAGAAAATGAGAGAGTTCAAGGCTGAGAGAAAATGAGCTTACAGAGCTTGAGCTGGTGAATGGTTTATATAGCCTTGACCAAAGAGACCAAGATGCCACGTGTCACCCACTCATTTGGGAGCACTACTTTACTTGTTACCACCACTCTGGGTGGTGCATGCTCAGTGGGACGTGAAAAGCTGGGTCTGTCCTTTATGTCAGAAATCCGACCCGAGTGTCAGAGTCTGTTAAGCCGTTATCGTGACTTCCAAGCAAGCGACTCACTCAGGAAGACGTCCCAGTGGCTCGCTCTTCGGAGCGGCCCGTTTACATCCACTAGCATCGCGCACCTATCCGAATTGTTTGTTTATTCTCACGCCAACTTATTTTTTAGAGTCGCCTTAGCCTCAAGCCCACGGCAACACGCAATTTATTTTATTTAATGGAGGTCTCACGCTCCATACTTAAGAGCAAGTGGGTCTCTTACTAAGCCAATATCTTTAGGTGAGTGGATCTACAGTCCACCTAACCCTCTCACTCAACTCCCCCTCATCACTTTCCTTGCCCCTCCTTAAGCGGGCTCACTCTTTAGTTCACCACCTTTCTCATGGAGACTTCCCCCTCACGACTCCTTCTCCTTATGCGGACTCCCACCTCACCTCGCCTAATCTTCCAACAAGACCCATCAGTGATCCTAGCGAACTGACCACTCGACCCGCCACCTCTCATGCGGACTCCCTCATCAATCCGCCCCATCTCCTATCTGACTCCCTCCCCAGTTTGTCAGACTCTCATATCTGACTCTCTCTCCTGAGACCGTCAGACTCTTCTATCTGACTCCCTCCTCAGTCAGCCAGACTCTCCTGTCTGACTCTCTCCTCAGTTAGCCAGACTCTCGTGTCTGACTCTCTCCTAAATCTGTCAGACTCCCTCCTCAGTCAGCCAGACTCTTCTGTCTGACTCTCTTCTAAGTCCGTCAGACTCTTCTATCTGACTTTCTCCTCAGTCATCCAGACTCTCCTGTCTGACTCTCTCCTCAGTCAGCCAGACTCTCATGTCTGACTCCTTCCTTAGTCTCCCAGACTCTTCTATTTGACTCCCTCCTCAGTCAGCCAGACTCTCATGTCTGACTCTCTCCTCAGTCAACCAGACTCTCCTGTCTGACTCCTTTCTCAGTCAGCCACTCTCTTGTCTGACTCTCTCCTTAGTCTGTCAGACTCTTCTATCTGACTCCATTCTCAGCTCGCCTACACTTTTGAGTGGGATTTGGCTCGTTCTTCCGTCATTAGTTTGATCCTCTGGTTCCTTTTATTTATTTTACAATTTGGGTACATCAATAGCCCCCCCTACTCTTCTCTGTGACTATTTATGGTCCAGGGAAGAGTAGCTAAATCAAAGGTGTAACGGTTCACGACGTCCCGAGATTAATTGATAAATGGCGAGCAAACAATTTAATAGACACTAAGTCGCAACCTTTGCGAGCAGAGGTGGTAACTCACATATCCCTCAAGGACGTTTTTGTGCGATACTCAGTCAGTCGATTCAAAGTTATACCATATACATCAATTCCTTAATATGAAGTCATTTTTTTCTTGATGAGTTAAGTCGCTGTTTAGCGAGGCGATCACCTAGTCGCCGAAATTTATTAGGCTTTCCACATGCTCGCGTTTTGCACTGCTCAACTAAGGGACCCGTGGATTAAGCGAGCTGAGATAGCAACTCGCATGCTTCTTTTGCCATCATTCGCTTGGATGTTGTTGAAGACTTCAAATTTTCCTAATAGTTCTATGCTACTATAGAGCGGTCTTCTTTCGATGCGGTGCGTCCTGCCCTGGCCGAGGATGTTTCTACCGATAGAGTGGCCTGATGGATTGTTGAGCTCCCATATGGTGACGTATCTAGGCTAGCTCATGCTCAGTTAACGTATAATGATGATGAGTTGCACGGGTTTCTCAGCTCGATTCCGAGTTAGGACGAGCTCCATGGCATGTTCCTCCTTCCAACTCTGAACTTCAGAATCTTTACTATCGTCTTGATGGGGCTAAGCATAAAGAAATCAACACTCAGAAAAAGGAAGCTCCGTGAACCAATTTCCATGCCTTTTCAAGCATTGTGTTTGTATTCGGATATTGTAATTTGTTTGGTGATGGCCTGCGTGCCTCAAAAAACTTTTTTATTTCATGTTTTCTTGAACAAGTATCCTTTGGTATGTTATCTTAAGTGGTTTTCTCAGGCTTCGCGCCCCTTTTGAACTAATTTTATTATCTCTCATATATTTTTTATTTTGCGACTATCTTATACGCCGTCCAAAGAATGAGGCTTGTCTTTAGGAAGCCACCTTGGCTCTTGTTACCCGAAATTCTTCCTCTTGCCGGTTGAGTAGTCGGTCGCTTACCGCTTGGTAGTCAGACTCTTACCTTCTAGGCAACCAGACTCTAACCTTCTAGGCAATCAGACTCTTGCCATCTGAGCAGTCAGACTCTTACCTTCCAGGCAGTCAGACTCTAATCGTCTAGGCAGTCGGGCTCTTACCTTCTAGGCAGTCAGACTCTTGCCCTCTAGGCAATCAGGCTCTTACCTTCTGAGCAGCCTGAACTCATGGTCATCCTGGCACAACTCGTCGTGACAGATATTTTTGTTCACTTGAGCGAGTCAATAACTAGGTGTACATTTTTTGCAACTTGTTCGCTAATTTCCCCGACTAAGGTATTGCTCTTTACCATGTGTTTAAGCGCTTGAAACCGACTTGGTACCTTTAAACCAGGTGTTTCGATGCTTGGTGCCTTTAAACTAAGTCTTTCGGGGTGCTTGGTACCTCTAAACCAAGTCTTTGGTGCTTGGTCCCTTTAAACCATGTCTTTTGGGGTTCTTGGTACCTTGAAACCAAGTCTTTAGGCGTTCGGTACCTTTAAACTGAGTCTTTGGTGCTTGGTACCTTTAAACCAAGTCTTTGGGCGCTCGGTACCTTTAAACCGAGTCTTTAATGCTTGGTACCTTTAAACCAAGTCTTTAGGCGCTCGGTACCTTTAAACCAAGTCTTTGGGCGCTCGGTACCTTTAAACCGAGTCTTTGGTGCTTGGTACCTTTAAACCAAGTCTTTGGGCGCTCGGTACCTTTAAACCGAGTCTTTGGTGCTTGGTACCTTTAAACCAAGTCTTTGGGCGCTCGGTACCTTTAAACCGAGTCTTTAATGCTTGGTACCTTTAAACCAAGTCTTTAGGCGCTCGGTACCTTTAAACCGAGTCTTTGGGCGCTCGGTACATTTAAACCGAGTCTTTGGTGCTTGGTACCTTTAAACCAAGTCTTTGGGCGCTCGGTACCTTTAAACCGAGTCTTTAATGCTTGGTACCTTTAAACCAAGTCTTGGGTGCTTGGTACCTTTAAACCAAGTCTTTGAGTGCTCGATACCTTTAAACCGAGTCTTTGGGTGCTTGGTACCTTTAAACCAAGTCTTTGGAGTGCTTGGTACCTTTAAACCAAGTCTTTGGAGTGCTTGGTACCTTGAAACCAAGTCTTTGAGTGCTCGATACCTTTAAACCGTCTTTGAGTGCTTTACCTTGAAACCAGTCTTTGGTGCTCGATACCTTTAAACCGAGTCTTTGAGTGCTTGGTACCTTTAAACCAAGTCTTTGGGTGCTTGGTACCTTTAAACCAAGTCTTTGGAGTGCTTGGTACCTTGCCAACCAAGTCTTTGGGTGCTTGGTACCTTGCAACCAAGTCTTGGTTGCTTGGTACCTTTAAACCAAGTCTTTGGTGGCGGGTTGCTTTCTCTTGTTGTGCAACTCGCAAGCCTCACCTCAACGAGGTGGAAAACTGAAGTGAACATACTCGCCTTCAGAGGCGGAATAACTGGTGAAGATTTGCCTCGCCTTTAAAGGTGAAATGACTGATGCAGATTCGCCTCACCTTTAGAGGCGAAATAAATGACGTGAACGAACCTCGCCTTCAAAGGCGGAATAAAGAGAAGTCTTGGAGCTTTGGGAAGATATAGGTCTTCGCAGCTTCGCGAGCCTCAAGGCCTTATACTGGATCTCGTAAGCATTGCCTCCAAAGGCGAAATAAGTCGGTATCTTTCTGATATCCTCTTAGCCAAGCTTTCTTTGTCTTTAAAGAGGGAACAAATAATCATAAGATAATCCCATTGCATGAGAATGCCAGCGATATTAAAAACCGATCGTGGTATTTTTTTCAGCCAGATAAGTCTGTTTCAAGAAGTGCTAACGAAAATGAAAACCGGTCGCTGGACTTTCGCAACTAGACAGTGCCGTTGAAGATGACACAAGTCTTTATGCATGACATGTCTTTTCTCGCTAAAAAAAATACTCTTTCTTTCACATAGTACCTGAGAAACGTGGTGTTGATCTGGGTCGGCATATCGAGTTGCTCCACAACTTGCCTCGCTAGGCGAGTTTCTCAGCCATCTCCTCCTTAAGTGATCAGCACTCTTCCTTTTGAATTGGATTAAATGAGTTTTTCATCTTCATTTTGCGAGAATAGTTGCTGTAAAGATCCTTAAAAAGGGCCCATTTTAAGATTCGGCACCACTTTGTCAAATTTATTTCTACCTGCCACTCTCAGCTTTTGACCCTCTGTGTCTCAGACTAATGTCGTTACTTTCCTTTTTGGTTTGTCTCAGACTAAGGTTCTTAGTTGTTTTATTACCTTAGTTCGGAACGGAGGGAGTACTATTTTCTTGTCTTCTCTTTTCACCTTTCACAAGTGCGAGCTGCTGCAGCCAGCCAGTTGCTCATGGCGAGTTGCTTCACCAAGCCGCTCATAGCGAGTTGCATCACCAAGTAATTTCCACATTGAGGTCGAATAAAGTGTTGAGTGTTGGGGGAATCTTTTGAAATTCACTCATCTTGTTTTCCTTTGGCAGCAAGGGTTAAAACGGGGTGGGCCCCTCACACTAGAAGCCTCCTGATATTTCATTAATTTTTTTTTATTCTCTTCTTTTTTTGGTAAGCAGGAGTTGTCCTGCTGTCAATCCCATCCTCTCTAGGCAATTTATCTTTCTCCGAAGGGACACCATGCATAGTGCCAAAGGAACATCTTCGAAGGGATCAAAAGGCAGTCACAACCATCCAACTCCTTTGGGCGCCTCTGTTGTCAACTCGCCTAACACCCTCCGGGCTTTTTCCCACATCAAATCACCAGCCCCCTTTAGGCGGCTAGCCTACTCAACCCGATGCCCACCTCATCAACTTTAGGCGGCTTGCTTCATTCTATACCCTTCCTTAGGCGGTCTCCACTTGCGATCCGTCACACTCCTTGAGGCGGCTCCCCTTGCACCCCGCCACCTCACCCAGTTTCCCTTGGGCGGCTTCCATATACCACTCGCCTAAGCTCTCTACGCGAGTTCCTCGACAATCTGCCTCCGCTCTAACCGGGATTCGAGACGTTCTTCTACCACTAGTCTGGTGACCTTCGCTTCGCTAGCGACATGCAGTTCCAAACCGCATGTTGAAGTTGGCTATCTCCAGCGACATCCCTGCGAACTCATTCTCCCCGCCCTTGTGATTTCCTCAATGATACCAACCTTAAAAAGTTTGGCGACCTCTTCCTTCATAGCCTTCTCCTTTTCCTGGGCCAAGTATCTCGGTTTTTGTTGTACTGGTGTGAACTCACAGCTTGCATTCTGCTTGTGAACTACGACCTGCTCATCAATCCCACTCATGTCCTCCACTCTCCATCCAAACACATCAAGATTATTTTTCAAAAATTCCACCAAACGATCTCTGTCATTCTGAGTGAGCTGTTTACCAATTTTGACTTTCTGATCTGGGAAGTCCTGGTTGATGATCACCTCCTCCAGCTCTTCTTGAGCTTGAATCTCTGGTTCATCCCTTACCTGCAAAGTGTCAATAATGATCTCTTCTGGTTTTTTTAGATTTTCGTAGGGTCACCTTTGACTCCTCCTCTTTGGCCAATACTCCACCAGCTCCTCTATAAGGATGTCGCTTGTTTCCACCCATTCTGGCTCCTCCATGATTATCTCTTCATCCGCTTCCTCATCAATCTCCATGCACTCTACATGTGTTCCCCTAGTGGCGGAGCGACAATGATTGCTGAGTTATTCCTCATGCTTTCCGTCACCTCCCATACACCTTCCCCTTCTAAGTTAGTAATCATTTCGCTCACCACATGGTTCACTCTGCAGACATCCTATGCCTTTAGGGGTGGGAAACTTCACCCTCTCGTGTGGGACTGAAACTACCATCTCAAAACTCTGCATGAAGGGGATTCCGATTATAGCATTTTATGGGGATATAAGGTCAATCACCATAAACTCGATCTCACTGGTGCTGGTCAAGTCTCCGTTCCCAATCTCAACATCCAAGATAATGGTTCCTTTAACTTGCACCGTGTGATTAGTGAACCCCTCCAACATTCCTCCGTAGGGAGTCAAGTGCGCATCAGAGTAATTCATTCTATTATAAGCCTCGTAATGCAAGATGTTGCGACTTGCTCCAGAGTCTACCAATACTCTGTGCAGTAGGCTGTGGCCAGGCACTATGGTAATTACAAGGGGCTGGCTGGCATGATTGGCCGACATAGCCAACTCCTTCCTTGAAAAGCTTATCACCCTATCTTCCTCTGGAGCGTAAGCGGGCACATTGAATGCATGGTTTAGACTCATAATCTGGTTGTTGAGTTGGGTGATGCTTTGGGTTGGGTCGCTTATCACATCTACCACGTTCCTCTGACCTTTATCCCCCTCGCATTTCGTCGCATCGTCCCGAGTTAAAAGAGACATTTTCACCTCGAAGTTCCAGATGTGGTTCTTGGCTCTGCTCGTTCCATTAAACTCTAAGAGATCAGGTCGCCTGAACCGGGGGTCTGGGTCTAAGTCTTGAATCCTTCTGCAGAAAGGCAGTAAGAATGACCCCTTCTCCTCCTTTTTCCCGCTTTTCAACTCTTCTAACTCAGTAATTCGTAAAGATATTTCCATCTTCTATTCTTCATCAGACTTCCCCTCCCTCCTGGACTCATTCCTCTCGCACCGGTAAGATATTTCCGGAACGTGTGACCTCCTACCAAATGGTTCCCTCTTATCATACAACCGGCTACCCGTACGCGACCTATATGGACTATGTGACCTCCTATCTTCCTGTCTCCTTCCATCATGAAACCAATTGCCCGCCAAAGATATGTGGGGACTGAGTGTCCTCTCGCGTCGCGACATCGTCATCCCCATACTTGGATAATAGGTTTGGTCGTAGGAGGACCCCGTGTCCAAATATGAGTCTTCATACTCGTAGTAATAAGAGGACCCATTCTCATCTGCTGGGTGATGATGCAACTCTCTTCCCCTATTTTCACCCCGCACTTCACCTCTTTCGTCCGCCCGCTCAAGCCTCCTGCCTCCATGAGCACACTGTTCCGTTCTGTCTTGAGACAATTCCTCACTACGTCTGGATCTTGAAGCACGACTGGGTGCCCTCTCCTGGGGCCCAAACAACAGTGGGATGGGTAGGGGATCCCTTCCTAACTCAACCAGACGTGGATTGTTATTCAGCAGCTGCAGATACATCTCACTTTCTCTTTGTAATCAAGCCGTCTCAAACTGGTCCCCTTCCATGGATCGAAGATGAAGAGCCCTGGTGACATTGGGAATCTCTACTTCGAGTTGAACCCTCTTCGCTGCTCTTGCATCCCTCAACTCCTTCTGCCTTCGCCGGAGCAACTCACTGGCTGTCGGTGGTCTCCTTCTGATTGTGCTGGTATGAGTGGTCCGGGCAGATTCATGAGTTCTCCGGTTGTTCTCCATTTGAGGGTTGATGTTCTCTCCAGGACTCCGGGGGGTGGGAACCTCCACGGCTGACTGCACTCGCCGGACATCTGAAGCCCCAACCGGAGGTCTCCTTCCAACCATTCTTTCAACTTCAAAAGGTCACCGGAATCTGGGTTTCTAAGAATTTTCAGACGAACAAAGAAGGAAAAAATTAGGTCCCGGCAACGGAACCAATTGATGCTACCAAAAAAATGTGGCTGCACTATCTTTCTTCAAAGGTTGTAGTCAAAGGTCAACGAACACTCGGATTCCCTCCTTTCTCACTTGCTCACCTGAGAAAACAAACACCGTTAGGGGTGGGGGAAGGTTTTTCCCCCAAAAACCCTCCGGCGTGAGAATAAGTATTCCGGCGACTGAGATCAACAATAACAAGAACCAGAAAATGAGAGAGTTCAAGGCTGAGAGAAAATGAGCTTACAGAGCTTGAGCTGGTGAATGGTTTATATAGCCTTGACCAAAGAGACCAAGATGCCACGTGTCACCCACTCATTTGGGAGCACTACTTTACTTGTTACCACCACTCTGGGTGGTGCATGCCCAGTGGGACGTGAAAAGCTGGGTCTGTCCTTTATGTCAGAAATCCGACCCGAGTGTCAGAGTCTGTTAAGCCGTTATCGTGACTTCCAAGCAAGCGACTCACTCAGGAAGACGTCCCAGTGGCTCGCTCTTCGGAGCGGCCCGTTTACATCCACTAGCATCGCGCACCTATCCGAATTGTTTGTTTATTCTCACGCCAACTTATTTTTTAGAGTCGCCTTAGCCTCAAGCCCACGGCAACACGCAATTTATTTTATTTAATGGAGGTCTCACGCTCCATACTTAAGAGCAAGTGGGTCTCTTACTAAGCCAATATCTTTAGGTGAGTGGATCTACAGTCCACCTAACCCTCTCACTCAACTCCCCCTCATCACTTTCCTTGCCCCTCCTTAAGCGGGCTCACTCTTTAGTTCACCACCTTTCTCATGGAGACTTCCCCCTCACGACTCCTTCTCCTTATGCGGACTCCCACCTCACCTCGCCTAATCTTCCAACAAGACCCATCAGTGATCCTAGCGAACTGACCACTCGACCCGCCACCTCTCATGCGGACTCCCTCATCAATCCGCCCCATCTCCTATCTGACTCCCTCCCCAGTTTGTCAGACTCTCATATCTGACTCTCTCTCCTGAGACCGTCAGACTCTTCTATCTGACTCCCTCCTCAGTCAGCCAGACTCTCCTGTCTGACTCTCTCCTCAGTTAGCCAGACTCTCGTGTCTGACTCTCTCCTAAATCTGTCAGACTCCCTCCTCAGTCAGCCAGACTCTTCTGTCTGACTCTCTTCTAAGTCCGTCAGACTGTTCTATCTGACTTTCTCCTCAGTCAGCCAGACTCTCCTGTCTGACTCTCTCCTCAGTCAGCCAGACTCTCATGTCTGACTCCTTCCTTAGTCTCCCAGACTCTTCTATTTGACTCCCTCCTCAGTCAGCCAGACTCTCCTGTCTGACTCTCTCCTCAGTCAACCAGACTCTCCTGTCTGACTCCTTTCTCAGTCAGCCACTCTCTTGTCTGACTCTCTCCTTAGTCTGTCAGACTCTTCTATCTGACTCCATTCTCAGCTCGCCTACACTTTTGAGTGGGATTCGGCTCGTTCTTCCGTCATTAGTTTGATCCTCTGGTTCCTTTTATTTATTTTACAATTTGGGTACATCAATTTT
Organism: Campanula takesimana; assembly: GCA_026119855.1. Taxonomy (NCBI): domain Eukaryota; kingdom Viridiplantae; phylum Streptophyta; class Magnoliopsida; order Asterales; family Campanulaceae; genus Campanula; species Campanula takesimana. Next base: position 248,416 of record JAOWBW010000870.1, read on the forward strand.
CATCATTTGATACAATCATTTCTAACAAGCTAGCCTAAGCCAACTACAATACTACTTTTTCCGTTCCGTCTCAGTTTAATTTAAGGTTTTTACTTTCCACTTTTGTCTATCCCAGTTTAAGGTTTTTAGTTGATTTATTCCATAAATGGAAAAAAAATGAATAGTGCTTTATAGAATCTTGCCCCCAAAAAGTTCATCTAATTATAAAAAATCATTACTTACATAACTTACTTTGCATATATTTACTTTATAAATTAGGAGAGAGAAAGTGGGGTAGAAAATAATGAGTGGAAAGTTGTTGTGAGTGTGAATGTGGGTCTCATTAAATAAAACACTTCCATTTTGAGGTTGTCCTAATTCGAGTGGGACACCCTAAATGAAAATTTGTCGATTCAAGAGAAATTCATGAGGAAGTGGTATTTCTTTAGGATCTACTCCAGCATTTAGAAATTGGTTAATCGATAAAGATACATGGACTTGATGACCCGCCCAAGAGAGAGACCCAAGTCCTAGTAGCCCCGCTAAATGGTTCGAGTGGGACGGAGGGAGTATAGTAATTCATCCGGTCACAATTATAAGAAAAAAAAATATACTTATTAAAAATGTAACCCTATTTTTCTCACAACCCCATTACATACCATGCCTCATCTATATGGAAATGGTCCATTCGTTATCCTATTTCTATTCTATTTCACTAGCCGTCTAGTTGACTTAACTGTATTACTCCCTCAGTCCCTCAAATAAGTTTTTTTTTTTTTTCAAGACTTAGGTTTTCAGTTGCTTTATTATTTAAAATAGATTATGAGATTCACTTATCATTTTTACAACAAAAAATTCCCTATCTACTTTTTTTATTTTATTTTATTTTTCATACTAACAACATTTTTTTTTTAATTTCTGTGTAAAATCAAATTAAAAACTTTATTTTGTCGCTAAGTGGTTGCAGTCAACTTTATTATCATTATTACTCCAAAATTTAAAGCACCATTAAACCCTCACTTGTATTATTGATTCCAAAGTCGTAGGTCGTTTTCTCCCTCCTTCCCACATCAGTCGAAGGACAATCATTAATGATTGACATTAACCCCCTCGGCCTCATAGACAAATATTATTCCGTCTCAATTTACTGTATACTAGCGGGTAACCCGTGCTCTGCACGGGAAACCAATACTATGTCTTAAAATATATTTTAACTATAGTTAACTAATATAGTAATCATCATTTTAACTAATACTATTAATAATAAAAATTAATCTATATGATTAATATTATTATAATAACTATTATAATTAATTAATACCATTGATAGTAATAGTTAATATATATATTAATAGCAATCATTAGTCTTTATAATAATAATTATTAATATAATTATTATAATAAAATATTATTATTAATAATAATAGTTAATTGATATAGTAACTATTATGATTAATGAATATTAAAAATTAATAATCTAACTTATATAATAACTACTATAATTAACTAATACTAATAATAGTAATAGTTAATGTATGTGGCCTATTATAGTTAACCAATACTATTAATAGTAAAAAATAAATTATAAAGTAACTATTATGGTCAACTAATACTATTAATAGTAATAATTAACTATATAGTAACTATTATAGTTAACTAATACTATTAATAGTAATAGTTAACTAATATAGTAACTATTAAAGTTAACTAATACTATTAATTGTAATATTTAACTTGTATTGTAACTAATATTGTTAACTAATACTATTAATATTAATAGTTAACTAATATAGTTAACTATAATAGTAACTATTATAGTTAACTAATACTATTAATAGTAATATTTAACTTGTATTGTAACTAATATTGTTAACTAATACTATTAATAGTAATAGTTAACTAATATAGTTAACTATAATAGTAACTATTACTAATAAGAGTAATAGTTAACTATAATGGTTAACTATTATAGTTAACTATTACTAATAATAATAATAGTTACTATAATAGTTAATTATTATAGTTACCCTTTTTAGTAACTATTATTATTAGCTAATAGTATTAGCTAATGAAAAGAAAATGAAAAGTCACTTATTTTATTAGTATGTTGTTGATGTGGCTTCTCCAAATCTAAGCTTTTTTTATTGTTTGTCCACATGTCAATACCATAGCTCTTTTGGCCAACTTTAATATATATATATATATATAGATTTTCATCATTTGATACAATCATTTCTAACAAGCTAGCCAACTACTTACAATACTACTTTTTCCGTTCCGTCTCAGTTTAATTTAAGGTTTTTACTTTCCACTTTTGTTTATCCCAGTTTAAGGTTTTTAGTTGCTTTATTCCATAAATAGAAAAGAATGAATAGTGCTTTGTAGAATCTTGCCCCCAAAAAGTTCATCTAATTATAAAAAACCATTACTTACATAACTTACTTTGCAGATATTTACTTTATGAATAGTGTTTGGACAATTATATCCTCACCTTCCTACTTTTATTGACTCATTTTTCTTTGTCTTTTGTTTGATTCCTTAATAAGCGTGCAAAGTCAAACTAAGAACAATATACCGGGATAGAGGGTGTAATCTTTTTCTATTGTATCGAATGGTCTAAAACGTCTTTTTTATCTAGTTTATTTTTATTGTTTCCAATGTAAGTAGTGTGGTAACTAACATAAGATGAATTTGTGAAACAACAGAGGAAGAGGAAGTAAATGATTCCCCGATTGAGCAAGTCCGACTGACTGTCCCCATAACAGACGACCCAACGCTGCCATGCCTGACCTTCCGTACATGGGTTCTGGGGATGATTTCATGCTCCGTTCTGGCCTTCTTGAACCAGTTCTTTGGTTATCGCCAGAACCCCTTATACATCTCCTCTGTTTCTGCTCAAATAGTTGTTCTTCCCATCGGAAAGCTTATGGCAGCCGCATTGCCCACTAAATCAGTCCGACTCCCTGGAACCAATTCCTCATTTTCACTGAATCCAGGCCCTTTCAACTTGAAGGAACATGTCCTCATCACCATATTTGCTAATTCTGGCTCCAACTCTGTTTACGCTGTCGGCATTATTACCATTGTCAAGGCCTTTTATCATCGCCAACTCAACCCTATTGCAGCTATGTTACTAACACAGACTACCCAGCTGCTCGGATATGGCTGGGCTGGTATTTTTCGAAAGTTCTTGGTTGAATCTCCCTACATGTGGTGGCCTGCTAATCTTGTTCAAGTTTCCCTCTTCAGGTTTCACTCACTCACTCTCTATTTGTTTTATTATTATTATTATTATTATTATTATTATTATTATTATTTTTGATACTTATATTTGAACTTGTAGAGCATTGCATGATGATGAGAAGAGGCCCAAACGAGGACTCTCGAGGCTGCAATTCTTCCTAATTGTCCTTGTATCAAGCTTCGCCTACTACGTTGTTCCCAACTATCTCTTCCAATCCATTACAGCTATTTCTTTTGTTTGTTTGATTTGGAAAGACTCCGTGACAGCTCAGCAAATCGGTTCTGGTCTCCGTGGGCTTGGCATAGGCTCATTCGCACTTGATTGGGCCACCGTGGCTGGTTTTCTAGGCAGTCCATTAGCCACCCCTGGTTTCGCTATCCTTAACATACTTGTTGGTTATGTTATCATGATCTACATCGTGATCCCAGTTGCTTACTGGACTAATTTGTATGAAGCCAAACGATTCCCAATCTACTCGTCCCACGTGTTTGATTACAATGGAGGAAAGTATGATGTTCACAAAGTTTTGAACGATACGACCTTTTCGTTTGATCGTCCTGCATATGATGATTACAGTAAAATTAATCTCAGCATCTTGTTCGTGTTTGCATATGGTCTAAGTTTTGCAACTTTGGCTGCCACTATATCTCATGTTGCTCTCTTCCATGGAAGGTGCTTAGAATACTCCCTCTGTCCCAAAATGATTATCGCATTTGACATACCAACTAAATTTGATTATATCCAATCCACTGCAGATCAATCTGGGATCAAACTAGAGCATCACTGAATAACAAGTTTGGAGATGTCCATACGAGGTTGATGAGGAAAAACTATGATCCGGTTCCTCAATGGTGGTTCTACTCGCTCATGATTATAGTAATCGGGCTAGCATTGCTTACATGCGAGGGATTTGGTAGCCAGTTACAGCTCCCATATTGGGGTGTCTTGTTAGCCATTGCGTTGGCTATGGTCTTCACCCTGCCAATTGGTGTCATTACAGCTACCACAAATCAGGTAGACAGTGAGTGTATATACTCAAAACACGGTATTGTTTGTGTGAATTTGTGTGTGTGTCTGTGCGCCCTTGTTTGTTGACTGATAAAGGGTGGGAAATCTTTTTTTGCAGCAACCAGGACTGAATGTCATTACAGAGCTGATCATAGGTTATATGTACCCGGGGAAGCCTCTTGCGAATGTGGCCTTCAAAACATACGGCTATATTAGCATGTCGCAGGCCATAATGTTCCTCTCAGATTTCAAGCTTGGTCATTACATGAAAATACCTCCAAAATCTATGTTTGTTGTTCAGGTATAACTAAATCATTAATTTTCTTGATTTGTACTGTACAATATTATTGTCTACTGAACAACATATGTTATGGTATCGCGATAAAGTTGGCAGGAACATTGGTTGCATCATCGGTCTACTTTGGGACGTCGTGGTGGCTCCTGACTACTGTCGAACACATTTGTGACCCAACGAAACTGCCAGAAGGAAGCCCATGGACATGCCCCGGGGACGATGTTTTCTACAACGCATCTGTCATATGGGGAGTGGTGGGCCCACAACGGATGTTTGGTAACCTTGGGTTATACTCAAAGATCAACTATTTCTTTCTAATTGGGCTGCTTGCACCAGTACCCGTTTGGTTTTTTGCGCGAAAGTATCCTCAAAAGAAATGGATTAGGTCCATAAACATGCCTATTCTTATATCGGGACCCGGGGGAATGCCACCAGTTAGGGCTGTTAATTACAATATGTGGTTTGCTGTTGGGATTTTCTTCAACTTTGTTGTGTACAAAAAGTTCAAGGGTTGGTGGGCAAGGCATAACTACATTCTGTCAGCTGGGCTTGATGCAGGGGTGGCTTTCATGGCTATACTTTGCTACTTTGTGCTGCAGGTTAGGGATATCAACGGACCCAAATGGTGGGGTTTGGAGATCGATGATCACTGTCCGTTGGCTGGTTGCCCTACTGCCCCTGGTGTTTTCGTTCAAGGCTGCCCTGTCGTTGGTTGATGCCTTACGTAGTGCACTTTTATTTGTGTTTTGCATAATTGGATACGAAAAAGATGCATGTTGTATAGTAGTAGTAGTTATAAAAGTTGAATACATGAAGATGATTAGGGAATTTGCTTGAAGTTAATCAAAATACTTGAAGAAGGTTAATTTAAATACTAGTCCCCTTAGTTGTCCCCTGACCTAGCAAGTGAAGGAGTAAAGGATGAGCAATGAGACATATAATGATCCAACAGATGCCTGTATATGAATTTGATGGTGATTCTGATGAGTGACCAACTCCGCCGCCACCACCACCACGGGCAGCAGCAAAGTCTAGCAGGGTAACCATAGCAATAATAAGTACAACCACGTCCGAACCCAAAGTTTACGTACGTCTATTACAAATTTAAAGACTGTGATCGTGATATACTAATACAACCCTATATAACCTAGCTAGCATGCCCTAATCTAAGCTAATCATCCTTATCTATACATGGCAACTAAATCACTATATAAATTGGAAGGATCTACGTTAAGGAGGGGCGGGTCAATTGTTTTTCAAATTTTAGATGTTACAAATTTCTGCCTTAAAAATGCACATAACCCCTCAAAATTAACGATTAATGCCATGTATACAAAGAAAAGAGTCGTGGACAGATCACAAAAAAAAAATTACTATACACAACCTCTGTGAATTCGGCCGGAACTGAAAACTCACTCTGTTCGGCGCCGCTCAAGTATCAGTTCCTTTAATTCCAATCTCAAATCCCCCAATTTTTAAATCCCTAAAAATTTAGGGCTTTGAAACCCTTTTCAAAATTCTTGACTTGTTCAAATAAGTAGTAGTACTAAAGGACATCTTAATTTTAGCTGATAATATGATCCATTGTTTCCAGGTTGGTATTATTTTGGTTATACGAAACAAGATAACGGGTAGTTAGGCTTATGAGAAAAGAAAAGAGTAGTGAGACGGGTGGGGTGGAGCCACGGGGTTTAGAACTAGTTCTTTTATATTATCATTGAAATTTGAACCAGATTCACAAATAGGCTTTCTTTGTTTCGCTTAATTTGTTGTCTTTCTTTCACTGTGTCATAATAATCAATATTTAAAGGTGTATTCTTTCTTTAACTAGCATCAATGGAATTTAAAGGTTAATATATATTAATACTCCCTCCGTCCCACTAAAACTTCACCAATTACCCAAAAAGGTTGTCCCGTTAGAAGCTTCACCTTTCCTTTTTGGGACAACAATCACACCTCCCTCAATTAAACACACCCTAATCCAACACTAATAAACCCAACCCAATATTAATTAACCCAACCCAAAAACCCAGCCCAAATAATAAACATAACCAACTGGCAAACCCTACCTCTCTCCTCATTCTTTCTCTTGCTTTCTCTCATCTCCATCCCCCACGCTGCCAAGCCTTCGCCGCCGCCCTCTGACCTTCCGACCGCCTCTCCGCCACCCATTTCCCTTCCCAACACCCATTACCCTCCACCTTCCCATTTCTTCTTTCAAACGCCTTCGTCGCCCCCAAAAAAGCCACCATCGCCACTCACAGAAAATGCCGTCGTTGCCGCTCACAAAATATGTCGTCGTCTCCGCCGTCGCTGCTTTCAACTTCAGATAACACTACAAGAAAAATTACTTTTTGCGATGGCAAAAAAAAGCAGTCACAGTAGATTGGGTAAGGAGATGGCCTTCGAGATTGCATTTATTGCCATCGTAGTATCTAAACGTGACTGCCGAGCAATCACAAGGGCCATCACAGTAGTGTTTTCCGCCGAAGCGCCCATGCCAAATTACAGGCGGGAATTTAAAATTTTAACGCATTGATATTTTATATAACCGGAATGGCTTTGACCATCGCGTTATGTGAAAATTAGATGATTTAATAGAAAAAAGCTGTTTTTCTTTTATTTTTATCAAAAGCGATGGACTAAGCAATCGTGTAATAGGCTAATATAATATAGGAAAAAGGAAAAAAAATGTGAACGCTTTTCTTTCATTCCTCATTCACATCATCAGTGTTACGATCCCCTTGCTCTTGTGCAATCTCCGTAATTCTTCCTCCGAAGGTGAGTCTGTCCTCTCTCTCTCTCTCTCGCCTCTCTCTCCTATGGCTGTCCTTCTTACTCTGTTCATCTTCCTCTCTAGCTTAATTACAAACTAGGGTTTTTAATAATTCCCAAATATTTTTCTTTCCTGTTGATTACTCCATGGATGTTTAATAGGAACTATAAGGGTTGTCGTTTTGCTGCAATCGCCTCACAGAAATTCTATTACTGTTAACCTTTTTTTCTACTAAATCGAGATTTGAGACATCTTAAATCGAGCTTGCAGGACGCTACAGACTAGCTAGGGCTTTTTAATTGAAGCCTAAATCAGATCTGTTCACGGACAGAGAATGCCACAAACTCGAGCTCTCGTGGTTGAACTCACTACCTTTTCACTCATAAACAAGTTCAAAATTGTGATTATATGTAGCTACTTAGTATTGTGTGAGTACCCTTAAAGTTTGATGTTTTGAACTTCTAAGGTCTGATGCTTTGAATCTTGATTTATGCCATGTCTTTCTGTAAAGTGATTTACTTAGGATGTAGGTTGATTCGCTTTTATGTAGGGTTTTTCTTTTGTTTTTGCAAAGAGATTGATACATAAGAGTTCATTCAAGATCGTGGTGTATATTGCATATACTCATTTAGTTTTAGATTGAAAAAGATTTAGTTCTGATTCTCTGATAAGGGTTTATGGTTACTGTGACTTACAATAATGGGGGTAGGGTTTAAGAATTAGCAATGCTGACACAGTTTCGTTGAAACTGACTTATCCTCTGAGGTGCTTTTTAGTTTATATGGGCTGTCATGTTTTCTTAAGAGTATTTACGTTTTTTAAATGGGAGATGTTGGTTGTTTAGCTGGAGTATAATAATATATGATTAGTTTTATGAAGTCTCTTATTAGATGATTTAGAATCTTTATCTTATTCTACCTACTTATCTTTCTAGCTTTTCGTGCTTCCATAACTATGCAGGATCCAAATAGCATATGAAAAGCTTATCATAGAACTCTACAAGAGATATGTGTTCGTGAAGGCAGCGTGTTCGTGAAGGCAGCCCCCTCTGCCTGATGTATAGAAAACGTGTTTAACTGGTTTAGGTAATAATGAAACTTATAATGACACTCTGTTTGATAATGGTGAAATTGTTGCAATGTTGTTGGTTTAAGACTGCATTAATGTGTTTTATCTATACCAATCTGCTTGAAAACCATTGTTTGAACAACGTGAAGTTACAACTATGTTATGCGATGGTCATGTTCTCATTGCACAGTTTCGTCGACATTGGTTACATTGAAGTACCACTCCTTTGTATATGGTGAATAATTTGGTCTTCTGATGTGTGTTTTATGACACAGGTCACATATGTGACACATGCATTACAACAACCAACTGGAAAAGAAAACTATGTACGCGGTATGCCTCATCCTTGATATTTAAAAGTTAGCATCTAGCCTGCAATTTGTCAAAAATTGTTTCTTGCTTTGATTTTTATAGAATTCAGTCCTCACGAGTTCTAGAACTTGAAGCTGGGTGGGTGAGAAAACTAATTAAATAGCTGATTTACCCTTTCTATTTCTACATTACCATTGTGTTGGGGGGGGGGGGGGGGGAGGGGAGAAAATTAATTAAAACTCCCTCTCTATCTCTCTGAAAGTTTGTCACATTTTGACTTTTTATGGTCAATACATGTTAATTTTGACCATGCATTAGTGTCAATATAAAGATAACAATTAAATTCTAAAATTTGTTATTAGTAAATCACTTAATGATTTATCAATTACAATTTTAAAAATTTCACTAGGATAATTAGATCGACACCAATATTTAGTCAAAGTTCGTTTGTTTGACCATTAAAAGTCAAAATGAGATAAAAATTTTGAGACAGAGGGAGTAACTCGTAGAATTAAAATGAGAGCTATGATACGCAGACTCAGGTTCAATTTTCTGACATGGGTACGGATCCTAATGCCAAAACCTCCAAATTTTTAATTTTTTCCACCAAATGTAGTGTAAATAGCCACACATATACTCATACTCATACCCATACCCACACCCACACACACACCATGTTGTGTCCTGTCGAAATGGATACTTGGGTAAGCTTGAAGGGTCCGAGCATCAAAAATGAGAGTACAAGAATATGGTAATCACAGAATGAGAGTACTAGAATATGGTAGGACTCTGTTAAAAAAAAAGGAATATGGTAGGACTATACAACTTTATTGCTAATGGAAGTAAGGTTACTGGATATATTATATCTATTACATTGCTTGATGACATATTTTTCTTAAATACTTCTAACAATAAATGGTAATATACCTATGGAAGTGGAGTATATGTCATGATACAGGAAGCATTTGGACTTGCATGAGATTCAGCAAAAGCCAGTGGACAGTGGAATGTGTTATAACCTTCTTTGCAGGTCATAAATCCTTATCTGAGATTGTTGCATGATGCCCAAGTTCTCACTGAAATTTAATCTTGATGTGCTTAATGGTAACATGCCTCTGGAAGTGGAGTGAACCATATTTATGATGGTGTTTTCTACAGATGCAGCTGTTTAATATGAAAAGCTTTTGTATATTTTTAGTTTCTCTTTTTGGTGATGTTAGGAAACTGATAGATGCTAACTACTCGTTTCAGGCATATGATGAATGTTGCTGCCCATTGTTACGAGTTACCTTTCTCTTGGAATGTATTTCAAAGTTGTTTGGGAGCATATAGCAGTTCAAAAATATCCAAAATACGTGCATTGATGGAAGGTACATGAGATGGGTGAAGAAGAGATGATGAGATTTATGAACAGATCATATAGTATCTGAAAAATTATACTAGTGTTGCTTATTATTATTATTATTTTTCTCTTGGCTTCAACTCCTAGAGGAAAAAGTATAGTAAGCTGATTATTGTTTTTGGTTGAGCCAAACACGGCATTATGTTTTTGAACAAATTTAATAGGGGTGTATATTTTCGGATAGAGTAATGATGGTTATTGTTAAGTACGTTAGTATAATAAAGAGTGATTTTATATTTTCATGTTTTGCTAATCATTTTGTATCTAATTTTTATGCTAGAATGATATGTATTTTTTTTAAATATAAATAGAAATATATGAAAATATATATTAAAAATCAAAATAGATGTAACAATAACGTGACTGCTTTTCCGTCTCCTTATACAAGCTAATGCGATTGCATCTCTAATTTCTAAAACATTTAAATTAAATTAAATTAAACCTATATGCGATGGCAAAAGCAGTCACAGAAGGAAAATAACTAATGTGACTGCTTTTCCAATCGCCTTATCTTTCTGCGACAAGGCTTTACACGACTGCCTTGGTGATTGCTTTACCAATCGCCTTATCCTTTCGCGACGGCTTTTAGCAAATACGCGACTGCTTATGGCCATCACGAAAAGTGTTTTTCTTGCAGTGTAAGTCTCTCTCTCTCCTTTTCACTCTTTCTCGCTTTCTCTCACTCTGTCTCGCTTTCTCTCTCTTTATTTTTTTGCATTCGAATCTTTCTATTACAGATCGATGTGGATCGGCTATATTTGTTCGTGTGTGTTAATCTGGGTGTGTTCGTGTAGATCTAATCCGGGTGTGTTCGTGTAGATCTAAATCTGGGTGTGTTGTTAATTCTTAATTTTGTTTATGATTTCAGATACTATTGTTTGGTCAAAGTGGCAAGAATGCTTGTGGTGGCCATCGCGGTGCTGATGAGATGATGGAGGTCTTAGAGAAAATCGGCGATGGCGACCTTGGGCACGAGGACAGTTGCTGCTGGAATGTCGCTGAACCGTAGAAACGAGTAGGGGAGAAGAAGTGTCGGAAAAGGATCGCCGGAGATGGGTTTGCCGGAGAAGGGGGACATCGGCCGTCGGGGAAGGGGGAGATGGTCACCGGAGTTGGGGGAGATGGTCGCTGGAGTAAGGGAGAGGAGAGGTGGTCGGAGGTGGCAGGGGATAGAGACTGAGAGAGTACACATCGCCTTTGAGATCCCAGTGATTAACTTTGTGATTTACCTTCTTAATCATTCATTAGCATATCCCACTCACATTACTTTTGAATATAAATAGTCCTTTCAAAATTTTGGTGCTTTTTCAAAATAGTGAATCATTTAGTGGGACGGAGGGAGTATATCAGATTGGTTTTGGGGGAAAATAGTTCCTCAATAGGTTATAAAAAGTCATGTTTTTTTAACCCTTCTTAAACCCTAAACCTTAAACCCTAAACTTTAACCCCTATAAAAACAAGACTTTTTATAACTTATGGAGAAACTAGTTTCCCCCCAAAATTTCTCATATCAGATTAGAGGTGGTCTCTTGTGAGAACACCTAGATCCGTCTCATTGAAGAGACGGGTCGACCCGTGTACAACATTCTCCGCGAAGCGTAGTAGCCCAACCCATGCTCCACTCAAAATATGCCACGTGGCAGCGACCCATTGGCCCAAATTTATTTATATTCCCAGAAAAAAAAATCGTTTTTTTTACTGTTTTATTCGTTTGCCAAAAGTAATATTTAGTTAACTAAATGTAACAATTGTGTTACTTATAAAATAACATTGTTTATAAGTAAATGTAACACCAGTTTTACAAAAAAAAGAGGCTCATTTTACTCATCTTTCAACTGTAATACTAACTATAAATACGTGTAACACTAACAATAACTAAATGTAATTATCGTTATACTGAAATGTAACAGTGTTTTTCCAGAATATTTGATTTTATTTTCTGAAAGAAAGTAATAGTTGAAAAATAACAACTTATATACATGAATGTAATTATTTGTACAAGTAAATGTAACACTTTAGTAGATGAAATTGTAACAGATTTCTATAGATAATGTAATACTTTTACATGTATCATGATAAATTGAACCCATTGTAACTTATTATATGAAAACATATAGATATACTCCCTCCGTCCCACCTCACTTGAGACCTAAGAGGTGGGAACAATAACTAGGAAAAAGAATAAAATATGAAAAATGTGTAGTAGAAAATGAAGAGAAAGAATGAGGGGTTAATAGTAAGTTGATTGAATGAATTGTGTGGTGGAAAATGAAGAGAGAGAATGAGTGGGTGGGGTATAATGAATAGAAAATGATAAAAAGTTTACCATTTTGGGGAGTCTCAAGTGAAGTGAGACGGACCAAATGGAAATAAGTCTCAAGTGAGGTGGGACGGAGGGAGTACTATTATACAAGTAAACGTAACTGTTTTACAATGTTATCATACAAGTAAAATGTAACATTCATTTATAAAATTGTTACTTTCTTATTTTTACAATGTTACTAACACAAGTGTTTTTAGTTCTAAAGTGTAAATGGTTGAATTATTACTATACATATGTGTTACAATTATGTATAAACACTATTACATATAAGTAACACGTTCGATACATTTTACTTATAGTAAGTACTTACTTTTGGCAAACTAAGAAAACATAAAAAAAAAAAAAAAACACAATTACTTTTCTGTATATATGTATTACTTTTATGTATACACACTGTTACATATAAGTAACATGTTTGTTACATTTAGTTATAGTAACTATTACTTTTGGCAAACTGAAAAAAAACCAAAAAAAAAAAATAATATAAAAAAATAAATAAATTGCCCATGGGTCATGGGTCAAAATGATACGTCTCTACCATGAGATGGGTCATGGTGTTCTCATACAAGTTTTTGTCATCAGATTAATACTCCTATTCCTATTTACATGCTATATAAAACTTAACAACAACAACTACAACAACAAAGCATTAATCCCACAATAATTTGGGAACGACTAACATGAATCCTCACATGTCCTCGTGGGAAAAGATGCAAGTAAAAGTAAAAAATGATAACTAAATAAAAAAATAAAATTAAAAAGAGAAATAGGTGGAGAAAAAAATAGAAAATGAAAAGAACAGAAGTAAATAATAAGAAGAAGAATAGTTATAATAAAAGAATAGAGATATAAAATTCCAACTGAGAGAAACCTAGAAAAAATATATCACTACTATGTAAAAAAACTTAAACTACTACCAACCTATGGCAAAATAATGGGTTTTGGTCAAATCTCCTTACTTGTCCTCTGAGCAAGCAAGTGAAGGAGTAAAACATGAGCAATGAGACATACAATGATCCAACAGATCCCTGAATATGAAATTGATGGTGATTCTGATTTGTGGTGGAATGGCCAAGAACCACCTCCGCTGCCCCGACGACCCCCTCTGCCTCCGCCACCACGACCGCCACCACGGCCAACAGTAAAGTCTAGCAGGCTAACCATCGCAATAATAATAAGTACAACCACGATTATTTTCCTCCTCATCATCTCTAGGCTCTAGCTTCGATCCACACCAACCCAAATGTATGCTAATACGTACACGTCTATTACAATTTTATAGATTCTGATCGTAAAGTACAAACAATCAAGGCAGAAAAATCATGTATTTATGTTGGTTCAATTCTCAATATTAAAGTCATGAGAAAAATCATGTATTTATGTCGGTTTAATTCTCAATATTTAGGGCAGTGAGAGGAGAATGACCTTGTCAAACAGTATAAGGTTTGTTTTTGTTTTTTTGACGTCGAACGGGTCCTGATAGTAGGATCGTTTGGAAGAGGACCATAGACCGAATAAAGGGGATATATGCGTAAGCAAATACTCGTTCCACAGCTTGTCATGCCAAGCAGACTAGCATATAGGCCTGGCAATTGTGCGGGTTGAGTTTGGTTGGGTCGGGTTGTGTGGTTAACGGGTTGAAACGGTTCAACCCGCTACAACTCGTTTAAGTTGGCGGGTCAAATGGGTTGGGTTGGCGGGTTAAAGCGGGTCGACCCTTTTTTTTTTTTTTTTTTTTGGCCTGGGGTCCCTTAAATTTATTGATTCTACCTATTTATGTTTACGGGTTAAAGTGGGTTGAAACGGTTGGATTTGGTCGACCCGTTAAGCTTAACGGGTTGAGACGGGTAACCCGTTTCAACCCGCTAACTTAAATAGGTTGGGTTATAATGGGTTGGGTTGTGCGGGTTAGTGGGTAACGGGTCAAAATTGTCAGACCTACTTGCATAGGGGATAAAGCGAGAAGTCGCAAGTATAAGGGTCCTCTTAAACTTTAACTTTTGTGTAATCTTAATTGTATTAAAATTTTGTCTTTTTTATTAATTAATTTAGTTACTATAATTGTAGATATTTTAATTAATAAGTTAAGTTAATTATAAATATTAAATCTAAGCTAGAGTATATTTTTCTTTTAGGAGATAGGATTATACTAACAAGTTTTATCCTAATCTCTTTTTAAATTGTCTCGGAACATCTGATCAGAGATTGATATCTTTAGAGGGATTAATATTTATTCCGCTGCTTAACTATGGATCAGTGGCGGAGCTACCCCAAGGCCAAAGGGGGCAATTGCCCCCATTGATTTTAAAAAAATAAAAATTTACTAGTGCAATTTTTTTTTTAATTTGGGAGTTTAGTTCAATTTATTGAAATTTGCCCCCTTTGAAATAAAAATAATAATGCATTAGAATTTTTTTTTGCCCCCATTGATGAAAATTCCTGGCTCCGCCACTGCTATGGATGTATAATCAATTGTCTCGGAACATCTGATCAGAGATTGATATCTTGGATTGTTTGAGTGATTCTATGACACATCCTAGCTTGCTACATAAATCCTTGAAACCTCTTATTTTGATGGTGAAATAATCAACAAAGTAATAACACGTGATTTATTACATAATCTCGTTCAAATGCAAAACCCACGTGGTGCATTCCTCATTTGACACGGAATGAGTAATTCCCTTCATTCCATAACATTTGTACTACTACTATCATGAATATTTGCCAACTTAATGAAATTTGTAAAAAAAAAAAAAAAACCCGAAGCAATTGATCTCTTCAAATACTAATAAAAATGACTTATAGTATTATCATTATTATTATTACTGAACATCAAGAATAAGTGTAACATGTTTGTAACTGCCAACTCCTTAGCATAAAATCTCGAGAGATAATTTGTAAAAATTAATTTACAACTAGTGAAAAATGTGACACAAGCTACACATTAGCAACAACGGTAACATTCCTGAAGAGGTTGGTTGTGAGATGCTACCACTAGATGTTGTTAAGTAACCAACTCCTCTAAAACCTTAAGGTGTTAGAGAGGGCACTTATAATGTATATCAAGCTTCAACACTCCCCCTCACGTGTGACCCGGTGACACACGTGGAGAGATTAACAAACATGCCACTTATCGGACATCAACATAGTGCAATTTTTAGCACTCAATAATCCGGCACTCAATAATCTGGGTAATAATATGCAAGCGGAAGGATTCGAACCCCTGACCTTACGATAACCAGAACTCTGATACCATGTTAAGTAACCAACTCCTCTAAAACCTTAAGGTGTTAGAGAGGGCACTTACAATGTATATCAAGCTTCAACAGATGTATGGGGTCCTGACCTTCCTCGTACAATGGCTCCCCCTCCCCCTGCCGCATCTTCCTCCACTGCTGCTACTGATCCCTCCGACCCTACTAACACCACCTCCCGCCTGTAGGTCATCATCACCATGCTTGGGTTAAACCACCACCACCACCACCGGTCAAAGCAGATTCTGAAGAATTTATAAAGTGGCCGGTAACAAGAATCACAAGCATAATTGCGACATTCAAACGAGTAGTTATGGATATTGGGTGCTGCTTCTTCATCTTGATCAAAGGATATCTAGCTGCTTGATGCTGCCAAAAACGTGTCGGATCAGCCCTTCGTCTAGCGGTTCGGATAAATCCAGCAATGAGAAATTCCCCGTTCGGATCTGCGTACAATGAACAAACGTAAACTACGCCGAGGCTTTTCCGGCGAAGGCCCTCCGGCATGAGAGTAAGAATACGGGTGATATGTGAGAATAAGGGAATCAATTGACTAGTTTAGAGCCAAAAAAATGTTTATTATTCATTTCCTGTGTAGAGGACCTGTTTATATAGGCGTGGGTGAATGAATCCTGACTTGTTAGAAAAGCCAGGGAGCCCGTATCGTTGTGGGACTCGTATTCCTTGGAGATAGATTCCTGATAAGGATGATGATGTCCCAGTTATCTCGTAGAAGAGATATCCTTGTTTAGATAAGGATTCAGAGTGTTAGTTGTAATATGACTCTGTATATGGACTCCCTGTGATAATGGGAGGTTTATGATACACCTCGGTCCGTCATCTATCTCGGCTTATCATAGAGACCGACTAGGGATTAGGCCTCCTAGGACTCGGCCTAGGCAAGGGCTGCCTGTCCGGTCTGATTGATGTCGTCCCATAAGCACGGGCTTCTTATGAATGGGCCTCTTGGTATAGGCCTTTTCGGTGTGTGGGCCCAGAGAGTATGGGTCCCATTTAACCAGGTCAGTTTATGTCGCTCAGTGGCCCCCGAGTTTCTATATCGGCATGCTGAGTAGGAACTGGACTGATCATTTATTGCAGCTTCATTTATTATTGATTTGATAGTCAGCCGCCAAATTCTAAATGGTTTAGATCTCCTGACGTCACCTAGATTTATTTCAGGTGGAATCATTATTATTCTTGGAAAACTAAAACCTTCATTAATTGCTCCTCCCATCATGAATAGTATAAGCCAACCAACCCTTTATATTCCAGAGTATATATAAGAATCTGCCCCTTGGTATTTTGCTCTTCCAAAATTTGCTTCTTTTTCTCTTAAGATCCTTCCAAAATTTTCAGTATGGCGCCAAAAAGAGCCTATGATGAAGCATTCCCCGAGGAAGTGGATTCTGATGTAGAGAGTCAAGTTGAAGGTTCGGGTTCCTCAAGCAGCAGCGACTCTACGTCTCCTCCAAAGCACCGTTCATCTTTACCAGAGGATGAGTCACCGTCCGACAGCAATGGAGAATTCTCAAAGCCAGACCCGATCTTCAGTGATAATGAGTTTTCTGATGATGGTGATGCCGGCGAAGATGATGATGAAGACAACGATAAAGATAC
Organism: Campanula takesimana; assembly: GCA_026119855.1. NCBI lineage: Eukaryota > Viridiplantae > Streptophyta > Magnoliopsida > Asterales > Campanulaceae > Campanula > Campanula takesimana. Next base: position 265,697 of record JAOWBW010000870.1, read on the forward strand.
AGATGAGGATGAAGATGATGATGAAGGCGTCAAGGGTGAAAGAAGTGATAATGAAGTTGATGATCAAGGATATGATGGTGATGAAGAGATGGAGGATGGCGACGAAGGCCAAGATCAAGATCAAGATCTTTACTAAATCTTTAACTAGTCTGCCTTGTCAGTTTATTTGTTGATTTTGTACAGGTCAGGCCCCCGGCCTTGTTGTGGGGGTCTTTTTGCTATAGTAATAAAAGTATCTTGCTTCCTCTTAATCGCTGCTCTGACTGTGATTCTGCTTCATGGCTTGAATTTATTGCATCTTGCATGATCTTGATTTATAACTTCATTGACACAACCTGCTTCACCACGTCGTCTTAACGCAATGCCGATCGCCTGATCTTTGTTGACATGTCGGCATGGAATACACTTGTATCTGATAGCCTTTTCGTAATTTAATCAAATCTGGTCAAAACCGAGATGTCGCTGTGCTCATGTCGGTCTGTGCTGGCAGTCTCTTGATCGTTCACTGTTTTCCAAGCTCATGATGTCACAAACTTGTGACGTCATCTGTGTCAGGCGGCGAGGGGCAAGTGAAGGGACATTTGCTTTATGGGGAAACCATAATCCTTAATTGTAGGTAATGATGTCTTAGGGTGATGACGTGTGCAACCGCCACTTACCATGAGATTTTCACGAGATCTCGGGCGAATTTGGGTCAAATTCTCGGGATATTCCCGAACCAAGAATTGCAAGCGGTTGAAATCCCTAAATCCCTTTTAACTTTTTACTAACCTTAACCAAGCCTTCACTACTTCAAGGTTTTCTTCTCCGACGATTCGACCGGCAGTTGTTAAACTTAGCTTGATTCCGGCTTATCATTCATCATTGTTCCGGCATTCAATCTTCTTTCTGTTCGTTTACCTCCATTCTCAGCCTCAATCGCTTAATCAGGTACTTTTCCCCCCTTTTTTGCGTTTCTAATTTCTTTTGCCATTTCTCTTTTCTATTCTGTCGCGCTTCCATTCTGTCATTAGAATGTCCTTTGATTTTTCATCATCGGTCTGCCTTGGGTTTCATAGAGTGAATCGTAGGATTTATCGGAGAAAATATGGTCCATAGTTTTTGTTACCCTTAGATGAGGTTAGGGATTTTCTCGTAATACATAGGGATTTTAATGGGTCGGTAAGCTGGCCCAGCAATGTCATCGTTTCGATAGTCTCGGAGTGATGAATGCTAATTTAGTAGTCTTTTCCTCCATGCCTGATCTTCTGAACCATATTTCTTCTTGTTACATTATATCGGAGGACGAGGTAATCCCCTCGGCTTCTGTGGAAGGGATGAGGGGGTTGAATGAGTCTTTCGTCTCGGCTTCTGATGCTAATCCCCTTTATTCCTCTGCAGCTATATCGGGGAAGAGTACCTCTGAAAGGATAGTCGATCAGTTTAGAGACGATGTTCCTAAAGGGAGCCGGGGCTTTGGCCGTAGGAATCTCCGACGAAGGGGAAATACCGTGATTCCCAGTAAACCGAAGCAGCCCAAGGCTGGTGATGAGATGATTGAGTACCTTCATGATAATTGTAGAATTTCCCACCATGATTATGACCTATCGTATGAGCCTGCCCCCACCTTGGATACTGCAAAAGAACTGGATTCTTTCTATTGGAACCACGTGGAAGTAGCTTTTTTCTTCAAACAATTTCAATTACGGCTCCGGTTACCCCTTGATCCTTTTATTTGTGAGTTTTTGGAGGATTGGCATGCCGTCCCCGCCATGCTGGGAGCCAACGCGGTTAGGTACCTAACTTCATTTATTGTTTTGTGCCGGAGCCTATGCTTTGAGCCGTGTCCTATAGCTTTCTATCATTTTTCGAGCCAAGTTACAACGACAACACCCAGGTCCTGACTATTCAGAGTAAGCAAAGGAAACCCAAAATTATTGCTCCAATATCTAGCTCAGTCAGCAAGGTATCAGGGTGGAATAACCACGTCATCAAGGTGGAGAGCCAACTTGGGTGGGAGTTCCCAGTGCCGACCAAAGTCCCTTCGGCCCCCGAGACTTACTATAAGGCCCCCATGAGTGAAGCCTTGGTGCGGAGATTAGAGGAGTTTGTTGCAGTCCAGCAACTCAACTAGTCATCTCTTGAGGCCAATCACGGCTATTATGTTCAAGCAGGGATCATGCCAGGGCCTTGGAATGATGTAAGCGTCATGGTGTCCGTAACCAGAGGCAATCGCTACCCTGACTGGGTTGTCCATCCTGATTTTGTTTTTATAAGGGATTGTGAAGTCTACCGTACTCAGGATGAGGATTGTTTGAAAGTCCAAAAAGTTGTTGGATGTAAACTTCTGATCTCGGTGTCTCAGTTCGTACTTGTGATTTCTCCGCGTTTGTCTTCTAACATTTATCTTGGTTCTTGAAAGATTTGACCATGGAAGATGAGAGAGATTTAGCCCGTGCATATTCTTCTGACCCCAACAAGCTTCTAAATAAGAGGAGGCTAAAATCAAAGGCTACAGGACGCTCAAAGAGGCATGCCGATATGGGAGCTCGGCAGGAGGTCTTGGTTACCAAGGAAGCCGGTCCACTCCCTACAATTGATGTTGCTGTCGGAGGACGGGATGAGGCGCAGGCCAGTGATGCTGCGGCAATGATGAACGCTCCAGTGCCAGATCCGGCTGCAGAAACTATTTTTGAGGATGTAGGGGCAGCAGATGGCGGTGGTCCCTTGGTGAGAAAAGGGCCAGAGATGGTGGTGACGAGGTGTCCGAGGAGCCATCTCTTAAAAGGCATTCCTCTGCTGTTCCACCTAATGGTACTCCGTCTGTTTTTTCTTCTGATGAGATAGATGCTTTGATAGCAGATTTTTCCGACGTCCGTCCGTTGAAGAGCCTGGATGTTACCGCCAGATCTGGTCCAATGATGAAACTTGGCCGACCAATTTTGGAACGAGCCTTTGATGCCGATCTATTTCAAGGATTTTACTCCATGCCACCCACCTATGCCCACATGGCCGAACGCAAGGGTCTTATTATTGCCGAGGTATTGTGATAACTTGCTTGTTTCCTGATTATTATTTTATTCCCCTAATTGATATCAATTTCTTTGTGTAGCTTGCCACACTCCCCAAATACGAGGCGGCGCAATGGTCTGGGGTTAGTAAGAAGATGGCCGATCTGGAGGGCAAAGCGACTCGGGCCCAGGTGAAGCTAGGCCAGATTGTGGGTTTAGTCAATTAGGCACACGAGGCTGCCATGCTGGCCCATGCGGAGAAGGCTAAGGTTTCCGAGGAGGCTAAGGCCGAGATCGAGAAGCATAAAGCAATCGCTAGGAAGTTCAAGGAGGAGGCCAAGTCACTCAGGGAGGAAATTGAGAAGGAAAGGGAGAATGCTGCCCTTTTAGCTAAGGAGAAGGAGGAGATGGAGATGAGGTTTCATCAATTGGAGGAGAGCATTCATGCCAAGGAGAAAGCGACTGTGTTGAACTACCAAAGTACCGTGATGCTGTCGATTATTGATGATCAAGTGAAGACTACTTATGTCGAAGGCTATACACACGCAGCTCGCCAGCTCCACATCGACCCCGAAGTGGATGTTCCAGTTGAGAAATTGGCTCGCCATCTGCTGAATGATGCTTATAGCATCGAGGCCCGTGCTGCTCACTCTATGATCCTTTATTCTGAGAATACTCTGAAGTTGATTGCCCAAGATGATGAGGCTGAGGAGAGGCCGGTCTGGAGTTCTCCCCGGTGGACCCTAATAATTTTTATGCACTGGTTGATCGGTTCAAGGAAGAGTTGGGCTCCGATGAGGAAGAGGATGAAGAGGAGTAGCGGGCTCCGTGAACTTTTATAGACTTTATCTGTGGTGTAGGTCCAGTGTGTCCGTCTGATACAATTTATTTCTTTATGCCTGTTAGCTAGTTTGGCTCGAAACAAATTGTCTTGTCTAGTATTTGTATGCCTGGGCCCAACGTAGTTTGGGGGGCGTAAACATTGTTGTTTTTGTTTGTTTAAGTATTTGTATGCCTCGGTCCATTGTTAACTGGGGGGGCATAAACACTTGTTGGAGTTGATTTGTTTACCTCGGCTTGAGGTGTAAATTATCCCTGGATTTCGTCTGAAACGATGAGATACGTGATAGCCGGTTTAGGCTGCGTCCGTAGGCCGTGGTCGTTCACCGTTGTGGGCCATGACGAGCATTAAGTGCTTGGTTTCGCTCATATTTAAAAGAACTAATTGTTATAACTAGTCTCAAATTGTCGTGGGAATTTAGACATTATGGTCTTACCCAAATTCAAGAGGACTAGCTGTCAGAATTAGGTTCAAATTGCCGGGAGTCGAGATGTCTTTGTTCTCAACTTAAAGTGAAACCCTGCACGCTATTTGTGCCGTGGTCGTGCTAGCTGTTGAAGCTAGGCTTCAAGTGAAGTCGGGCGTATTAGCCCTAGATTCCGAATGGAGGTCTCGGCACTGTCTAGTAATGCCCAGCCGTCTCGGTGTATATGTGATTGTGAGATTGATGTTGTGATAAAGGAAAAATTTTATTGATGAAATCAAACTATGACTATTTAACCTATTAGATGCTAAAACTTAGAGACAAAAAATCTAATATAGAAAGCAATAAAGATAGATAGGGTGTCGAGGAGTTACTGATAATATCTCCTCAAGTGCTCCGAATGCCATGGGTGTTTAAGCTCTTTTCCTTCTGGAGTTTTGAGCATGTAGGTCCCCTCTCGGATAATGTGAGCTACAATGTAGGGACTTTCCCAATTCGGAGAGAGCTTGATTTGTTGAGCCTTCAAGTGTGTCGACTCAATCTTTCTGAGTACCCAGTCACCGACTTAAAAAACTCTCTTCTTTACTTTGCTGTCGTGATAGGCCTTGGTTCTTTGCTTGTAATTAATCATTCTAAGTTGAGCAGTCAGCCTTTTTGCCTCAACCAGGTCTAGGTCTAGCAGCCGGTTGTATTCATTGACGACCTCGTCGTAATTGGTTACTCTGAAAGTCTGTAAGTCCATCTCGGCTGGAGCCATAGCCTCAGATCCATAAGTTAGTGCAAAGGGAGTCTCCCCAGTCGGCCCCCAAGTGGTTGTACGAACTTCCCATAGAGCAAGGGGGAGGTCGTCCAGCCACTTTCCTTGACTTCCTTCTAGACTCTTGGTCAGGGCTCTCAGTATTAACTTGTTTGCTGCCTCGGCTTGTCCGTTACCTTGTGGATGACTGACTGATGGATTTTTATGCTTGACTCCTAATCTGTTTAATTCCTCAGTAAAAGCGTCCGAGAACTGGAGCCCGTTGTCGGTTACAATAGAATGTGGAACGCCGAACCGACACCATATATAGTCATGGATGAAGTTGATGGCGTTCTCTTTTGTAATCTTTGTCAAGGGCTTAGCTTCCACCCACTTGGTGAAGTAGTCGACTGCCACAATTACGAACTTGTTGCTTCCTTTGGCCAAGGGAAACGGCCCAATGATGTCGACTCCCTACATGTCGAACGGCCATGTCGGTATAATCATACTTTGTTCCACCGGTGGCACTCTAGGTAGGTCAGAGAAGCGTTGGCATTTGTCGCACTTTTTTACGTAGGCTTGGGCATCCTCTCTTAAGTTAGGCAAGTAGTAGCCCAGTGTGATTACTTTATCGGCAAGAGTTCTGGCCCCCGGTGTCCTCCACAAACTCCCTCATGTACTTTGTCTAGAAGCTTCTCGGTGTCCTTAGGGGAGACGCATCTCAGGAGGGGCTTCGAGAACGACCTTCGATATAAAATATCGTTCCAGACTATGTACCTGGCAGTCTTCTTCTTTATCATCTTGGCCGCCAACTCGTCTTCTGGTAGCTTTCCTTTCTCGATGTAGTCCTTGTAGTCTTCAATCCACGTTCTTTCCTCGTCGTCAAGAATTAGGATTTCTAGCCTTTCGTAAGCAGGTTGGTCGGCGTAGATGATTAAGGGATTGGACTCTTATGACGTGGTCATTTTGGATAACAAGTCGGCCTCTTGGTTGTGTTCTCGCCCTACTTGCCTTATTTCCCAGAACTCCAAGTTCTTAGTCAGATTCAGGACGAGATCTCTGTACTTAGTCAGCATGTGGTTCTCTGTTGGGTATGCTTATTTCTTAACCCTCCCAATTATGTTAGAATTGATTGATACCATCACCTAAGTATTTTATGGACTTTAGGATCCTATGTAAGAAGTTTTATAACTTCTATTTTTAGCTAAGTCCAATTTTATAGAATAGGCTTAGTGGTTAGGGTTTGCTTGGAATTGAGGTTTCATTTACTGAAGACCAAGTATAATGCGCAGGACATTTCGTGCGCATCACATCTCATGCGCAGAGCATTACCTGCTCATTCTCCGCGCGCATACGATTACCTGCTTATTCTCCGCGCGGATAGCATCACTTGCTCATTCACGCATGACGTCTATGAGCAGAGCAGATTAACTTGGTCCTTTTGCTTATCTTTCAACAACCTCATATTTCTTGAAGCTTGGAAAGCGCTTATGCTTAATTGAAGAAGACCAAGGAGCAAGCAAGAAGACCATGCGCAGATCATCATCTGCGCATCCATCACTTGCGCATGACTCCCATGCGTAGGTCCTTCTGTCCTGGTCCTTACACTTCAACAGTTCTCTTAACTTTGGATTTGAGGTCTCATGTGCAAATGACTAAAGGATGCGCATGACTCTCATGCGCAGCACATCTTATGCGCACTCAATGCTCATAGCCTCCATGCGCGCGCAGATTTGCCTTAGTCAATTCTTTCATTTCCTGACCTCAGTCTAGAAGCTTGGAAAGCGTCAAGTCAAGCTACGCTTTTTGGAATAAGCCAAAGTGCTGATGTGTACATACGACAAATCAAACACACTCAGCATACACATAGATGGAGACGTGCCTCATGTTTGAAATTCAAATAGAAGACAGCTGTCAACCTTCTAGAAGAAGCTTTTGAATTTGGTCTTCATGCTCAGTCTCCAACGGCTCAGAGATACCTGCGCACCAATCATATTGTGCCAGGTCATCAACCGTGATCAGAGCCCCAACGGCTATAAAGGACAGCCTGCGCACCAATCACATTGTGCCAGCACATTGTCCTTGCTCAGAGCTCCAGCGACTAGTTTTTGAAGCTCCACTATAAATAGCATTGCTCATCCTCATTTCCAAGCTGCTTGAGTTATTGCTTCCAAAGAGAAACTTTGAAGATTTGAAGATTGCTTGCATATTTCCAGAATTCTCAAGATCAACCTTCATACCTTCATACTCAACCAAGCCCAGATCCTATAAGCCTTGCAACACCCAGAATTCTTCGTGCTCTTCATCTCATAGATTCATAGAGCCAAGAATTTCTGAACACACACACACCTCTTGAAGCTTTGATTATTTCGTCATACTTCTACAGATACACCGGTTTAGTCTAGGATTTGTTCTTCATAGATTATAGATCTTTGAGTTAGTTTGTTCTACATTGTTGTATCTTGTAACTCTCTCATATAATAAGATCTCCATTAGAAAATCCAAGACTAACCATCTTGGTAGAGGACGTAGATATTTCATTGATCGAACCTCTCCAAATAGCTTGTCTTTATATTCTGCTTTGCATATTACTTTCAAGCTTTTCTAATATATTGCTTTGTTTGATCTTTGTAGATTGTTTTGCATCGTTTGCATTGTGTTTGTTTGCTTTCTGCCTAAGTACCATTTTGCGCCACTCTTTAGCCAAAACATAGCACGTGCGTTTTACACTTCTGCGCATAAGTGATTGCTTTAAATTTCCGCTGTGCATTTCACACTCTCATTCCGCGCTATACTTAGACAAAATTAGAGCTGTGCGCATTTGCCATTGCTTTGCAAAAGGGTTTGAAAATAATTTTAAATCGCTGTTCACCCCCCCCCCCTCTAGCAATTTTTATACCCTTGTTGCCCTTTGGGACCAACAAGTGGTATCAGAGCAAACACCTTCATAAAACTTGTATCTGTTTTTCAAGCTTAACATCTTGGGTGCCGATTCAAGATGGCTTCAAAATCTTGGGCAATGGCTAACTATTCACATGTTCCAGTGCTGAATGAAGATCACTTCGAAATCTGGAAGCACTGCATGCTCACCCATTTTTCTTCTATCGACGAGATCCTCCACGACATCGTTCTTGAAGGACCTTACATTCCAATGAAGGCCAATCCAGATGCTGCTACCAACAAGGATAATCCTACAATCAAGAATGCCAAAGGGGAATGGACTGATGAAGAAAAGAAATGGGTTGGCTATGATGGAAGAGCAAGGAACATCATTCTTAGCACTCTAGACCTCTCCACACACAATCAAATTGGGAGCGGTGGAACTGCAAAGTATCTATGGGATGCTATTGAAGGCTATGTGAATGGTGACAAAGTAAGCAAGGAAAACAAAAGATTTGTGGTGCAAAGAAAATTCAACTGCTTCATGAGAAAGGATAGTGAAACCTTGAGACAAACTTATGATCGCTTCTGTGCTGTTGTAAATCTCTTGGAACTAACTTCACCAATAAAGAAGTCAATTCTCAATTCTTAGATGCGCTAGGTTCTAGATATGTGCACAAGGCAAGTCATCTGGAAGATTCTGGATTTCTAGATACTTGGCCTCTGCGCAGCTTATACGCTAACTTAAAAGTGTATGAGCTAAAGCTTGATCGAATCGACGAAACTGAAGGCAAAGGAAAACTCGTTTCCTATGTTGCGCAAAAGGAACCTGCACCCGCTCAAACCTCAGACAAAGTCTCTACTTCCTCTTTACTTGAAATGGATGATGATGATTTCGCTATGTTCGTTAAGCGATTCCAAAAATTCAGGAAATTCTCAAACCCTGGATCTTCAAGTATTACTCCTGCAAAGTTCTCTCGTGAAAGAGACTCAAATAAAGATGATGACTTGGTTTCCTACAACTGTAGAAAGCCTGGTCATTTTGCATAAAAATGCCCTACGTCAAGATTTGAGTACATGAAGAGGAATACTGCGCTGATATCATCAAAGCAGCGTGGAATGATAGCTGAAGAATACTGCGCTGAGATCATCAAAGCATCGCGGAATGATTGCTGAAGAAGACTGCGCCGAAAAGGAACTGAAGACCTGGATAGAGACTGACACTGAAGACAGTGATGATGATAATTATGAGGATGGACTGCTCTGCTTAGTGGCCAATGCTGATGCTGATAGCGATTCAGACAATGATCCCGATACGGACACAAAGGCTGCGCCAAGGACAATCAAGAAGAAAAGTTCCACTATCACAGAACTGGTGGAAATGGGACATCTAACTCCAACCAGACAGAATGGAAAGTACTTATTTGCCAGAGCGGACCTAACGAAGAAATTTGTTGCTGCGCCTCCACGCAAAGAATCTCTTGTAATTCTTGCTGAAATTGTAAAAGAGAATGATGACTCTGCTGCTGAGCGCGAGACTATTTTTCAGCAAGCTGAAAAGGTAATCAAGAAATTCAATTCTATGAAAGAAGTAGTGGACTTATCAATTGGAGAAATTTCACAGCTTAAGACGGAGAAAACTCTTTTAAAATCTGAGATCACCCTCCTTAAGGAGCAGATTAAGAGCATGACTCCTCTTACTGAAAAAAACCGTTTTTTTACATATCAAAATGCGCTATTTAAAGTAAGAAACGAAGAATTGGCTGCTCAAGTAGCTGATCTCACAAAGATCACTGATGAGTGGACCAAATCTCGTGTCACTATGGATCAAATTCAAGAATCCCAAAAAGCCAGTGGAGATAAGGAAGGCTTGGGGTTCTCAACTAGTGACAACTTTAAATGCGCAGTTTGCTCTGAAAAGGAAAAGGAATTTACACCCGAGCAAACTATTGAAATTCCTAAAGCAAAGCATTCTGCTTCAATGGGTAAAAGATAGGAGAAAGTCCAGAGACAAAATTTCCATTATATCTACCCAAAAATGCAAACTGGGAAAGCCAAGGGTAAGGCTAAAGTTGAACCTGCGCATGATAACTCATATTCTGACTATGGTTGCACTTCAACTTCAAATGTTAAATCTGCGCAAAAGGGTCATGCGCATGAAAGCCATGCGCCTCAACGCCAGATGCGCATTCTTAAGAAAAGCGCACCCAAACCTCAGAAAATGATATTTGTCAAAGCAAGTTCATCTGCTCCAGTAAACAATGTTGCGCCAAAGAAAAGTAAAGAGTTTGTAAAAACCCAATCTATAAGTGGCTTTCATCATTGTGTTGTGTGTGATGGTTTAGGTCACAAGGCTGCAGAATGCCTTTTATGATTTGCTCCTAATGCCAAGGGACGTAAAAATCTTAAGGTCAGACAGGAGTGGGTTGTCAAAAGTTGCTAACTCTAGGACCCAAGAATAAAGGGGACCTGCGTTCTTAATGTCTATTTTTCAGGTCTCCTGCTTCACTGCGCACTCTTCACAAGCTAAAGCGCATATATAGTACCTCGACAATGGATGTTCTAGACACATGACTGGAGATGTCACCGCTCTTGAAGATGTTCATGAAGGAAGAGGTCCGTCAGTAACTTTTGGAGATAACAACAAAGGGCACATAGTTGGATATGGAAGAATCAGAAAAGATAAAGTGTGCATTGAGAAAGTTTCGCTCGTGGAAGGTCTCAAGCACAACCTGCACTCCATATCACAATTCTGCGATAAAGGTTTGGAATGTCACTTCACTGCAACGCACTGCTATATCAAAGATGGCATATCCGGACTGACTTTGCTCACAGGGACTCGTAAGACTAATGTTTACATTATTGATCTTACTGCTATAGATTCTATCACTAATCTCTGTTTGTTAGCAAAGAATGTAAGTGAAAGCAGCTGGCTATGGCATAAGCGCTTAAGTCATTTGAACTTCAAGTATTTGGCTAAGCTAGGAAGGGAAAATCTTGTCAAAGGACTTCCCAAAGTAGCTGACTATCATGACAGAAAATGCGCAGCATGCCAACTCGGTAAACAACCTAAGCAGTCTTTCTCCAGCAAGATTGCTTCTTCAACGACCAAATGCTTACAACTGCTTCACATGGATTTGTTTGGACCTGTCACCACCGCGAGCATTGAAGGAAACAAATATACCTTAGTCGTCGTGGATGACTACTCAAGATACACATGGGTTGAAATGATGACATCCAAAGAAGACTGCTATGATATCTTGACTGCTCTCTTTCGAAAGCTCCAAACTCAAAAGGAAGACGACATCGTGAGCGTTAGATCAGACAATGGAACTGAATTCAAGAATAACGGTGTTGCTCAATACTGCGATGACCATGGAATTGATCACAATTTCTCTGCTGCTGGAGTTCCTCAACAAAATGGCGTTGTGGAAAGAAAGAATCGCACGTTGATTGAGGCTGGAAAAACAATGATAGCAGAAGCTAAGCTTCCAAAGTATTTATGGGGAGAAGCTGTCAACACTGCTTGCTTCACTCAGAATAGATCCCTCATCAACAAAGCCTACAACAAGACTCCATATGAGCTATGGAGAGGGAGAGCGCCCAACATTGCTTTCTTCAAGATTTTTAGCTGCAAATGTTATATCCTCTACAATGGCAAAGATCATAGAGGTAAATTCGACGCCAAAGCAGATGAAGGTATTTTCGTTGGGTATGCCAAACACTCTAAAGATTTTCGTGTTTTTAATAGAACTACTCTAGTAATTGTTGAATCCGTACATGTTACTTTTGATGAGCATTCTCTCCTTGAGCCACATTTGGCTCCAAATGATTCTGATGATTCTGCTGAGAATGTTGAGACAGGTACGCAGCCTTAAACTGCACCTGCGCAGAATGATAATCAAGTTGATCAAAACCAGAATCAAGGAAGCCCATCTCATGCGCATACACCAGATGCTACGCCAGAAGTGACGACTCCTGATGCGCAAACACCTCCTCCTGCGCATAATGTTTCTCCATTTCAGCAAATCACTTTTGATGATCTCGATGCTGGAGCAAATGAAGTACCCATTGAAGATCTTCGTATTCCTACTACTCAACCTAACTTACCTCCTGAGGTTCGTGAAGTTAGAGATCATCCAACTTCAAATATCATTGGTGATCTCAATGTAGGGGTTCGTACTAGGAGAGCATCAAACTTTGATGATGAATATCACTCATTTATCTCTCAAATCGAACCAAAGAAGATTGATGAAGCACTCTAAGATTCAAGCTGGGTTACTGCTATGCAAGAAGAGCTTAACCAATTTGAGCGCTACAAGATTTGGACCTTAGTACCCAGACCTCATGATCAAGGCGTTATTGGTACAAAATGGGTATTCAGAAACAAGATGTATGAGAATGGAAGCATCACCAGAAACAAAGCAAGGTTGGTTGCGCAAGGCTATAGGCAAGAGGAAGGAATCGATTACGATGAAACGTTTGCGCCTGTAGCAAGACTAGAAGCTATCAGAATTTTCTTAGCTTATGCCTCTCACAAGAGATTCAAGCTTTATCAAATGGATGTGAAGATCGCATTTCTCAACGGTGAACTCCAAGAGACGGTCTACGTAGCTCAAACTCCTGGATTTGAAGATGGCAGATTTCCAAATCACGTCTTCAAGCTTCAGAAAGCTTTGTATGGACTTAAGCAAGAACCAAGAGCATGGTACGATACTCTATCAAAATTCCTGCTAGAGAAAGGCTTCAAGCGCGGTAAAATCGATACAACTCTTTTTATTGCTAAGTATAATGATCATTCCTTACTTGTTCAAATTTATGTCGATGATATTATATTTGGTTCTATTAATGAGTTACTTTGTAAGCGCTTTGAGAAGCTCATGAAAAGCAAGTTTGAGATGAGCATGATGGGAGAACTCACATTCTTCCTCGGGCTTCAAATCAAGCAATTGAATGATGGCATCTTCATAAATCAAGCCAAGTACACAAGAGACCTAATCAAGAAATTTGGACTTGAAAATTCTAAAGCATACGACACTCCAATGGCCACGGGCAATAAGCTTGACAAAGACTTAAAAGGTAGGAAAGTTGATCAAACTTTATATCGAGGTATGATTGGCTCTCTACTCTACCTTACTGCAAGTAGGCCAGATATTATGTTTAGTGTTTGTGTCTGTGCGCGCTATCAAGCGGACCCTAGAGAAGCGCACTTAACTGCTGTTAAACGCATTATTCGTTATCTTTCTGGAACTGTTAACCTTGGACTTTGGTACACCAAAGATTCGAATTTCGATTTGTTAGGTTATTCAGACGTAGACTACGCAGCATGCACTATTGACAGGAAGAGCACAAGTGGCACTTGTCATTTCCTTGGAAATCGACTTGTTGCGTGGGCAAGCAAGAAACAAGCTGCTGTGTCCATCTCTACTATAGAAGCTGAATACATTGCTGCTGGGAGCTGCTGCTGCCAAATCCTATGGATGAAGCAACAATTAGTAGACTATGGAATTAATGAAGGAAATTGCCCATTTTTTTGCGATAATATGTCCACCATAGCAGTCTCCAACAATCCTGTCATGCATTCAAAGACAAAGCACATCGACATCAAATATCATTTTCTTAAGGACCACATGGAAAAAGGAAATATTCACTTAGAGCACGTAGGTACAGACAATCAAATTGCTGATATCCTCACAAAGGCTCTTGACGCAAAGAGATTTGCTTTCTTGAGAGGAGAAATGGGTATCCTTGAACTTAGCTAATTGTCCATATGATTTGTCAATACTAATGAGCTTGTGTTTACTTGTTAATTTTCTAAGATAGCTAATGCATCATGCGCCTGCGCATATGAAGCGCACAAGATGTTGCGCACAAGGCAAAAATTTTGAGTTTTCAAAGAAACTCTGCGCATTATATTGATGCGCATGAACCTCACGCGCATACCCCGTGGACCTCAGTATATCATTCTTCCGGTTTCTTCTCCCTTAGATCCCTCAAGTGGTCAATGCGCAGACAAAGATTCAAGAGCAACTGGATGCACAAGCTGCTAGGCTCGATGCTCATGCTAGTAGCAGCTGTGATTGTGCCATTAAGGGGGAGAGTAACAAAGTAACAAAGTCAAAGGAAAAAGTCAAAGGCGAATAGCTCAAGGGAAAGAAAGAGAAAGGGGAGAGGCAAAAAGTTAAGGGGGAGAGTAGTGCAAATAGTTACAATTTGATGCTCCCGCTTCTGATATTGAAGCTCTGCGCAATTTGGGAAGCTACAAGATGATGTGCGCAGAGCTCTCTCGAAGGTAAACACTAATCTTATAATGCATCATTGCTTTTCCCAAAACCTTGTTCAATTCAAACTTTTCATTTGTCGAACAATGAATACATTATTTCACCTCATACGCATATACTTGACTGCTCATATTTTCTACGCATGATGTTTAAACATTCAGTTTAAACGCATACTCAAACTAAAACTCATATTTTTTTTGTGCGCTGAATGATATTTCTGTCTTTCCATATTATAAGATCATTTCTTTGGATAGATTAGAAATCTATAACACTGGCTAGTGTGTGCATTGACTTGAGGCATGATTTACCATTTTCATTTCTATGGACATGTTATTATCAAGTACAATGAATTGCCTTTGTTATAGTAGGTAATGGCATCAATCATTTAGGGGGAGATTGTTGGGTATGCATATTTCTTAACCCTCCCAATTATGTTAGAATTGATTAATACCATCACCTAAGTATTTTATGGACTTTAGGATCCTATGTAAGAAGTTTTATAACTTCTATTTTTAGCTAAGTCCAATTTTACAGAATAGGCTTAGTGGTTAGGGTTTGCTTGGAATTGAGGTTTCATTTACTGAACCAAGTATAATGCGCAGGACATTTCGTGCGCAGCACATCTTATGTGCAGAGCATTACCTGCTCATTCTCCGCCCGCATAGCATTACCTGCTTATTCTCCACGTGCATAGCATCACTTGCTCATTCTCTATACGCATGACGTCTATGAGAAGAGCAGATTAACTTGGTCCTTTTGCTTATCTTTCAACAACCTCATATTTCTTGAAGCTTGGAAAACGCTTGTGCTTAATTTCAAGATTTGAAGAAGACCAAGGAGCAAGCAAGAAGACCATGCGCAGATCATCATCTGCGCATCCATCACTTGCGCATGACTCCCATGCGCAGGTCCTTCTGTCCTGGTCCTTAACACTTCAACAGTTCTCTTAACTTTGGATTTGAGGTCTCATGTGCAAATGACTAAAGGATGCGCATGACTCTCATTCGCAGCACATCTTATGTGCACTCAATGCTCATGGCCTTCATGCGCGCGCAGATTTGCCATAATCAATTCTCTCATTTCCTGACCTCAGTCTAGAAGCTTGGAAAGCGTCAAGTCAAGCTACGCTTTTTGGAATAAGCCAAAGTACTGATGTGTACATACGACGAATTAAACACACTCAGCATACACATAGATGGAGACGCGCCTCATGTTTGAAATTCAAATAGAAGACAGCTGTCAACCTTCTAGAAGAAGCTTTTGAATTTGGTCTTCATGCTCAGTATCCAACGGCTCAGAGATACCTGCGCACCAATCATATTGTGCCAGGTCATCAACCGTGATCAGAGCCCCAACGGCTATAAAGGACAGCCTGCGCACCAATCACATTGTGCCAGCACATTGTCCTTGCTCAGAGCTCCAACGGCTAGTTTTTGAAGCTCCACTATAAATAGCCTTGCTCATCCTCATTTCCAAGCTGCTTGAGTTATTGCTTCCAAAGAGAAACTTTGAAGATTTGAAGATTGCTTGCATATTTCCAGAATTCTCAAGATCAACCTTCATACCTTCATACTCAACCAAGCCCAGATCCTATAAGCCTTGCAACACCCAGAATTCTTCGTGCTCTTCATCTCATAGATTCATAGAGCCCAGAATTTCTGAACACACACACACACCTCTTGAAGCTTTGATTATTTCGATCATACTTCTAGAGATACACCGGTTTAGTCTAGGATTTGTTCTTCATAGATTATAGATCTTTGAGTTAGTTTGTTCTACATTGTTGTATCTTGTAACTCTCTCATATAATAAGATATCCATTAGAAAATCCAAGACTAACCATCTTGGTAGAGGACGTAGATATTTCATTGATCGAACCTCTCCAAATAGCTTGTCTTTATATTCTGCTTTGCATATTACTTTCAAGCTTTTCTAATATATTGCTTTGTTTGATCTTTGTAGATTGTTTTGCATCGTTTGCATTGTGTTTGTTTGCTTTCTGCCTAAGTACCATTTTGCGCCACTCTTTAGCCAAAACATAGCGCGTGCGTTTTACACTTTTGCGCATCTCCCTGCGCATAAGTGACGCTGTGCATTTCACACTCTCATTGCGCGCTATACTTAGCCAAAATTAGAGCTATGCGCATTTGCCATTGCTTTGCAAAAGGGTTTGAAAATAATTTTAAATCGCTATTCACCCCCCCCCCCCTCTAGCAATTTTCATACCCTTGTTGCCCTTTGGGACCAACATTCTCGGTATTGTATTCCCCTTTTACTTGGTTCACCACGAGTTGGGAATCACTGTAGTCCACCAGTTTGTTTGCACCAAATAACTTTGCCCTTTCTATGCCCAAGATCAAGGCTTCGTACTCTGATTAGTTGTTTGAAGCTGGAAATTTGAATCTGATGAAGTCGCGGGCCACATGTTCGCCGCCTGGACTTGTTAAATATACTCCAGCTCCACTTCTTTCTCGAGTTGTTGACCCGTCTGTGTATAGAACCCAACAATCACTCAGCAATTCTTCTAGAGGTTCTCTGTCCATGGGGAACTTCCTCTTCCTGGTTGTCGGTGTGTGTTCACTTGAGAACGTGGTCTCGACTAGAAAGTCTGCTAGTGGTTGTGCCAACAATGTCTTCCTCGGCTTGTAGGTTATGTCGAACTCGGTCAATTCATTGGACCAGTTGAGTAGTCTGCCTGAGCTATCCATCTTGTGGAGATTCTTCCTAATTGGTGCGTCGGTGTAAACCGTGATGGGATGAGCGGAGAAGTATGCGCGCAGCTTTCTAGCCGCTATCACCAAGGCGTATGCTATTTTATCTGCATTAAAGTATCTACTCTCTGTATCTGACAAGGCTTTGCTTACATAATATACCAGCTTCTGAATCCCATTGTCTTCTCGCACTAACACGGCCGCCACGGCTCTATCTGTTGCTGCAAAGAATACAGAGAGTGTTTCTCCCATGATTGGACTACTGAGTAGTGGAGGAGAGCCCAAGCAACCTTTCAGTTGTTGGAATGATGCCGAGCACTCTGGGGTCCAAGAGAAGTCTTTAGTCCCCTTCAAATCTTTGAAGAATGGAAGTAACTTTTCTTCCGACTTGGCGATAAATCTTCCCAGGGCGGCTACTCTCCCATTTAGCCTTTGAACTTCCTTTACACATGTCGGCTCTTTCATGTCGACAAGAGCCTGGATCTTCTTAGGATTTTCCTCTATGCCTCGCTGCGATACCATGAAGCCGAGGAACTTGCCTGCCGTGACCCCGAAAACAGATTTACTTGGATTGAGCTTCATGTCGTTGGCTTTTAAGTCTTTATGGTCTCGATCAAATCCGGGATGTGACTTCCTGACTTGGTCTTGATTACCATGTCGTCGATATAAGCCTCCATTTTCCTGCCGATCTGGGATTTGAACACCTTGTTCACCATCCTTTGATAGGTTGCTCCGGCATTCTTGAGGCCAAAGGGCATCATCACATAGTAGTAGATTCCCCCAGCGACCTGAAAGGCGGTTTTTTCAATGTCGTCCTCGGCCATCTTGACTTGATGGTATCCTGAATAGGCATCAAGGAAGCTCAGAGTTTGGTGTCCAGCGATTGAATCGACTAACTTGTCGATCCTTGGAAGATGGTAACTATCCTTCGGGAAAGCCTTGTTGAGGTCGGTGAAGTCGACGCACATCCTCCACTTACCATTCTGCTTTTTTACCATGACGACATTAGCTAGCCATTCAGGGTATATCGCTTCTCTGATGATCCCGGCTTTCAGCAATTTATCCACCTCGATCTCGATTGCCTTTTCTTTATCTATAGAGAAGACCCTTCGTCCCTGCTTAACCGGTTTGAAAAAGCTGTCCACCTCCAGTTTGTGAAGAGCGATGGCTTCTCTAACTCCAACCATGTCTTCAACCCTCCATGCGAACACGTCTAGGTTGTTTTTGAGAAGGTTAATGAGTTCTTCTCTTTCTTCTAGGGGGAGTTGTTTCCCAATTCGTACCTTTTGTTCCGGGTAGTCAGGGTTGATAACGACCTCGTCTAACTGGTCAACTGGTCTCAGCTCGGGACCGTCCCTGAACTCCAAGGTTTCCATAATGATTTGTTTGATTTTCTCATTGTCCTTGCCTTACAGGCTCAAATTCTCCATATCTAGGAGTCTGTCTATCTCGACATCCATATGGTCGGGTATTGTGGCCCCCGAGTTTGGTATGAGGGCGAGGGTCGAGTCACTCGGCTCGTCCGAAGTGTTCATGGAAATACAGCCATATCCTTCCAACCCATAAGTTACCTCGGTCTCGGTCATGGCATTTTCGTTGTCCAGTACGACCCGTTCCTTAGGTATGTCTACTGTTATCACGCCGATGTTAGGTGCTGATCAGTGTTCTAAAAAGCACTAGGCGGGGCCTAGGCGGCGAGGTCGGGCCTAGCGCCTAGGGGCCTAGGCGGGGCCTAGAAATTAATGCATTTTTATAAATTTTTGATAAATTTATATGTAATTATATATTTTTAATTTTTTATATGTTTCAAAATTACAAATCAATAAGTATTATTATGAAACGGAGGGAGTATATAAAAGTAGAAGTTTATTACACTATCATTTGAAAAATTAACACACATAAATAAAGCCCACCTAGCAAAAGCCCATTACATACATAGCCCAGCCAAAACCCTACTTCTACTCTCTTTTCTCCCTGCGCCGTCACCCATGACTCAACGCCTTTCTCTCTCTTTTTCCCTTTTTCAATTTTCAGTCTCTCTCTCTCTCTCTCTCTCTCTCTCTCTCTCTCTCTCTCTCTCTCGTTTTCTCTGTGTTCTCTCTCTTTCTCTTTTCTTTTATAGATCCCACCATGGTGTTCTCTCTCTCTCTCTTCTATTTTCTTCTCGCAAACTCCGTCCACCAAAAACAGAGCACGCCGGCCACGGAAAAATAGAGCACGCCGACGCCTAGACAGCCCTATTCCGCTGAGCCGCCGAGCCCGCCTAGTCGCCGCCTTTGTCGCTCCTCGTACCCGTGGTCCTACTTGGCCCCACGCTCGGGACACGAGTGGAAGACGTTATAAAACCTTTTAGAAATTTTTTTTCGAAATATACTTTTAGAAAGTGGAACAATAACACACTTGAAGTTCAAAGACTTCACTTAACTTGAAACAAACTTTTACAAACACTTTCACAGCGAAAGTACTTAGCCCGAAGGCTTACAAACTTTTAAACAAATGTACATACATCAACTTTTACCAAAATAGATGTAACCATAAGAAGTACGGGTACTCTACCCAAAGGGTTTACATTTACATAATGTAACCTTCAACAAAACAATTCCCAACTCTTACCAAACGAACGTCCTCCCGTGCCAAGTGTCCTATCCCCTGGACCCGCCTTTATCTAAAACAGTAAACAAATAAGGGTGAGAATAAATCTCAGTAAGCTACTAAAATGCAACTACGTTACATGCTGATATGATGATCATAAAGAAACAATATCAACAAGTAAGCATATAGCATATAACATCAACTCATATATCACTTATATCACATTGCCCACACTCCGGTGGATACCAAGCCAAGGTTTACCCAATAACCATAACTGATGAGAATACCATCTGAGAAACCCATCAGAGAAAACCATCTGAACAGCATAAATAGCTGAAGCCGTCGGGATCCCGAAAACCAATTCATAACCAGTAGAACCAAGTAACCAGAGAGGGAAATATGACACAAAGTCATAACCCAAATACTCACCAAAGGGAGCAATTCATCCCATCCAAGGCCAATCTGGACTGGGGAAACTAGAAGGCACAGTGGACACCTTATAGTGAACTTGGCTTGTGTGCCACTATAATTCTCCCACCGCCTGACTCACAAGCTCCAATGGAAAACCTTATAGTGGACTTACCTGTACCACTATAATTCTTCCATTGGCTGACTCCACAACAAGACCAGCTGGACTTTTAACAAGAAGCACAGTAATGAATACTTGCTAAACAAAACCCGGGGCATTTAATCCAAGAAGGAATTAAGCCAAAACATCACAAGATGCACACGAAAGATTTCTCATAAAGAGTTCATAATGAGGACATTTAGTCACAACCCAATCTTTTTCATTAACGACATAAAAGTCATACACATTCATGTTTAAGTCATAAACAACCCCAAGGATCACATACACACTTGTCCTCTTATACCACATATAACACAAACTATCAAACCTTGGAAACAGGGGGGATGCGCACGCCTCATCCCATAGGATGCGCGCGCCTCCTAGGACCAGAACTTCACTATTGTTGATTCACTTAAGGGTGCGCGCGCCTCATCAAAAGGGATGCGCACGCCTCCCTTCTCCAGTCAATTTTGGCCTAGGTTGGTAACGATGGATGCGTGCGCCTCCTTATATAGGGTGCGCGCGCCTCCTCCTAATTTGGGCCAAATCCCAGATTCCTCCTTAGTTCAATTGTTACTCATTCCGTCCCACAAGTATAGCATATATTCTACACACTATACTACACCACATTAGTAACTTTCATTAGAGTTCAATTTGAGTTCCAAACCAATCCCATACTCAGCTAAAACAATTTCCATATACTCCCTTTGTCCCAAAATTACAAGTATAGCAAATATTATCCAAAACACAAAATTAACAAGTAGGAGTATCATATATAGCATATATGACTATTTTAACATTTAAAGGGGAATTAGTAACTTACCTAGTTCCGGAAAAAGTATCGTTGAAATAAGTTTTGTTCGGCTAGAAATGACCTACTCGACGCCCTGATCATTTTTATATAATTAGTTTTTAAAACGGGTAAGTAAATAAAAAGAATTAAATCGAAATGGGTTGAACTTACCTTTTTTTTCTTTAACCCTAGGAAAGCAACGAGAGGTTTCAGAGGAAAAGCAATACACAGAGAAAGAAAGAGAGAAGGAGAAGTTTCCTTAAATATCTCCACCCAATTTTACAAATTGGTCACCCAAGATTCAAAGTTAACACTTTAACCCCTAAACTTATAATTTCAACAAGGACCCTAAAGTTTCAACTTAATCATTTAACTCCTTTAGTCATTATTTTTACTAACTAAGTAAATAACACAAATAATCAAGTATGATAGGCAAATCATAAAATATATTGCAACACATAAAAAAAAAACACATATAAGTCAAATAAAAATCCCCAAAATTATAAAATAAATAGGGACGGGTTTTGGGGTCGCTACAGCCTTGCCCGCCTAGTCGCCGTCGAGCCCGCCTGACGCCTAAGATGACCGACTTGGAGGAAATCGTGGCGGTGGAGTGTCGCCCAGCGCCTAGGCAGCCGCCTAGGCCAATTTTTAGAACACTGGTGCTGATGATGTGACCGTTGTCGACCTCAATATAGTAATGTTCCTTTTTGGAGTGTCAATCTCCATTTTGGTTTTTGCTTTCCTGGATCTCATCACGTGTTCCAGAAAGTGTTTGGGATTTCCGAGGACACAACCTATGCCTTTTGGGGTCGGGAACTTCACCCTTTGGTGGGGGAGGGAAGCAACCATTCACAATTTTCCTTGACTAGGAGAGCCTAGGATGGCATGGTAATCACTTGCCAAATCTATAACAATGAACGTGATCGTTTCCGATGTCTTATAGGGGTATTCGCCGACTTCCAACACTAGGTCCACGGTGCCTTTGCCTCGGCTTTGTGATTTGTGAACCCTTCAAGTATTCCGTTGTATGGGGTCAGCATGGTATTCGGAAATTCTATCTCCTTGAAGGTTTTGTAGTAGAGCACATCCTTGGCGGCTCGTGAGTCAAATAGGAGCCTTTCTGATTCGCAATTATCAATCCTTCCCGTGATGACCAACGAATGTTCCCTCATTGCCCTGTTTTCGGCTAATTCATTTGGAGAGAAACTGATCACTTCTTCCCCTTTATGGATCCAAGGAGGGATGTGATAGACCTTACTTAGCTCGTAGATCTGTTCCTTTAGCTTTGTGTTTGAAGGGATTTCCTCTCTTATGACTCCGATCAGTTTTGCCCGTGGTGGTCTATCTCCTCGGTCATCCTCCTTCGCGTCTTCCCTTGGGCACTTGTTATCCTTCTTTGCTATGAATTCATTGAGCTTCCCTTGATCGGCCTACCTTTGCAATATTTTCTTCAGGGCGTAGCAATTGTCTGTTTCATGCCCGTTATCCCTATGGTAGGCACAATATTTTCTCGTGTCCCTTGGAAATTTTGGGTTGTCTTTGAGGGGTTTTGGATTAGGAAGATTCACCACATTCATTATCTCCGAGATCGGCTTTGTGAGAGGAGTGAAGACCTCAGTCCCTCTGGTCCTATTCTTTCCTCGACTTCCGCCACCATTGGTACCTTGAGCCGAATCAGAATTGGGTGGTTTACTTTCTCGTCCTCTTTCCTTATCTTGATCTTCGGACATCCACTTCTTCGTTTCCTTCACCGTGGCTGTTGCATAAGCCACGTGGTACAACTCAGATTTCGTGAGAGGTTCTCTCAATGACAGTTCATGGGTGAGGTCGTCTGATCTCTGCCCATTAGTGAAGCATGTGATAATCTCCCGGTCGGTGAGTCATTCTTCGATCGAGTCAGCCAAGACTCTGAATCGATTGTAGAAACTCATAGTCGACTCATTTATACCTTGGACTATGTTGGCTAGGTCTGACAACCTTTTGTTTCTCGCACCTGCTGTAGAAAAATATTCCATGAATCCCATCTTCAATTTAGAGAAGGAATCAATGCTTCCCCTTTCCAGGTCCATAAACCAAGATCTGGCTGCCCCAGTTAGCGTACTAGCAAAGGCCTTACAGAGTACGTCGTCCTGGTTGGACAATAGTGCCATCATGCCTTCGAAAGCTTGGAGGTGATCCAGAGCGTCTGAGTTGCCAGAGTATTTGTCGAGGTGGGGTAGCTTTAATTGGGGTATCAGTGGAGAGTCTTTGATCCATAGCACAAAAGGACGCATTGTGTCATAGTGAGTCTTGGACTTCCTCTGCCGTTGGTTCATCTCAATATTATCCAGCCTATCTTGTAAATCCATAATGAGCCTTTCGCTTATTGCAGAGGTGCGACGAGAGCTCCTAGGTTTCTCTCTTTCTTGATCTCGGCCTCTCCCAGCAACTCGACTTATCTCTGGATCATTTAGAGGTCGTCTCGGTGGAGTCCGGCGAGGTGGTGCCTTTGGTGGGGCTTGACGTTGGTATTGCCATCGTCTCCTTTCTCCTAGAATTGTCACATCTGGAGACTCTGCCTCTTTCTCTTCTTCCCTTCTTCGGTTTATCTGATCTCTCAGATCTCTTGCCCAATTGTTGACTGGGCCAAGTCGGCCTTCTAGTCGGCTTGGTGGAGCAGCTCGGTTTCCTGGGGGTGCTCCATGTGGTTCTTGATGACGTCTGTCACACTGTGAATACCCCTTTCCGATGAAGCGACACATGGGAAGTATCTTGTGATTGTTTTTATTTACAAATGGAATATTCTTAACGACATTAGAATTATGAGAGTCGCCACGCCGTTTTAATTAAAGTCAAAACATTGAAAAAAGCATTTTTAGTATGTTCGGGGGTCAAATTACAACAAGAGAAGAATATTGAACGTTATCACTCCTATTGCCCGAATTGATCGGTCTTTCTATCATGATGAATGTGTTAGTAATGTGTTAGTGATTTAGACCGGATCCGAAGATTGCCTACGTTCCTCTCCATGTGAGAAGCTCAGGTCAGCGTAGTTCGCAGAGAATTAGAATAGGCAGAAGAATCGGGATCATGCATAATGAGAGGGGAATTACCTAAAGATTAGGGTTTAGAAGTAGTTCCTAGATCATCCTTGGGTTGATGAACCCTAGATCATCATCGGCTATGAAATAGCATGTAATTATGAAGATCACAACCCTAAATATAGCATAAATAAGGTTTTAATCTATGAACACGAAGAACATTCGAAGAACATATTATGAACATATGAATATGCATGCAAAGCATATGAAGAAACTATGAATAAACATGTACGAACATGAATATAAAAGATCTACATTAAAAATAATGCAAGAACACGAAGAAAAAGTTAGAAAACTTACCTATGTTGGCAAGAAATAAACCTTGGATCTTCTTGAGTGTTTGAATGCTAATTAGAGAGCAAAATAGTGTTTAAGAACTCCAAAATTCGTACTTAGAGCTCTCAAAATCGGACCCTAAACCAATGGAATGGAATTGGTTTATATAGTAAACTTATGGGAAGATCTGACGGTCCAGATCATCCAGCGCAAGGTTGGCCGCCTGGCCATGCTTGAAGCCGGTGTCAAGAGTGGCCGCGTGGCCAAGATCAATGCGTAGCAATGTTGGCCGCGTGGCCAAGGTTGCAGGCTGACTTGATTCTTAAGCTAGGGTTTCTGCATGGTTTTAAGGAAACCATTTGTTACCTATTTTGATAGATTTTGTCATAAATGAGATATTTTGGGAATCCGGGGCAAGTCTTTGCAGGGTTTCTAATTCCTATAAAGTCCTTGTATTTTTGGGAAAGTCCTAATAAACTCATTTTCAGGTCGGGTACTAACACATCAGTACGTGGGTTTCTCCTACGGCTGCTCCTCTCTCCGTCTTCCAAAGCTCCTCTAGTGCCAGAGGGTTGGATGAAGGGTGCCAAAGAATGGTCAGGGTCGAATTCTAGAAGAGCCTTTTGAGCGTCAGCTAGTTGCTGAAGTGTTGAGAGATTCTGTTGTAATAACGCCCTTCGATCAATTGGTGCCGGCCTAGAAGGGCCAGCCTCGGTATGCTGAGGGCGTGAAGTTGTCCGTCTCCGCCATCCATATTGATGAGTAATTTCAGGCGTCGCCCCCTCTTGAACGGGTGTGCATGCCAGTTCCTTGAGGTGGAGGGGGGAGGCCTTGGTTCAAAGCAGCGTTATTCGCCACGTTAGGTAGTGGCGGGTTGAGATTAGCATCTGGTGTAACACTAACCTCCTGACCATCGGCGCGAATTCCAGACATGAGGAAATTGTAGATTTCCGAACAGAAAGATTCACTGATCTACGTTTTCCGGCAATAGAAGCAAACTGATGCTGCCAAAACGTGTCGGATCAGCCCTTCGTCTAGCGGTTCGGATAAATCCAGCAATGAGAACTTCCCCGTTCGGATCTGCGCACAATGAACAAACGTAAACTACGCCGGGGCTTCTCCGGCGAAGGCCCTCCGGCGTGAGAGTAAGAATACGGGTGATATGTGAGAATAAGGGAATCAATTGACTAGTGTAGAGCAAAAAAATGTTTTTATTCGTTTCTTGTGTAGATGACCTGTTTATATAGGCGTCTGTGAATGAGTCCTGACTTGTTAGAAAAGCCAGAGAGCCCGTATCGTTGTGGGACTCGTATTCCTTGGAGATAGACTCCTGATAAGGATGATGATGTCCCAGTTATCTTGTAGAAGAGATATCCTTGTTTAGATAAGGATTCAGAGCGTTAGTTGTAATATGACTCTGTATATGGACTCCCTGTGATAATGGGAGGTTTATGATACACCTCGGTCCGTCATCTATCTCGGCTCATCATAGAGACCGACTAGGGATTAGGCCTCTTAGGACTCGGCCTAGGCAAGGGCTGCCTGCCCGGTCTGATTGATGTCGGCCCATAAACACGGGCTTCTTGTGAATGAGCCTCTTGGTATAGGCCTTTTAGGTGTGTGGGCCCAGAGAGTATGGGTCCCATTTAACCAGGTCGGGGTATAGGCCTTTTAGGTGTGTGGGCCCAGAGAGTATGTGTCCCATTTAACCAGGTCGGTTTATGTCGCTCACTGCTAATTAACTTAAAGCAATCCCATATGGAAACTGCTCTAACCACTAAACTACTGTACCAACAACTAACTAATTGTGCATTAGCGTTTTAACAAACATTGTAAAAATCGGAGGTTTCTCCCTAACCTAAATTTTCACATTGTCGCGCTTGTTTAATTCTTTTCATCATGGGCTGGAAAATACACTTATAATAATCTCATAATTGCAACCTAAAGACATTAACTTTTTTTTTTAGAAAGTTTACATTAGAGGTAGATGCGTTATTTTAAACTTTGTACATATGGACAACCGAATAAACATTTTTCATGCAAGAAATTGCATGCTGAATAGTACCCAGTCTCAACATTGAACAAAACAGTTTTGTTAATGGATATGCCATAGTGTACTGCAGTAATCCATGTAGTTTATTTAATTCTTTACTGAGGCTAGATTAAATCATACCCCCTCTGTCTCTAAATCAATGCCCATTTTTTTTTAAAAAAAAAGTTTTAAAATTAATGTCTTTTTTTTAGAAAAAACTATATTCCTAAATGTTTTTTTTTTTTCCAAAAATTTTTACTAGTCTCTTTATCTTTGCAAAACTAGATGTTTGGAAAGAAGATTACAAGAATATATATAAATCTTTGCCATTAAATTATATAAAAAGTAGCGATTTTCATAATATTCCTTAACATGAAATTTAGACACATTTAGCGGGTATATATTTGATGGCACCTGTGTATTTAGAAAATTACTTGCTATTGATCAAGTAAACCTTAAAAGTGGTCATCTCACTTTTGATCATCATTGTCAAAATGTCATAAAAATGAATCTGAAAATAAATAAATAATTTACTATACAAATATATATGGAGACATACTAATGAACAAATAATTTAGAAATAGTGAAACATATGGTAGAAGCTATAGATTAATAGCAAGGATGACAACTGATAAGAAGCTGGTTTTGATATGCTGCTGCTACTTGTATAAGGTCCTCTTCCTCCTGCAATGACTCCTCCTCCTCCTCCTCCTCCCGGGGTTGTACTGACGCTTCCCCCACCAGAACCGGTATCTCCATCATCTCCGCCTCCGCCGCCGCCACCTGTACCCCTCCCTCCAGTCCCACCTCTACCTCCACTACCACCACCCTTCCCACCGCCTCCGGTACCACCACTACCACCACCCTTGCCTCCGCCTCCACTACTGCCACCTGTGCCTCCGGAAATACCACCACCACCCCTGCCTCCACCTCCAGTTGCGGCTCCACCTCCACTGCTGCCACCGCCCCGCCCTCCACCCCCACCTCCACCTCCTCCTCCGCCACCACCACCACCACCCCCTGCAGCATCTGATGAATTTAGAAACAGAACAGCAAGCATCAAGAGCACGATCACCATCTTCAAACAACTAGTTCCACACATTGACTGCCGCTTCTTCATATTGACAGGCTGCTAGTTTGAAATACCAAACAATATCCCTACATCAGAAGGCTTTTTATACCCAAAAACACATCAGCAATCATGTCTTTGATTTGTTAACAATCTGTGTGTTAATTACAACTTCATGGAAATTTGTTGTGACGTGTTGTAATTAGTTACTCAACTAATAAGGAATAGTCAAAACTGTTGGCTTGATTGAACCCAAACTATAATTAATTAACTTGACGTTGTTGTTGACAAGTTGTGCTCAAAATAATTTCTTTAATGATCTACCAGAGAATGTACATACTCCCTCTGTCCCGAAAAGATAGTCTCATTTTAACTTTTTACGGTCAACAAAAATGAACTTTGACCAACCATATTGGTGACAATCTAATCATTTTAGTGAAATTCTAAAATTTGTAATTAATAAATCATTAAGTGGTTTATTAATAATAATTTTTATAATTTCATTGTAATCATTAAATTGACACCAATGTTTGGTCAAAGTTTATTTTTATTGACTATAAAAAATCAAAATAAGACTATCTTTCTGGGAACAGAGGGAGGGAGTATAATACTAATATATTGATAACTGTGGATAGAGATGATGTTGAGCTTTCAAGTTAATTTATTTTAAATGTCAATGGTTTTTGAATATGGAGAAACTTGCATTGCTGGTAAAGCGAAAAGAAGGGATCTGGATTAGTCCTTCGTTCAAGATGTAATGCATGTTTGAATTAGCATGTACTCCCTCCGTCCCACCTCACTTGAGACTTATTTCCATTTTGGTCTGTCCCACTTCACTTGATACTCCCCAAAATAGTAATCTTTTAATAATTTTATATTCAATCTACCCCACCCACTCATTCTCTCTCTTCATTTTCTACCACTCATTTCATTCAACCAACCTACTATTAACCCCACTCATTCTCTCTCTTCATTTTTCACCACACATTTTCCTTTTTTTTATTCGTTTTCCTTAGTTATTGTGACCACCTCTTAGGTCTCAAGTGAGGTGGGACGGAGGGAGTATGCTCATTCAAACATTGATTATACCACTATCTATGTAGGCGCTATATATAGAGTTTATGACATTAATTATGGATTCTTTCTCACGTAAAACATGTTCTACACTAACGTTAGTGTCGAACGTGTTTTATACATGAGTCGTTTTCTATGTAAAACATGTTTTACATTTTTTTTTTTTTGAAGGAAAAACATGTTTTACATTAAAAGATAAAAAAAAAATGTTTTTCATAATTGCATCTTCTACTATTATAAGTGTCTTTTTTTAATGTTAAAAAGTGTCTCTTGTAATATAACTTTTATAAAAACCCAAATATGCACTTATATATATTCAAACAGACACTTTTAGTAGTAGTGTTAAGGTTGTTGGTCATAGTGTTGAAAAGTGCATGTTGTTGTGTTGAACAATGTCTCTTACAATTAATGTCAACAAGTTCCAGGTGAGTTTTTATAAGTTTTAAAACAAGTGTCTGCTCTAGTGTCAAAATATGTCTGCTCTAGTATTGACAAATGCCTCCTACAATATCAAAAAGTGTCTGGTGAGTTTTTGCATGTTCCGGTTATTTACAACAATACCACCGCTCCTTGTAATGACGTTCGCTTATTTACAAAAATGTCACTCCACTATATGAAAACACGTTTTACACTAAGGCTTATTTACAAAAATGTCACTCTGCTATTTGAAAACACATTTTACACTAAGACATGTGTAAAACACGTTTTTCAGGAGATTTCCTGTTAATTTTGCATACAATTTCATCACAATTGGGTTTTCAAAAAGACACACAGTACAGTAATACGTAAATAAGGCAATAAAAATAAACATGAAGCAATAACAAAAGGATTCTAGGCAATGAATAGAGAGAATGCAGATTAAATATGAAAAGAGGGATTTAATAAATTGGCAAGGGAAGAAAGAAATAGAGAGTAGTAGTAAAAAAGTAAGAGGAAGTAAGTTTTTATCAAGAAGAAAAGAGTAGATGGAGAAAGAGTTATCTAATCGTCCTACTGACCTTGAAGAAGAGAAGAGGAGAGAAGAATACAGCTACCACACAACTTATAGCTAGCTTAAGCTGCTATACTATACATATATATGTATATAACTTACAGTAATAATTAATAAGCGGAAATAAGACATAAAATTGAGTATGATTTGTTGTATCTCTATACTATCTCCTTTTGAGTACCCGTGATGAAAATGAAGCTCCATATTTATTTGTACTTGTGGCAGTGTAGGGATATAATACACATTGAGTGACAACGTTGGATCATAAATATACAGCTGAATTTAGTTGTTGGGTGTTGGAGATTTGAGTTTGTTTTGGTGTTAAAAATCAAATCTATATGATTACGATTACGATTACGAACAAAAGGCAGCGGCGTGCTCAAGTTGGGGCAACTGGCAAGAGTTATTTGGAGACTTGTTCAAATCCAGTTACACCTAGAACTTGTATTTTGTCAATTAATTCAAAATCTTATACGAAGCAAGCTATCATTAACTCTCTCATTTGGCTTGCAACTCGGTCTTTATCCCAGCAGTTCCAACCACCAAAAAAATTGATATGTTGATCAATGAAAATGGTAAAATTTACAGCTTCTTGCCGCACACAAAAAATAGTCGTTGTGAAGCTAACATTTTATTGTTCCACAAAATCAAGAATGTCAGAGACTTCAGGACCTCCCCTTCAAGGGAAGCCCTTACTCACCCACCCAATACCACTCGGCCAGAAGGCCTTTGGTGTGTAAGAATCTTGTTAAATATGATTTGAGGGGCCTAGAAGGTTTGATTGGGTTATCACACTTGTTAATAACAAAAAAGTCATGAACAAAAATCAGGTTGAATCACACAGAAAATATGATCAATAAATTCACTTCCAAACAGAGCCCAACTCTGTATTTCAAAACAAATGAGAAATTTTTATTTTATTTTTTTAGCTGACACCAAGTTTATGGTTTTCATTACCTTTTAACTTGAACCAACCACAAGGGCAAGGGCAGTAAAGCTCTCCTAAATAATACCCCCTCCGTCCCATTTTAAATTGCAAAATTTACCATTTTGGGTGTCCCAACTAAAATTGCAAAATCTTTAAATGGAAAGTTTGTAATACTTTTTAATTAGTGGGTCCCACTTCTCATACTCACATCAACTAACCCACTTACTATTCCCTACCCCACTTTCTCTCTCCTACCCAACTATCTACACTCACAACACATCACATTTTTTACTTTTTTCTTAATTCCCGTGTACACCTAGTATTTGCAATTTGAAATGGGACGGAGGGAGTACTCCTTTTGTCCCTAAATGAGTGTCCATTTAAAAAAAAAAAAAATTGTGCCAAAATGAATGTCTTTTTTTAACATAACTTTGTCTCTAAATGTTTTTCTTTTGAATTTTTTTCACCGGTCTCTTTATACGTGCCAAACAAAATGTTTGGAAAGGAGAAAAGATTATATATGAATCTTTGCCACCAAATTGTACAAAGAGTTGATTTTCAAATGTCCCTTAAAATAAAATTTGGACACTCATTTAGAGACAGAGGTGGTAGTATTTTGGTAAACGACGGAAAACTCGGGAAAAAATATAAAAACTAAATTAAAATAATAAAATATATATATATATTTATATATTGGCCAATGGGTGGTTGCCACGTGGCAAGACCGGGTCATAGGACAAAAATGACCCGTCTCATAGATGAGACGGATTCCCTTATTCTCGTGGGTGACTAGCTCGACAAATAGAGTATCATTGTCATTTGACTGAACCAATTAGAAATGACAAGGTTGCTTAAGAATGGTGTAGTTTTCTCTCAACCTCTCCTTGTTAACTTCTCTCAATCAAGCCAAACTTCCATCTTCTTCCTTTATTCAACTTCAACGACACAATTTTTTGTAATCTCAAATTGTTGAGATTACAAACTATTGTGTTGTTGACTTGTTGCTGAGGTTTTTTCGTTTTGATTATATTATAATAAGTTTCTCTCATAACTTGTGAGCCCGTTTGATTTCTCTTCTACGTGAGAGCCAATGCATGTTTGTTTATTTGTTTGTATGTTTTTTCATCTTGAGATTGCAACGAATCTCGCATATCACACAATGAAGAGGATGCCATTGTTTTTACTGCAGAAAGATGGATTTGGAGATGTTTGGTGGGCGCTCTCTGGTCAACCCGGATTCTCGAGTATATCAGGTGTTCAACGCAAAATATTATCGAAGAGGGATTTGTTAAATACTGAATTAAGGCAGTTTTCAAGTTTTACTTGGAGTAGAATCCGTATGCCTCAAATTCAAGATTTGAATTGTCATTGTTGTAAGGTAACCAATGGAAATATTCTTAATATTTGGGGGTGAGCATCCGACCTTTGTGGAGTGTCATCTGTTTTTTCTTATCAATGTGAATGCAATTGATATTGTTTTTGCTAAAAAAGAAAGAACAGTGTGTACGACATTGACAAAATTCTAGGAACTTTCATAGAATTGGAATAGTAATTTTGTTTGTCAAATGTCAACCCACCTCAAGATGAGCCAAAGGATGTGAAAGTCAATAATTTGACTAGGTTTCAGTCTGCTCTCCTACAATAAAAATTTGTAGACAAGTATAAACTCATCATCCACCATGAGCTATAATAATGTAAACAAATGCAGAAGGCACATTTAATTGAAGAGTAAACAACCAAAATGACACGCGTACTATATGAATTCAACCAATTTGACCTGCGTACTATTTAAACTACCAAATCAACCTACGTACTATGCATAAATCAACCAAATCAACCTAAATCGTTAGTGTATATCAATGGATGTTAGTGGATGTTAGAAATTTAACGGATATTTCCAAAATAATTTACAAATAAACCCTAGGGTTTAAAATGAAAATTGAAAAAATCTAATCCTAAATGGTATGTCGCCTCCCATTCCTCCGCATTCAGACTTCCTCTGCGTTCATACCTTCCCCCTCCACTTCCACCGTAAACGCCATCCATGGCGTCTCCCTCCTCCTCCTCCCCCTTTCCCCACTCTTCCCCCGCCCTATGCCGTCTCTCACCCCTCTATCATTTCCTTACTCGAATTTGATCTTTCATCTCCTCAACTCAGGCCCTCCGATCCAAATTCATGACCGTCCGTCTATACTCGTTCTTTAATTTCCGGCGGTCGGTAGAACTTAATCCTCAAGATCCAATCCCCCCCCAGTTCAACTGATGCCTTGCGAGGAAGATTTCTATAAAGATAGCTATGAGTGCGAATTTGAGGTTTGATGGTGAAGGTTTTGAAATTGAGTTTGAAGGGTTTGATGAAGGTTTGGTAATGGTGGAGGACGATGAGTGAATTGAAGCTCAGAGTTGCTGTATTGAGCTCACCATTGGTGCCGTTACCTCCCCAAGTCGCCCTTCTTAGTTTCTGTTGGGTTTCCAAGTAACATGCGCAGCGGAATATAGCAATTTAAAATTTTGAAACCCAAAGCCCATAGATCCGTTCGTATGATTAAATCAAATACAATAACATGAATATAGGATAAAACTAACCCTTGATGGCTATTAAATCTTCCTTGGTCTTTGGTGGAGAAATTTGAAGCTTGATCACGAAGAAAGTACGAACACGAACTTTGAAGATGATGAGCTTCACCCTCTAGCGGTATCCACACCTTGAACAAATATCAAAGGAACTTCTTTGATCTTGGTTGCTAGACCAAAAATTGTGAAACACGTTTTCACAATTATATTGACTATATGGAACTATGAATTTCTTGATCTAATCAAGAATATTATTCTCTCAATGAATTAGGAATTCCTTGCTTAATGACTGGTGAAAAGATGCTTTATAGGACCTAGTCATTAACTCTTAATGACCTAGGATTCCTAAATCCCGTCACCTTAATTAAGGCAAGTCCTTATTCTGCCAGGAATTCTGGCACGGTCGTGCCCCTTTATTTGGCACGGTCATGCCAAATGGGTCGAACCTGCCAGACCTTCCCCGAATATTGGCACGGTCGTGCCCCTATGTTTGGCACGGTCGTGCCAAACGGACCGAGCCTTTTGCCTTGGTTTGGATTTATGGCACGGTCGTGCCGTTTAAAGGCGCACGGTCGTGCCAAAGCCAAAACCTGACATTTTTCCATAATTCCCATTTAGTCCTTTATGATTCGTTCTATTTGTGTGTGACCCTCTAGGATTACACTAAGTTGGCAATGGGCTCAAACATGAACTCATAAGATATGATTAGGTTCTAGCAAACCGTCATACCTACCCAAATAGTGTAACTAGATACAAGTTCGCATTCCTTTAGAATATGTCACAATCCCTTTGTCCACGATGTCATTGAACACAAGTCATGGTCAAAGAGTCAACTTGTTTTGTTCAATACTTTCTCGATTCCGAATATGTTGATAATCCAAATGACATTGATCCAATCAATTCATTTGAGTCCGGCCGAACATTTCATCAACATCATTCCTACGAGAGGCCCAAGCTTGACATCTCTCCGTGGAGGGACAAATCCATTTAGCTTCTTATTCTTCCCAACGGGAATCCGATTATGCCAATCATACCCTTTATAACTACCGTGTTAAGGTAGCGTTTGAATATGTCAAACACAATGTTCATCAAGTGGAAGACTATAATAACTTCATGTCTAAGGATTCAATTGACATAAATAATATGAGATATATGTTCGACATAGACCATGACATAAATCTCATACAGCGGGTCATGTCCAGTACCTTGTTCCAAACAAGTACCCATAAATCTAACATGATCATCCCATGATCATTTAGCCTTTATACTAGTGCTTCAACAAGTACTAGGGACGGAGATTATTATAAGTAAACATGAACAACAATAATAATCAAAACATCTCTTTATTGATATGAAATAAATGATAACAATTACAACGTTTATTAAACGTGCCTAGGGCACCACTACCAATAATCTCCCACTTGCCCTAGGCCCAATCTCCCATGTATCTAATACCCATGGACCTAACATGACCATCATGTTTGGCTTGTGGAAGTCCCTTTGTTAGCGGGTCCGCAACATTGTCATCAGTAGGTACTCTGCATATATTTACGTCTCCCCTATCAACGATCTCTCGAATGATATGAAAACGCCTAAGTATGTGTTTGGATTTCTGATGTGCTCTTGGTTCCTTTGCTTGAGCAATAGCACCATTATTATAGCAATAAAGGTCTATTGGATTAGCAATACTAGGAACCACTTCAAGTTCAGTTATGAACTTCTTAATCCAAACAGCTTCCTTTGCAGCATCCGATGCAGCAATATACTCAGCTTCTGTTGTAGAATCAGCGGTTGTACTTTGCTTGGAACTCTTCCAGCTTACAGCTCCACCATTTAACATAAACACAAAACCCGATTGCGATCGGCTATCATCTTTGTCGGTTTGGAAGCTTGCATCCGTGTAAGCATTTACAACGAGATCATCTTCTATTCCTCCATAGACCAAAAATGAGTCTTTAGTTCTTCTCAAGTACTTAAGAATCGCTTTTACAGCTATCCAGTGATTTTCGCCAGGGTCGGATTGGTATCTACTTGTCATGCTCAAAGCATAAGATACATCCGGCCTAGTACAAAATCATGGCATACATGATGGACCCAATTGCCGAAGCATATGGAACATCATTCATTTTCTCACGCTCATCTTTTGTCTTAGGACATTGAGTCTTGCTTAGAGAAACTCCATGTAACACGGGCAAGGTGCCTCTCTTAGAATTTTCCATACGGAATCTTCTAATGACCTTGTCAATGTATGTACTTTGTCTTAAACCAAGTAGCCTCCTTGATCTATCTCTATAGATCTTAATGCCAAGAATATATGCGGCTTCACCCATATCTTTCATTGCGAAGCACTTTCCTAACCAAGTCTTCACAGACTGAAGTGTAGGAATGTCGTTTCCAATGAGCAATATGTCATCCACATATAAAATAAGGAATAGCACTATACTCCCACTAATCTTTTTGTATACACAAGGCTCATCTTCGTTCTTGATGAAACCAAACTCTTTGACCGATTCATCAAAACGGAGATTCCAACTCCTAGAAGCTTGCTTTAATCCATAGATGGATCTCTGCAATTTGCATACCTTAGAATCTTGTTCAAAACCTTCTGGTTGTGTCATATACACATCCTCTTGTAGTTTTCCATTCAGAAAAGCGGTTTTGACGTCCATCTGCCATATTTCATAGTCATGATATGCGGCAATGGCAAGCAAAATTCTTATAGACTTGATCATTGCTACGGGTGAAAAGGTCTCATCATAGTCAATACCATGAACTTGCCTATAACCCTTCGCTACAAGCCTAGCTTTGTAAGTATGCACCTTCCCATCCATGTCAATCTTCTTCTTGAAGACCCATTTGCATCCTATGGTTTTTACACCTTCGGGCGCATCAATCAAATTCCAAACTTGATTGTCTTGCATGGATTGTAATTCGGATTCCATGGCTCCAAGCCACTTGTCCGAATCAGGAGAAGACATCGCCTCTTGGTAGGTTGACGGTTCATCATTCTCAATGATTTCTACCTCATTACTATCCGTTACGAGAAATCCATATCTCTCGGGCTCGGATCGTAACCTACTAGATCTGCGAGTTACTTGTGTATTTTGAACAGGTTCCACAACTCCTTGTGGTTCTTGTTCTTGTTCCTCTATTGGTTCAATGTTATTTTCTGGGTCTCGAATTTCTTCAAGATTTATTTTACTCCCACTGATTTCTTTGGAGAGAAACTCTTTCTCTAGAAAGACACCAGTTCGGGCAACAAACACTTTGTTGTCCTCTCGGTTGTAAAAGTAATATCCTTTAGTTTCCTTAGGATATCCCACGAAAATACATTTATCAGATTTGTGTGCAAGTTTGTCTGAGACAAGTCTTTTGACAAAAGCTTCACAACCCCAAATCTTCATGAAAGATAGACAAGGCTTCTTTTCGCTCCTCATCTCATATGGAGTCTTTTGAACCGATTTAGTTGGAACACGATTTAGTGTGAAAGCAGCGGTTTCTAGGGCGTAACCCCAAAAGGATATTGGAAGATCAACTTGACTCATCATTGATCGAACCATGTCTAACAAAGTCCGATTCCTCCTTTCGGACACACCATTCCATTGTGGTGTTCCGGGTGGAGTCAATTGTGAAACTATTCCACAATTCTTTAGATGATCATCAAATTCTTGACTTAAGTATTCTCCACCTCGATCTGATCGAAGTGCTTTTATACTTTTGCCAAGTTGTTTTTCTACTTCATTTTGAAATATTCTAAATATCTCAAATGCTTCACTTTTATGTTTCATTAGGTAAACATACCCAAATCTACTATAATCATCAGTGAAGGTTATGAAGTATTGAAATCCTCCCCTAGCATTGCTACTTAATGGTCCGCATACATCGGAATCTATCAACCCCAATAAGTCGCTTGCCCTTTCACCCAACTTGGTAAAAGGTGTCTTAGTCATTCTTCCAAGAAGACATGACTCACAAGTATCATATGACTCTAAGTCACATGAACCCAAAAGTCCGTCCCCATGGAGTTTTGAGATACGCTTCTCATTAATATGACCAAGACGGCAATGCCACAAATAAGTATGATTTACATCATTAGGTTTAGATTTCTTATTTACATGATAGACATTATTTTCATTCTTGACATCCAAGATATAAAGGCCATTAAATGAATTAGCAATACCATAAAGCACATCATTTAAATAAATAGAAAATTTCTTATTCTCAATAAGAAACTTAAAACCTTCATTATCCAAACAAGCTTTAAATCCGGAACATAATAACAATTGTTCAAAACAAGAATTAATCCGGAAGGTAAAGTGACTTCATAAGTCCCTACGGCTAATGCAGCAACTCTTGCTCCATTCCCCACACGTAGATCTACTTCACCTTCTTTAAGCAGTCTCCTATTCTTTAGTCCCTGCACATTTAGACAAATGTGAGAACCACATCCGGTATCCAATACCCAAGAATCAGTGGTAGAAAGGCGAATATCTATCATATAGATACCTGAAGTCGACGCAGCTTTGCTGCCCTTCTTCTTCTTTTGCTCTTCCAAGAAAGCCTTGCAATTACGTTTCCAATGACCAATTTCTTGACAATGGAAACAAATTGCATCCTTTTGTGAATCAGGTTCTGCCTCAGAAGCCTTGGCAACCTTTGCCTTGCTTATCTTGGGTTTGACAACTTTTGCCTTACCCTTTCCTTTGGCACCAGCCTTCTTCCCATCATGAACCAAGAGCACGGGAGAACCTTTCTCCACAATTTTCATCTCTGCAGTTTTGAGCATCCCATGCAACTCAGAGAGATTCTTATCCATTCCATGCATGTTATAATTCATCACAAACTGATTATAACTTTTAGGCAATGAATTAAGAATGAGATCCGTGGCTAGCTCCAATGGGATTGGATAGCCAAGTTTCTCAAGGTGCTCTACATAACCTTTCATTTTAAGAAAGTGAGGACTCACTTGTTGCCCTTCATTCATTTTACTAGTAGTGAATGCAACAATGGTCTTGTACCTCTCTTGCCTAGCTTGTTCTTGAAACATGGTTCTCAACTCCACGCCTATCTCATAGGCTTCCAAATGTTCCAAACTTTGTTGGAGTTTTGAACACATAGCAGCAAGCATGAGACAACTTACATCTCTAGAATCATTACGATGTTTCTTGTAATTGTCTCTTTCCACCCTAGGGGCAGTAGGCGGTGGTTCAGCAGGGAGAGGCCCATCGAGAATGTACAACTTATCTTCTTGTCAAAGAACGATTCTTATGCTACGGATCCAATCCATAAAGTTAGTACCATTCTCTTCGAGCTTATCCTTCTCAAGGATCGATCGCAACGATATTGATTGAGTGTTATTAGTCATTATCTACAAATATGCAAAATTTTCAAAAGTTAATAAGTACCGATTTTCATTAAAGAGATAATTAATGTATTTTAAAATAAAATACTCCCACCAAATTATACAACCTTCTTTATACATCCAATGTATAGTATAATTTAAATGGGTTGAGATCCCGCTTTAATCTAATTTTGAGTACGCTTTGGCGCACCGCTCAAAATTAAATCAATTAGGTAGACAACTCTTGTCAATCATATCTCGTATGACTCTCAGTTCTTTTCATGAGATTCTTTAAGAAATCCAATTTCAAAAGGCATGTTAAATCTCATCTTTGCCTTAAGCCCAAAACTGTTTTGACGCTTAATTAAGTCCAATCATTTTAAACGCATAGGAAACTCTTATTCACTCATCTTGCTCAAACATGAATAAAATCAATGCACCTCGCTTTGGCGAGCCCACATAAAATTACTCATGTATAAACAAGTGTTTTAATCATGGCATGGCAAAAGGACTTAAAACTTTCTTTGAAGGTTCATCACATATAGCATGTAACACATTTATGAGCACATAATATAAACATGTTACACATCAAGTTTAGCCACTGAATTAATCTCCATTAATTTAAGCATGGTATTTATGTGTCATTAGTTTCTCTATAATTATGAGGATGAGACTATTTCAACTTCGGTTATTATTTCCAAATCAAGACAACAAGAAGTGCGGTCGAACTAAGCCATTAGGCAACCACAATCCCGCACTAATTCAAGAAACCAAGAAAGTAGTCCATGTGGCCGAAACTAAGCAATAGATGGTCTCGATGAACGTAGGCCAATTGCATTCACAATTCCACATGGATCTCCAAACTTTGAATCAAGAATTTTGTTTCTCAATTTTAGCAATTATGAACTCTTCATAATTCTAACTTCGTTTTATCTTTGAAACTTTGATTGCGATCAATTTTGGGAAACACAATCTCGATGAACGTAGATTAGCCATCCAAACCTTGAACCAATCTTAGACTCACAAGACTAAAACAAATAGGAAATTTAAACCCAAGATCCACACCCAAGACCCAAGCTCTACCCCGCGCCAAACCCTAGGTCCGGCCGGGTCAAGGTATGGGTCCGGTCGGACCCTTCCGAAAATCAAAATTTTAAAGTTCCAAAATTTGTCTCAAAATTGTTTTTCCCGATTCAATAAGGATTTGGTGTTCTTGGTGATCCAATCACCATGATCAACAAAATCTTGAATAAACAATTTATTCTTGAATCCCTAGAATATCAAAACTTTGATCCAATCAAAAATTGATAATCCAAACAATTTTAAATCCACCATAATTTTATTGCGATTGAATAGTGCGATTAAAGTTTCTAAAACAATAAACCACATAAAATCACAAAACACATAAACATCATATAATCCAATATTCATATCATGCTTGGCACATAAACAATTTATATACACACAACATGATCCAAGTATTGAATTAATCAACATGAACGGGGCTCTGATACCACTGTTGGGTTTCCAAGTAACATGCGCAGCGGAATATAGCAATTTAAAATTTTGAAACCCAAAGCCCATAGATCCGTTCGTATGATTAAATCAAATACAATAACATGAATATAGGATAAAACTAACCCTTGATGGCTATTAAATCTTCCTTGGTCTTTGGTGGAGAAATTTGAAGCTTGATCACGAAGAAAGTACGAACACGAACTTTGAAGATGATGAGCTTCACCTTCTAGCGGTATCCACACCTTGAACAAATATCAAAGGAACTTCTTTGATCTTGGTTGCTAGACCAAAAATTGTGAAACACGTTTTCACAATTATATTGACTATATGGAACTATGAATTTCTTGATCTAATCAAGAATATTATTCTCTCAATGAATTAGGAATTCCTTGCTTAATGACTGGTGAAAAGATGCTTTTATAGGACCTAGTCATTAACTCTTAATGACCTAGGATTCCTAAATCCCGTCACCTTAATTAAGGCAAGTCCTTATTCTGCCAGGAATTCTGGCACGGTCGTGCCCCTTTATTTGGCACGGTCATGCCAAATGGGTCGAACCTGCCAGACCTTCCCCGAATATTGGCACGGTCGTGCCCCTATGTTTGGCACGGTCGTGCCAAACGGACCGAGCCTTTTGCCTTGGTTTGGATTTATGGCACGGTCGTGCCGTTTAAAGGCGCACGGTCGTGCCAAAGCCAAAACCTGACATTTTTCCATAATTCCCATTTAGTCCTTTATGATTCGTTCTATTTGTGTGTGACCCTCTAGGATTACACTAAGTTGGCAATGGGCTCAAACATGAACTCATAAGATATGATTAGGTTCTAGCAAACCGTCATACCTACCCAAATAGTGTAACTAGATACAAGTTCGCATTCCTTTAGAATATGTCACAATCCCTTTGTCCACGATGTCATTGAACACAAGTCATGGTCAAAGAGTCAACTTGTTTTGTTCAATACTTTCTCGATTCCGAATATGTTGATAATCCAAATGACATTGATCCAATCAATTCATTTGAGTCCGACCGAACATTTCATCAACATCATTCCTACAAGAGGCCCAAGCTTGACATCTCTCCGTGGAGGGACAAATCCATTTAGCTTATTATTCTTCCCAACGGGAATCCGATTATGCCAATCATACCCTTTATAACTACCGTGTTAAGGTAGCGTTTGAATATGTCAAACACAATGTTCATCAAGTGGAAGACTATAATAACTTCATGTCTAAGGATTCAATTGACATAAATAATATGAGATATATGTTCGACATAGACCATGACATAAATCTCATACAGAGGGTCATGTCCAGTACCTTGTTCCAAACAAGTACCCATAAATCTAACATGATCATCCCATGATCATTTAGCCTTTATACTAGTGCTTCAACAAGTACTAGGGACGGAGATTATTATAAGTAAACATGAACAACAATAATAATCAAAACATCTCTTTATTGATATGAAATAAATGATAACAATTACAACGTTTATTAAACGTGCCTAGGGCACCACTACCAACAGTTTCCTCCACTTTTTCAAGCAAAATCTGTGCAACTTTTTTGGTATTTGCATTTGGTTTTTGCAGATCTGCAATTTACCTTTTCTCTGGAATTGTTTTTGTGTGTTTGAAAGGTTTGAATCTGAACATTTTTTTTCAAATCTGTACAAAATTTTGGTTTCTAGTTTCCTGGGTTTTGAACAATAGTTTAGGATGAAGTGTTATGGAAGATGATGGTGGTGAAACGGTGATTTGTTGTTGTTGGATGTGGCGGCAATGGTGGGGAAACAGTGGTGATGGTGAGATGGTGGCTGGTGTTTGATGGTAGACATTAACACCAATTTGAATAAATGGGTGACTTATTTGGGAAAAAAAAGAGATTAATATTAAACTTAATTATATAAATTCAATTAATAAGATGGTTTTCTTTTTCCTTTTTTTTTCTCTAAATATTTCAGATTAAGGAGGGTGGTGTAAATAATTTTGATTTATTTTAATGTGTATTGGGTCAATTTTGAAAAATTTGGTTGTATATCCGTTAAGTTTTTAACATTCGTTAACATCCATTAATGTATACTAACAATTTAGGTTGATTTGGTTGATTTATGCATAGTACGCAGGTCAATTTGGTAGTTTTAATAGTACGCAAGTCAAATTGGTTGAATTCATATAGTACGCAGGTCATTTTGGTCGTTTACTCTTTAATTGAAGTAGAGTCTTTGTCTGTCAAGAAATAATAAAAATATAAAGTAGAATCAATAGCTGCAAATTATTTTCATTAGTCAACTTTTGATGGTTCACAGTCACATCCTAGAAACCAGTTTGTACAGTTTTTTTTTTTTTTTTTTTTATCTATCCATTAATTCTAATTCTATTAAAAGAATTATATCCATTCTAAGATATAGGAGTACTAGCCTAACCTTTGCATTCCATTTTTGAATGTGTTTATAATAATTGATTTTTATGAGGCCTAACCTTATCACATACTAACCTCCTCACATTTGTTAACTTACAGTGTATCTTTTCTCCTCCACTACTCGACTTAAAAGTTAATGTGATTTTGAGTTATGAAAAAGAGGAAATTGAGTTGAGGTTAAGGGGTTTTATGTGAGAAGACAAAATTAAATGGAATTCTTTCTTCCTTTTCATACTGTTACCGTGTCAGTGGCACGGATAAGAATACTAGTACTACTTCATTTGACATGATACAATAGTTTATCCACTGAATTTTTTATGAGCATGTAGCAAACGGTCAAATCATATTTTTGATAAACATTTTATGATAATGACTACTTGAACTTTCTCAAAAAACTATTGTATGGAGTATGACTTATTACCTCTATCCCTCTCATCCTTACATGAATTTTCGAAAAAAACCAAATTTGTTATTGAGTAAATGTAAATTTAAAGTCCCCAAAAGAGTGGTCCAATGGTAAATCCAAGTTTTATCATCGGTGAGCGCTAGGGTTCGATCTCTCTCCTCACCTCTTTATATTACAAAAATTATAGTATTTATTGGTTCAAAGAACGGTGCCATTGTTATATAAAAATACCATTAACCTTTTAAAAATGTATTATTACTACTCGATATAGGAGTATAATAATGATCGATCGCAATTTATCCGCATGCATTTGAGTTTTGATGGATTGAAAATTTGAAGCATATTAGAGTATGGAATCCTTTTCAGGATAATGAAGCAGATCAATCACGAAACATCCAACTATCCAAATATTGATTATTTAATAAAAAAACTATCCAAATTTTATTTGATTTTTTGACAGAAGTTTTCATTCATCTTCCTCTTCATCTTCAACAATTCCTTGATCTGTTCAGCAACAACACAGTTTTTTATAATTTCAATTACAACAATTGTGTTGTTGTTTTCAATTTCAATTAGATTGTAATTTCATGTTTGTGTTTTTTTTTGATATTTTGTTGTTCTAATAAGTTTCTCCCCTTCGTTGGGAGCTTATGTTTATTTGTGTATTTGTTGTTTTTGTCATTTTGAAAATGCAAATGATGAATCTAGCATTATCTCACAACAAAAAGATGATCATTGTTCTTACTGCACAAGGACACTTTGTGTATTTTGAGATGTTTGATAGACGTGTAATTGTCAATCCGGATTCTCTACAATGTCAAGTGTTCAGCGCAAAATATTATCCAATGTGGGAATTTTTAAATGCCGAAAAGAGGCAGTTTCCAAGTTTTACTTGGAGGGGATCCGATCGTCTCAAAATTTTGTTCAAATATATAATTGTTGTAGTTTAAGATATGAAGCATCTGCATATAATTGGAATGAGTAATCGATTTTTTTAATGTGACATTTTTTTTCTTGATTGTCATTTGTTAAAAAAAAAAAAAAAAAGGAAATAACGGTCTTGTGTGAAATTAGGAAGAGTGAATGGGTCCATAATGGTAGGCGCAATCTCGAATTATTAAATCAACCCCAAAAAAGAAACAAAGTCGTCGCCCTTTGCTTACAAAATCAACCCATCTCCCACCTTAGCTCTTCTTCCCCCCAAAACTGACGGCATAAACCTCAAAAAAATCCTAAATTTTAATTTTAATTTTTGGGGTTTTTGTTGATCCATCTCTATATCATCAATTTCTAAGCTTGATTCCTTCCCATCTCATTCATCTCTCTTCTCTATCCATTTCTTAATCTTTTTCCTCAACCTTGCTACCTTTTTGTCCTGATTCTTTTTATTCCCCTTCCTTTTCCCACTAATTGCAGACCCAATTGCCTTACCTTTTGCCTCAATTTCCCTTTCAAAAATCCAAACTTTCTGACCTCATGTTAGTGCTGTAAATGTGTTTCCCTGTATCCACATTTTCAATTTCCCTTTCAAAAATCCTGTGAATATGAAGCTGTTAGTACGTGTGATTGAAGCTAAGAACATACCGGCAATGGATACAAATGGATTTAGTGATCCATATGTAAGGTTGAGAGTTGGTAATCAGAGGTGCAAGACCAAAGTAGTGAAGAAGTGCTTGAACCCATCTTGGTGTGAAGAATTTGCATTTA
Organism: Campanula takesimana; assembly: GCA_026119855.1. Classification (NCBI taxonomy): domain Eukaryota; kingdom Viridiplantae; phylum Streptophyta; class Magnoliopsida; order Asterales; family Campanulaceae; genus Campanula; species Campanula takesimana. Next base: position 309,930 of record JAOWBW010000870.1, read on the forward strand.
AGGTGGATGATTTGAAAGAAGAGCTCCATATCTCTGTCATGGATCAAGATACCTACAAGATTGATGATTTTGTTGGTTCTATCAAAATCCCAGTTTCTCAAGTTTTTGATGCTGATGACAAATCCCTTGGTACTGCTTGGTACACTTTGCTTCCCAAGAATAAAAAACCCAAACCAACAAATTGTGGTATTTTTTTCATCCATCCATTCACTTCCCTTTGTTTTCTAGAAATGTTTATTGTTCCCTGTTGTACTTAGCTGCTTCATTTTATTGCCAATTTGTCACATAAATATTACTCCATTTATGCCACTTGAAAAAAAGTGTCCCTAGTTGGAAACTTAAATATTATCTCACAAATGAATCACCATTACAACAATCTTATTTGCTGTTGCCAACATATTTAGAACATCATTAAGATTGAGAGCGAAATTATACTCTTTTAATTAAACCCCCAAAAAATGAGAGTGGGATCTTTGGGTAGAGTTATGTGCCTTTTAATAGCTACTACTGGTTCTTCAGAACTCACAAGTTTTCTAGTCTGTGCTTTTACAAATTTGATGTTTTTTAATTCTTCTTCTTTGTATATAATAGGTGAAATTCTTCTCACAATATGTTTCTCGCAAAATACTTCTTCGACTGGCTTGCTAGCTCCATCTCTTGTTGACAATGGGTCGTTCTCGAGAAAGTCTACTGATGGACAAACTGAATCACCTTCACGGTCTTTTAATGGCTCGCTAAGATCATCATCTCCACTGAGCTCAGAGGACGGTACATATTTCAAGGAGGATAAGTCGTGTAAATTCAAAGGTCGACTTGCTCAGATTTTCAATAAGAATGGTGAGAAGAATGGCGATACCTTATCTGCCACTTCTAGTAGAGGGTATGAAATGTCGGAGATATCTGAAAGTACCAACTCTATGGAATATGAGGATAGGCTTGAAGAGCCTCCCTCTTCTGCCAATTTTGAAGATTTGTTGAAAAGCATGGAGACGAAAGATCAAGGCAGTGAAATGCCAAGCAATTTGCCTGGTGGAGTAGTACTTGACCAACTATATGCAATCTCCCCATCTGAATTGAACACTCTAATTTTCTCACCCGACTCAAACTTCCTCAAACTCGTAGCGGATTTTCAGGGAAGTACAGACTTGCAACTAGGAACTTGGAAATTTGAGAACAATGACGAGAGCCTGAAAAGAGTGGTTACTTGTACAAAGGCTCCCACAAGGATAATTAAGGCTATAAAAGCCATTGAGGACCAGACATATCTAAAAGCTGATGGGAAGGCATTTGCAGTTTTAGGAAGTGTAAACACTCCCGATGCGCCATATGGGAGTAACTACAGGGCAGAAGTACTTTACTGCATCACCCTTGGACCTGAGCTACCATCAGGGGATCTGTCCTCCCGTTTAGTAATATCATGGCGAATGAAATTCTTGCAAAGTACCATGATGAAAGGTATGATAGAAGGTGGGGCGAGGCAAGGGATAAAGGATAGCTTTCAGCAGTTTGGGACTTTATTATCTCAGAATGTGAAACCGGTTGATATGAAAGAGATTGGCTCGGAGAAGGAACAAGTCTTGGCATCACTAGAGGTGGAGCCGCAGACTGACTGGAAGCTGGCGGTTCAGTATTTTGCAAATTTTACTGTGATTTCCACTATGTTAATGGGATTGTATGTGCTTGTCCATGTCTGGTTAACCATGCCTAGCACCATTCAAGGGCTTGAGTTTGGCGGGATTGACTTGCCGGACTCTATTGGGGAAATTATTGTGTGTGGTGTCTTGGTTCTTCAAGCTGAGAGGGTAATGAATATGGTTTTGCGATTCATGCAGGCCAGGGTGCAAAAAGGTAATATCTGCACTATTTTAATTTTTGTTGGTGTATTCTTTCAGCGGGGCTGCATAATTATATACTGTATTTCTCTTTTTTTTTTCCTATCATATATGTTACTGTTTTAGGAAGTGACCATGGAATCAAAGCACAAGGTGATGGGTGGCTGCTGACTGTCGCGTTGGTTGAAGGAAGCAATTTAGCAGCTGTTGACTCAAGTGGCTTCTCTGACCCATATGTGGTCTTTACTTGCAATGGGAAAACTAAAACCAGTTCGATCAAATTTCAGAAATGTGATCCTCGCTGGAATGGTAAACTGTTTTGCTTCCTTTCATATGGACACCATAGTAAAATACTCCCTCCGTACCAAAAACTGTCCACTTGACTAGCCAACAATTTTATGGATCGTTCTTTACTTGCTTGAACCTTTTTAAAATCACACTATAATTATTGCCTCTTTTAGAAATGAGACTATTTTTGGGTGTCAAACCAAAAAAGGAAGTGGGACTATTATTTGGGGAACGGAGGGAGTAGAGCAGATTGCTAGAATTGTATGTACTTGATTTTGTGCATTCCATGTTTAGTGTTCATTTGACAGTTTATTGACGGTTCCTGGTAACTTGCAGAAATATTTGAATTTGATGCAATGGACGACCCTCCATCTACGCTGGACGTGGAAGTTTATGATTTTGATGGGCCTTTTGATGAAGCTACATCCCTTGGACATGCTCAAATTAATTTTGTTAAAACCAATATATCAGAATTAGCTGATGTGACTATTCCTCTGGAAGGGAAGTTAGCTCAGGCATGTCAATCTAAGTTGCATTTAAGAATCTTCTTGAATAATACGAAGGGAAGCAATGTTGTCAAGGAATATTTGACCAAGATGGAGAAGGAGGTGGGCAAGAAGGTAAGTGTCCATCTGTTCATCATTTGACAATTAATCTGACTACTAGGTTGTCCCTTATTGGTTTGCTAAAGGTTTGAATTGGATCCTTGTAGATAAAATTGCGGTCTCCTCAAACAAATTCAGCATTTCAGAAACTGTTCAAGCTTCCCGCAGAGGAATTTCTCATCAATGATTTTACATGTCACTTGAAGCGCAAAATGCCAATGCAGGTATGTTATGTGTTGAGTTTACATTGATTTTTGTGTTTTATTGAGTATTAGTCCCGGTATATCTACATTATAGAGAGAGAGAGAGAGAGAATAAATTAACTAAAAACTAGTAAAAAATTCCTATAAGGTACACAAAATTACATACTCCCTATATTACACTAACATAATATTCTTTTTCGTAATAGACTAATACTCCCTCTGTCCCTAAATGAATGTCCATTTTCAAGAATAGTTTGTCCCAAAATGAACGTCTTTTTTGAAGAAAAAAAACTGTCTCTAAGTGTTTTTTTTTACCGTTTCACTAGTCTCGTTGTACTTGCAAAACTAAATGTTTGGAAAGAGGATTGCTAGAATATATATGTACTTTTGCCACTAAATTGTATAAAAAGTGGAGATCAAAATGAAATTTGGACATTCATTTAGAGACGGAGGGAGTACTAATTAAGGGGGTATAAGTACAAGTTGTAAATATAGATGACAATTACGCTTCATATTAGTACAGGGAACTAATACCAGAAGCTGGTATAAGTACGAGGACTGATTGCTCTTTCTTAAATCCAACTGAAACTATCAAGAAACTATCACTTGCCAATCTTGAGTTCTATCTCTATAATTTTGTTGGTCCTATATCACATCTAAGCCGATTTTTCATTGCAGGGCCGTCTGTTTTTGTCAGCAAGAATAATTGGGTTCCATGCAGATTTATTTGGACACAAGACAAATTTCTTTTTTCTGTGGGAGGATATTGAAGACATTCAAGTGGTACCTCCGACTTTATCATCAATGGGTAGTCCAGTTGTTCTCATGACTTTACGCCAGGGCAGGGGCACAGATGCTAAACATGGTGCAAAGACACAGGATGAAGAAGGCAGGCTCAAGTTCCACTTTCAGTCTTTTGTATCTTTCAATGTCGCTCACAGGTAAAACTCTTATTAACATGATTTACTATTTTACTGTTAAGTAAAAGATATTTTTATCTTTGCTGTTTCCATTGTGTTCGCCACGTATTGTATGCTATTGGGCATATTATCATACCTTTTGACCCTCTTTTCTAGTTTTCTGGTGAAGAGCCTTCTTAGCTTCATAGTGTTGCTGCTTTGGCTAGATGTTCTAACTTGATTTCTTCGTTCTTTTCGTAAGACAACCTTCTCTCAATTTCGTAGGTTTGTCTCATGAATGTTTCAAATGTTATCTTTTCTGGTTTTACAAATCGCTGTTAACAATCTCATTGAATACATTAGTTTGTGCACATGTCGTGATGAGGAATCAATGTTCATTACTGAAAGTAATGTCATATCTGGCCTAAGGAAAAATCTCTGCTCATTACTACAAATCTCTTTGTTCAGTTCTGTGGCGAACATAAATGCCAACTCGATTTGATTAATAGGTGACAGGCCCGGCCCTAGGGGGGAGGGGGGCAGGTGGGGCTCCCGCCTAGGGCCCATACCAGTAAGGGGCCCATAAATTTTACTACATATGTATAGTACTCCCTCTGTTTCAAAATACATGTCGTTTTAGACTTCTTCACACATATTAAGAAATGCAATTAATACATATAAAAAAGACTTGTCTACCCCTAAAAGAATCCAATTACCTATGCAATCATAGTTATCAAAAGCGCGCCTAGGCTCGCGCCTAGGTGCGCCTAGGCTCCGGGCACACCTTTTGCGCCTTGGTGCGCTTTGGGCTTTTAATAACTATGGGACGCACCATAGTTATCAAAAGCGCACCTAGGCGCGCGCCTAGGCTCCGGGCACACCTTTTGCGCCTTGGTGCGCCTTGGGCCTTTAATAACTATGTATGCAATTAAATGCTTAAACAAGAAATAGGTTGCAATTAATGTACGAGGGTATAATTGGCATACAAGAGCAAAAATGCCTTGGAACTAGTAAAACGTCAAGTATTTTGAAACAAAATTTAACTCCTAAAACGTCATGTATTTTGAACGGAGGGAGTATATGTTATACTTTATTTTTTATCAGTCCATAAGACAACTAATAATTCAATATGATTACCATCAGGAGGGCCATTATATATTCTTTTTCTTTTAGAAAACAAGGCCCGCTATGTTAAAAGAAGAAAAAAAAAAAAAAAAAGAAGCAAATAAGGCCCATCTACCTACTTTCGTGTTCTTTTAATTTTAATAACAATTCAATGCCTATTTGTTAGCCTTTTAATAGCATTGTCCAGGTCACCTATTAGGTGACCTGGACAATGCTATTATTTGTTTGCGGGATCCTTGATATTACGACTTTGTCTCCATGTACTTGCTCTGACGCAATAGTTGCAATTCAAAAAATTAATATCTCTCCTGCTTATTCAAAATCCTATTGATTCAACCTTTGCCCATTAACATCTCACTTTGCGTATCAACACGTAAAAATGCACTATAGTATATCAACATGTAGTATATGTTTACTCAATTGCTTCTGGCTAAGGAAAAAGATAATAGACTTTCAGTTGTAGTTCTGGTGTTAGTGGACTCACAAGTTTCTCATTTTTTACAAATCCTAATACAAGGTAATAGGCTTATCGTACATGAGCTTGACAGAGTTAACAGTCTTACTTAAATTTATCTTACACTCCCTCTGTCCCAAAATAAATGACCAATTTTAGGGAAAAAATATCCCAAAATGAATGACATTTTTGCAAAAAAAAAAAAAAAAAATGTCCCTAAATATTTTTTTCCACTATTCATTATATACTTGCAAAATTAGAAATTATGAAAGTAGATAACAAAGATTTTCGTACACCTTCTTTACTAAAATCCACGAAAGGTCAAAATTCTTAAATTTCTTCAAAATGAAAAATGGACATTTGTTTTGGGACCGAAGGAGTACAACTTTGGAGAATATCGTCGCTTTTCCAAAGTGACACTAGATTCTCGTACTTCATTCCGCAGGCTCTTAAATATGATAAACATGTGTAATGTGTTACTGTTTTGGTCGCGACCATTTTGCATGGTAGAGTCAGTAGGAATTTCTTATGGTTATTAGATCTTCCTTTCTTTCATGTTTTTAGCAAACTTCAGCTTAGGCCATCTCAAAATTCCACCTCTTGGTTCTCATCTTTTACTCTGACCCTTGAACTTTTGCTCTTCTAGAGATTCTAACTAGTTGAAAACTTGAATCCCTCTCTCCTCAAATTACCAAATGTTTGCATATGTTTATGTTCTGTGCCCCATATCTCTCTTCTTCTTTTTTTCTCATTCCACGGCAAAATGATTGTCCATTTTTCTTCATGATCATGAAGAAAAATGAACACTCAAGTTGGGGGTGAGGGAGTAATATAAAGACCATTAGTTTCTATAGACTTGGGCTCTCAAAGATATAAATTGTTGGAACTGAACCCTTACTAACGAGCCGAACTCGAGTTTTCGTCAATTTCAATGAAAAAATTGAAAAATTGAGTTCTTAACGAGCTTATTGAGTCGACTTCGAGTTGATCATTCACAATGAATTTTTTTTGAGTTTTTAACTATGGAGCCAAGCTAGAAAAAAGTTGATCGTGAACAAAGAATAATTCGAGCTTTTCGCGCCGAGCTTAAAGCGAGAAGATCACGATCGAGACTTGTCGAACACACGAGTCGAGCCCGGCCGACTCAATATTTATCAAATTCAAAATCCTGTTCGAGCTCGAGCCGGCTTGGGAAGAAAAGCAGCCTTAATACTAGGGAAGGGGATCTGTTGAAAAGGACTAAATATAGAACTGAACTCTTGTAGGATGACACTGAAAACCTTAAAAAACAAAAGAAACACTTTTCCTATGTCCTTTCGAAGTGTTGTGAGACCCATAGGCAATTAGGCATAGTCTGAATCAAAAGGTAAATTACTGGTATTTGCTTGGGCACATGTCTTCCAGAGTGCTGTCCTCATCGTATTTATGAATATGTGCCCTGTGCTTATTTAGCATCTTTTGGTATATTAAAATTGATAAAATTGGAGTGCCCATTTAAGAAATAAATGACCATAATGTAGTCATCAAGGATCTCAAGTTGCAAGTTAGAATCAAACTGGAAGTGTCTCTGAATTTGACTAAACGCGTGTATAGGACAATTATGGCATTGTGGAAGGCGAGATCCTTGAGTCCTGAGCAGAAGGTACAGATAGCTGAAGACGAGTCAGAAACTAAAAACCTCCCGATAACTGATGAAGAATCCAAAAACCTTCAAGTAGTTGAAGAAGAATCTGATGGCGGTAGCCTCCAAAGTGAAGAGAGTGGTTCTTTCTTGGGAGTGGGGGATGTCAGCTTGACCATTCTTTACTCTTCCGTTCTTGCTGTTCCTGTGAGTCTCTCTCTCTCTCTCTCTCTCTCTGTGTGTGTATATATATATGTGTGTGTGTGTGTGTGTGTGTGTGTTAGTTGTTCTAGATATGTCAACCTATTATTATTGGTTTTGTTAATTTGGATTTGATCTGGTTTTTGCTTGTTGCTTCAGACCAACTATGTTATGGAGTTATTCAGTGGTAGTGAGTTGGAACGTAAAGTTATGGAGAGAGCGGGTTGCATCAATTACTCTCAAAGCCCATGGGAATTCGAAAAGACTGATGTATATCTGAGGCAGACTTATTACAAGCTTGAAAAATGTAATTCCCGTTACGGAGGTGAGGTGACAAGTAGTCAGCAGAAATCTTACCTCTCTGATAGACACGGTTGGCTTGTAGAAGAGGTCATGACTCTGCATGGCGTCCCACTTGGCGACTACTTCACTGTATGTGTACCACTTTCTATTTTTTGGATATATATTCCATATGCTATATTCTCGCCGTCCCAACATTTAGTACCATTTAACATGCCAAACTTGTTTATGGATTATGATTTTTACTTTGGTTGTACCTTCCTGAAACTAACTAAAACTTATGCCTTGTTTAGAAATGGACTTTTTCTTTGGGAGGTGACAAACAAAAAGGGGATGGGGGATTTTTTTCTGTGACGGAGTAGTTTACTTTTCTGAACATGAGATAATTGAAATTTTTTTTTTTTGTTGACAGCTTCACCTGAAGTACCAAATAGAGGATCAAGTGACAAGATCTGTAGGATGTAAAGTCCAAGTTTTGTTTGGAATAGCATGGTTGAAAAGCACTAAACATCAGAAAAGGATCACAAAGAACATCCAAACAACATTGCAAGAGCGGCTAGTAGTCATGTTTAGTATCATAGAGAAGAAATATGCATCTGGAGAATAACAAATACACTGACTGCACTTGATGTGTCAGTCACTGCACCTTGGAACTTACGAGCACGTCTGAAACTCTAGACAAACAGACTCTCAACTCTCAATTGTGAAAGTCCTTGGTTCAACAAGGCAATGAGGAGATCGAAAAGTATACCATGTAGTCCTGGTTGGATTAATGTTTTGTCTGAGTTGGGTGTTCCAGTCAAGTGCTTTGTAAAACAGTCTCCAATTGTTGTTTGTAGATTAGTATTTTGACAGTAATTAGATTAGGTTAACCAGAATTCTGCCACCATGTAAAGTTATAACTTGTATTCCTCTCTATTTTGTTGTATTCTAGTAATGCATTCAAGGACTTGATCACATCCTTGAGTATTACTGTATACTCCATCCGTCTCATATCATAAGAGTCAAAAAAAAAAAAAAAAAATTCAAATGGGTTGAGAGTAAAAATCTCAGTTTTTTATACCACAACAACTATCTACTAACTATTATTTGTCTCACTTTCTCTCCTACTCGCAACACTCTACCACACTAGTATGTTGATTGAAAGAGACTAGAGAAAAAGCACATACATAAATCTACACACAATTGATGTCATCATCTCCCTCACATAGAATACAACTTGTCTTTGGGAATCACACATATAAGTTTCTCTCAATAACATACATGTTGATTGTGTTGCTAAGTTACATTCATACTTGTTAATACATGCTACAATAAAAGAGATGGGGAAAGAAAAAATGAAACAAGCTTCATTATAGCCTTCTCTTTCTTTACAACACCTCACCACTGTACCATCCGATTTCCCTGCCACCAGTCATGAGAGAGAGAGAGAGAGAGAGAGGCAAAAACGTAATTCCACGAGGAGCAAAAGGCTAAAGAGCTTCAGTGATTGAGTGGAGAAAGCTAGCTTCTACAGGATGGCACAATAAGAGAATTCAGAACTTCAATGGACTAAGTAATCACTGCTCTTCCACTCAGCTGATTCAAAGCACATGACGAATGATCGGGATCAGGCTCCATCCAATATTTTATGAACAGGGTGACAAAAATGTTTAATGTTATATCAACATTCCAAGGTAGTAAATATGCTATTTCCATTTGTGATGCTGAATCTAACAATGTACACTCAGAAGCTTCGTGTCTGGCACAATGGGTCGTAATCATAAACATCACCAGCCTTAACAAACCTCCCCTTTACACGCTTCCTAACATCAGCCCTAGCCTTTCGTGAAGCATACCTAATCTTTTTGTCAAACCTGTTTGTAATTCCAAGCAAAAAACAAAACTCAAGTTCGAATATATACGGAATAACAGGACATTTAATCTAACAGAACCATAATACAAGCTGGTTTATTGTACCATGACATGATATAGAACAAGACCAAAAATAAAAGATGCAAATGTTTATAAGCATTAACCCCTGTGCATATTGACAATAACGTTTCATAGACACGAAAATAATAAAAGTCACTCGTATGTGAGTTCTTTAATGTTTACTTACTTGCGGTTCTTCTTCTTTTCTCTATAGCGCAAGACAGCACTGTCCCTGATAGTCGATTGTAGTTGATTATCAGGACAAGGGTTGTGCAACGGAGGTTCACCCATTGAAAGCATGGGAGACACACCACAATCTTGATAATCTCCATTACTGCTTTCACCGGTTAAGCCAGAAAATGATAGCGAGAGATTAGATTGTGCTTGTCTTGGAAAACAAAGATTTGGATCAGTTTTACAGCTCATGATCGAATCAACAGAGGCTGGATTGCTGTATGCCGGTTGCGTTGCTTTAACTGGTGTTGCAGAAGATCCCTGAAAAAAAAAAAAAAAAAAAAAAAAATCATCATTGTCTACATGAAAAGTGAACTGAAAAAATGATAACACCACAGTGAAAAAGATTGCTGCTTAAATGCATTTTGGTGTTCCACTTAGGGTCCTAAACTTTACACTTCACAAAAAGAGTCCAAACCTATCATTTTGTCCCAAACTAAGTCCTAGGCCTAACTGAGCATTAAAAATCTAACCAAAACACATTTTGGTTCTCAAACAGTAATTGGAACATTTTAAATAAACCAGCCTAAGATTATCAAACCTGCTTCAGTATGTCAGGCCTCATTTCACGCGATCCCTAGCATATAAGCACTGGATGGCAACAATAAAATTTTGAGGTTCTCCACATTTATGTTAAAAGTATTGGATTTTCTGAGGCACCTTTTAATACGTATTTTCTAGCTTATCTCACCGTTTGCAGTACAGGTAATTTTATAAGGGGAAAGCTTTGTCCAATCAGGGTGACCTAAAGAAATGTATATATGGTGTACTGCAATATACTCCCTCTGTCCAAAATGATCTTCTAATTTGCCATTTTTCAATGTCCCAAAAAGTTCTTCCCATATCTACAATTTAGGCTTAAAAGCGCATAAACAAAACATGACTAGTGAAGCAAGTGTTCATATCCTTAAAACGTTTGAATAGTCAAATGAGGATCATTTTAGGACAGGGAGTAAGATACAAGTTTCAGGGTAAACCTCAGCAGCATAAGCACAATCTGTCCCGAGATCAGCACCAGGAATATCCCCCATTCTAAACAGGCCATCCATTCCGCCATCGTCAAAGAATCTCTGTGAGTAATTTTTTGATCCACCGAACAGCTCGTCATAGTTGTCAAAATCCAAATCGATATCGTCCATTCTTAACTCTTTGTAGTAATAATCATCATCACGATGTCCAACACCTTTTGGCTGTACAGAGGATATTAAAATTACATGGTCAATAGTACAGAACTAACAACAGCAAAAAAGTAGCAAATGGTCTGAAGCATGCAACCTAAGGTTACTTATGCATTATGCAATATGACAACCAATCAAAAATCAGTATTGGCAAAAATACTGGAGAATAAAAATCCTACCTTAATAGTAAAAGATTCAGAAGGTAAGTCAACAGACATCATGGAATCCATAGGAGGAACTGAAGTCTTATCTTTATTCCCGACATCATCACTGGCTTTAACTTGTGCAGTGCCATTTTCTAGTGGGGGCAGCAAAGAGTTAGAATCACTCTTGTCCGTGAGGCTCATCGAACCAAAACCTTGTTCACAAGTGGAAGCAGGAGTTTCTGAAATGAATGACCAAATGCGAGAAAGTTGTGCAGACGAGGGACAACCAGAATAACAGTTGATGGTCTGCTTCTTGTGTTGTGAACTAGAAGAGGTGGCATGGCCACTCCAGTCACAGTTTTGACAGAGGGAAACTTTCTCATCGATGCATCTGACTGTGGCGGGCTGACAACTACACCTCTCACACACAAGGGTCCTAGAGTGGCGTTTGGAAAGTGAGTTTGCAGAGTGAATGTTGCGGTCACAGGACAAACATAAGTATGCTGCATCGGAGCGACAATACACCATGGATCTTTGCTCCCCACAAAAGTCACATAACTGACCCATTTTCCACCAAATGCTTGCAAGAACTAAACAATTCCCCACAACAGAAGCTACAATTGCAGAACAAACGTAAATCATTACACACTAACTAAAGCAATCAATCTATCTTTGTAGATAAAACAAGATAGAAAGTTTTCAAGTAGAAATTTTCATTTCCATCCAAAACACACGCTAAATAAAAAAAAATCATTTGATGTGTAATCTAAAATTAAGTTAATCAGTTTATAAAACAAAATCACCTCAAAACAAACTTATAGTTGGATAAAACTGTAAAATTCGACAGATCTACAACAATTGGTTGACCAAAAACAGCTCAAGGACAGACTTGGAAATTAACGAATAATTGGCATAGCAAAATTCAATTTTAGAATATTAACGGAGAAAACTCACGGAGGTCGGGCAAAAATGGCGGCAGCGGCAGTAATTACTCTCTGGGTGTGTGTGTGTGTGTGTGTTTGTGGATAACAAAGATTTAGGACAGACAGAGGAGAAACCCCAAATCGGAGAAGAGGGAGGAAGGGTTGAAAGTGAAAAGTTGGAGGGATTTTTAGGATATGTAGAACAAAAAAATGCACTGGGATTGTCGGGCTGGAAAGTGTCCTTTTGACAATTTAACACTTGCACCCCCTCTCCTTTATGAACTTGCTGGGGGATCCTTTCCTTCCTTCCTTTGTTCTCATCATTATCATTAAAGCATCAAATTTATTCCTTTCTTTTTCTTTTTCTTTTTCTTTTTGACAACATGCTATGCTATGGACATGCCATGCCGTCACTTGGAACAATCTATTGTGTGTTTACCATATTACATTCAAATTATTTTAAAATGAATGAATGTTTAACAAGTGTAGTGTTGTTGATAAAAATTTATTTCCTCCGTCATAAAATAATCATTCATTTTAAATTAAAGTCATTTGAGGAAAAGCTGGTTTTTTAACTTGCTTTGTAAATTAGTTTTGGCAAGTGATTTCGTTCCATTTTCTATGGGTGCAATGATCAATTTGAAACATTTATTTATTTAGTATGTACTCCCTCCGTCCCATATTTATTGTTACTAAAAAGAATGTACTGGGATTAAGAAAATATGTTGGAAAAGTAAGTAATGTGAGTGGGTAGGACATAGAAAATAAGTTAGTGGATAGTTGTTGTGACTCACAACAACTATGGGACGCTCAAAACGGAAATAAGTAGCTATAAGTATGGAATGGAAGGAGTATAGGTAAAACTTTAAAGACTTTTATTAGTAACAAAAATGCCGTGACAAACAAGTATTTCAAAGGAAAATGTTGAATTTTGAAATTAGGTAATGACAAAATCTCATTTGTAGGGACTTAGAAGTGTAAAACCAAAGATGAAACTTTTAAGTGTAGTTTTAGTATACCCTGTGGAGAAGTTTAAATATCTTGTGCAGATATTTTCTATTCTGGCGATGGTTTATGATAATAAAGATCTGTCAGTTGATAACACACACACACACACAATAAATATCTTAGGCTAGATCTTTTCTCACATCATTATTAGCAGCGATCTTAGGTGGGGACCGCTACCACTCTACCAATGTCCATCAAAACATTAACAAAAGGGGCAAATACCGTGTCCAATAATCCAACTATCAAAAAACATTCAACTACCCTAATATCACGACACCTCATCTTTTCTCCCCATTTACTTAATCATTCAACTACACTCTCAACTACCCCTCTCACAATAAGCTAGTTTAGTTTAAAATTCAACTCCTCCCAACTCATCATTCTATACCCCACCACTTTTTATTTTATTTACAATATTTATTTTTATAATAAAAAAATAATAAAAATAATAATAATTTATTATTAAAAAATAAATTATTCATATTTTTATTTATAAATTGGGGAATTTTTTAATTTTTTTTAATTCACACTTAATAAAAAAAGGATAATTAAGGAATTTTTAAAGAGAAAAGAGGGTTTTTTTTCGGTGTCCAAATTAAATGAAACTTACATCAATTTATAGAGGGAAAAAAAAATGATAAATTTTGGTGATTTATTTTTTTTATAAAAAAAATAATTTACTATGAAATAATTGAGCTCAAAAAAATTGGATAAAAAACCTCTCCGAAAAAAAAGAAAAAAAAAGCTGGAAACAAAAAAGGAAAAAAAAAAAAGAAGAAAAATAAGGGAAAAGCAGCAGCAACTCTCCGGCTTGGGAGGTGAGCTGCACTCTCCAAGTGCTGGCCACTCCCAAGCCGACACATGTCTATTCTGAGCCCCACAAAAATTCCCTCAACCCAGTTGAGCTTCTTCAACCTCTCCCCTTCAACCCCCTCCTCTCGACCCCTTATTGCACACACTCAACTAATTGAACCCCCACTCAACCCCTTATTGGACATGGCCTTACTCTCTCCGTCCCATTTTAAAAGTCAAAAAGTAGGTGGGTTCAAAAATTAACGAAAAAGTGATGTGTTATGAGTGTTGATAGTTTGGGTAGGAGGGAGAAAGCGGGGTAGAGAAGAATTAGTGGATAATTGTTGTGAGTATGACATGTAGAACGCACTTTCCATTTTAAGATGTTGACTCTTAAAATGGGACGCCCTTTTAGGAATTTTTTTACTCTTAAAATGAGTCAGATGGAGTATTTATTTGTGTTTTTCTCATTTTTATAATTTGAATTTTAAATTAAAAAGTTGCAATTTGATTTTTAACATTCATTTTTTTTTTTTTTTTGCAAGTTGGTATATAACGTTGCAACACGATTTCAAATATTATATTTTTTTGAAATTTGATAACTCGCTAAAAAATCAAGATTTTAAAAATGAAAACTATTATATTTCAGAATTTCAGTTGTTAAATCCAGCCTTACTTTCTATTCCAAAAATATTAACATTAATAGGATTATTATATTTTGTATAAAAATCTTACCATCTTAAAAGAATAAAAATATAATATTTCCAAAAAAAATTACCTTTATTTGTAGAATAAATTATATATATATATATATATATATATATATATATATATATATATATATATATATATATATATATATATAAGTCGTTACATTTCAATTGTTACTTTCTTTTAAAAAAATTAAAGTATTTAAAATTTCCGTAAAACTACTGTTACATTTTATAATTAAACAGTTACTATTTTAGAATTCCAACTGTTACAATTTTTCGTAGCTAAGTGTTCATTTAAGGCGACGAATAACTCAGTTTTTTTGTTTTGTTATAAAATATATTTTTTCAAAAATAATTCAAAACCAAATCAAACCCACTGCTAGTTTGATTAGTCTCGTTAGCACAACCGTGTTTTCGGATATTTTTCGATTTTAAAATCTCAAGATATTTCATTAAAAGTCGTTGGAGGTTTTTCTAAAGAAAAAATGATAGCTGGCGGCGCAGGTGGTGGGCGGGCCCAGATAGATGGGCGTTTGCCGGCAGGCAGGCAGGTGACCCGTCTCATATGGTGAGACCATCTCACACAAATTATTGTTTTACTGTAGTTAACTCATGATAATAAAAAAAGAGAAAAGTAAACCTACATAAACCTCATAATTACCTGTTTTCAATTAACTCATACGCTTTTTAATAAATTATTTATATGAAATTTTAAAATTTGTTGTTGGTTTTTTTTATAGTGCAATAGTAACAATTTTCATAATTTCATTACGATAATCATTTTTTGTAAACATTACGATTAAAGTTTAATAAAGTTGGTGGTACTAAAATGACATATTTTCAGAAGCGCAAAATATTAGGAAAAAGAAATAAGATTTACTTATAAATAATGAAAGACCAGATTTCAAATAGAACTTTTAAGAATTAATGAAAGACCAGTTTTCAGATGGTACTTTTAATAGACCACCTGCACTTATAACTTTTAGGAAAATGATTGATATAGTGAAAAACACTGTCGAAAAGTTGAAGGGACTGAGTTGTTCTCCCACGTCACCACCCACGTCAACGTTTTCTCTCTTAACCAGTCTCATCAGGTCTCTTTCTCTCTCTACAAATTTTCTCACAACTCCAACCCTCTTTCGGTTCCCCTCTCTAATCAAATAAAACTTCCAATTTTTTCTCCTTGTTTTCAGTTTGAGAAACAGATTGGGGTGGGTTAAGCATATTCGCAACTGAGTATGGGATTCAAAACGAAATACTAGAAAAAAAAAACATTCATTCAAAATTACAATGAGTGTTGGTTCTACCATGAATTCCGTTCGAACTCATTGTAATCAATTGGAAAAAATTAATGAGCAGTGTTTGAGAGGGTTTAAAGAATTAAAATAGATAGAGATTGATAAGTGGTCTTGGGAATCTTGAGAGAAAGAAGATGCAAATATTGAGAAAGAAGTATCTTCGATCAGTCCCATTTCCTCATCTCTTTCTCTATCTATAGATTTCTTACTACAACAAATTTCTATCAGTTTCCTCCCCAATCAGCCAACTATTTTTTACTCCGGCGGTGGCGATAGCCAGCTGGTAGGGGTGGCAAATTGTGTGTTTTGGGTTTACCCATTAAAGTTAAAATATCCGGGTATCCAATGAATTTTTAACTTTTGCCACCCCTAGCAGCGGGCAAGGCGGAAAAAAAAAAGAGGTCATCAAATTTTGACGGTAAGCTACATCTGTTGGGTTTGTTGAGAAATTGGAAAATAAGGAGCAGATTAACTTGGATGGAGTCCGGAATTAGGTTGGATTTGAGAGGGTTAAGGGAAAGGGGATGGAGATGGAGATGGAAATGGAGGTGGAGGTGGAGGTGGAGATATTATGGGAAGAGGTCACAGAGACAAGTGGTACTTGCGAGGGTTAAGATGAAGGAGACGGAAGTATTGTGAAGACTTCAAGCTGTGTCAATAAATTGTGGGCCAGGAGGCCCAGGACATTGATGAGTAATGAGCCACGTATGTTCGGCCTACATTTTCGTTTTAAATTGTCACCCTTTTAATACTCAATTGCACTTTTGAGTTTAAAAAACTAATAGTATTTTTAAGCCAAAACAACCACTCTCTTAAAGGTAATTAAGGCACCTTTAAAAGGCGAACTAAGCACCTATAACTATAAGCTGTCCAAACTTAGTTCGTAAGATCATCCACAGTGCTATCCCACTTTCATGACAAAAACTTGTGTGATACGGATTTTGATGAGAGAGTAAATGGTTTGCTCCTTTATGGGCGGGGATGGGTAAATCAATTTCCTCTCTCAACAAGACTCGTCTCACACGCTCACACAAGTCTTCCTCCACTTTCATTCCCTACTTTAACACTCCACCTCATATTCTTTCTCACTAGTAGGTAACCCGTGCTCCGCACGGGAATCTATTCCGTTAATGTTTTTGTATTTTTTTTTTTAATATTTTTAATTGATAAATTAACATAGCAATTTTATTTGAAAATATATGTATATTTTTAAATTAATCAAAACATTTTCATAGCTTTGGTTGTACATAGTTGTAATAAATATGTTTTTTAATTAATTTAGAAGTACATTTAAGTTTGTTGTATGAATATTTCAAAAAATTTAATGGTATTAATAGTAATATTTAACATATATAGTAACTAATAACTATTATGATTAAATAATATAATTAATAGTAATAGTTAATATATATTGTAACAATTATGATTAACTAATAATATTAATAATAATAATAATTAACTTATATAGTAACTATTATAGTTAACAATTATATTTAACTATTATAATTAACTAATACTATTAATAGTATTAGTTAGTTATAATAGTTAAATATTACTCCCTCTGTCTTCGAGTAAGAGTCTTACCTCTCATTTGCACAGAGATTAAGAAATGATGAAAGTAAGTAAGTGTTGTGAGTGTAAAAGTAAATTAGGAGAGAGAATGAGTGGGATGGAATAATAAGTTGATTGGTTTTGTGAGTTTAAAAGAAAAAGAAAGAGAATAGGAGAAGAATTGGAAAGGGAGTGAACGACAGATTATTTTCTTTGCATATCGATCCTCTACCTCACCGTGGTTGAAGAAATTTGATCCTCCAAAAAAATAGCCATTGTAGATGCCCTGCTTTCAAGCCTCTGCCGCCTTCTCCCCGCTGCTCAAACTTGCAGCCCGAGGAGTAGCCGCCCTCAAAGATGTTACGATTAACGCCCATAAAGCCAGCTAAGTTTCCATCTTCACCTCTGCCGGAATTAGCCATTGCCCAACTGCCGCACCGTAACCCCCCTCCTCCCGTCGATCTTCCATCTCAATTGCTCTCCTTCCTATCCCTCCCCAATTTTCAAAATCACCCCTCATTCAAAAAATTGATCCCTTCCATTTCCCCATCACATCTCACCACCCTCTTCGCCTCCCATTCCAATCTCATTCACCCACAATCAGCTCTCTCTCTATTTAACTTTCTCTCTCTAAACTCATCTTTCAAACCCACTCCCCATTCTTACTCATCTTTATTGAACATTTTGGTCAGTCACCGGATGTGGGGTGTCGCTGAAAAAGTCCGTATGTCGATGATTAAGTCATGCGAATGTGAGGAAGATGTTAAATTTGTGTTGGGTTCAATGCGGGATATGAAGATGAATGAGGATGTTGGGTCTGAGTTTAGGATTAGTGTTAGATGTTATAATACATTGTTGATGTGTTTATCGCGTTTTGTTATGATTGATGATATGAAATTTGTTTATTTACAAATGTTGGATGATAAGATTTGTCCGAATATATACACATTCAATACTATGGTTAATGGGTATTGTAAAGTGGGGAATTTGGAACAGGCGAATTTGTATGTGAGTAAGATTTTTCAAGCTGGACTTAGTCCTGATACACATACTTATACTTCTTTGATATTAGGCAACTGTAGAAGAAAGGATGTTGATGGTGCATTTAAGGTGTTTGAGGTTATGCCCAAAAAGGGTTGCAGGAGAAATGAGGTTTCATATACTAATTTAATTCATGGGTTTTGTGAAGCAGGCCTTTTTGATGATGCTCTCAATTTGTTTCATCAAATGGGCAGTGAGAACTGCACTCCGACTGTTCGAACATATACTGTTCTTATTTCTGCATTGTGTGGGTTAGATAGATTAATAGAGGCAATGGATTTGTATAAAATGATGATGGAGAATGGCGTTAAGCCAAACACTCATACATACACCGTTCTTATTGATGGCATGTGTAGAGATAAGCAGCTTGATGAAGCACGGAGAATGTTGGATGTGATGGAGAGTAAAGGGTTGGTGGCAACTGTGGTGACATATAATGCTTTGATTAATGGGTACTCTAAGGAGGGAATGCTTGATGATGCAGTCGAGATTTTTGACTTGATGACGATGAAAAATTGTAGCCCAAATGTGCGGACTTACAATGAGTTGATTGGTGGGTATTGTAAAGCTAAAAGGGTTCACAAGGCGATGTCCCTTCTTGATATAATGCTTGAGCGGAAATTGTTGCCTAGCCTCATCACTTATAACTTACTGATTCATGGTCAGTGCATAGAGGGTCATATTGATAGTGCGTTTAGGTTAATTAGTTTGATGTGTGAGAATAATGTTGCTCCTGATGAGTGGAGTTATGGTGCTCTTATAGACACTCTATGTAAGAAAGGGAGAGTTGAGGAAGCTCACACTTTGTTCGGTTCTCTAAAAGAGAAGGGCATAAAACCAAATGAAGTTATATATACTGTTTTAGTTGATGGATATTGCAAAGCAGAGCAAAGTAGTCGTGCTATGACTTTGTTGGAGAGAATGCTTGCAGAAGGCTGTTTTCCAAATTTGTGCACTTACAATGCAATGATTCATGGATTGTGCAAAGAAAATAAGATGCAGGAAGCCTCAGTATTAATGGAGAAAATGATAGGGACGGGCACGAAACCAAACATCACTACATATACGATTCTCATTGAGCAAATGTTGAAAGAATATGCCTTTGACCATGCTCATAAAGTTTTCAACCAGATGGTTTCTTTGGGATGTAAACCTGATGTTTGCACTTACACGTCGTTTATTCTTGCGTATATCAACCAAGGGAAATTGAAAGAAGCAGAGAAAATGTTGAATAAAATGAATGCGGAAGGCGTTCATTTAGATTTGACAACTTATACAGTTTTAATGGATGGGTACGGACGTGCAGGGTTGTTAAATCGTGCTTTTGGTTTTCTTAAGAATATGGTAGATGTTGGATGTGAGCCTTCTCATTACACCTATTCTGTACTGGTCAAACATCTTTGGGTTGAAAAGCTAATGAAAAGGACTAAGACAACGATCGGTCGAGATCCTATTCTCAGGTCAATTAATATTGCTGACGTGTGGAAAGTAATGGAATTTGATATTGTTATGGAGCTCTTTACCAATATGTTTGAATGTGGTTGTGAACCTAATATGAACACTTATAATGCACTCATCACAGGGCTTTGCAGAGAAGTGCGCCTTGAAGTAGCACTTAAGTTGGTCGATCATATGACCGAAAGGGGACTCAGTCCAAATGAAGAAACTTATAGCTCATTAGTAGATTGTTGTTGCAATATGCGAATGTTTGTAGAAGCAGTGAGGTCACTTGATACGATGGTGGGACTTGGTTTTTTACCACGTTTAGATTTTTATAAATTGATTGTGTGCGGGTTATATGATGAAGGAAATAGTGAAAAGGCTAAGGCGGTTTTTTGTAGTTTGCTTCATTGTCGGTACAATCACGATGAAGTTGTGTGGAAGCTTTTAATAGACGGTTTGCTCAAGAGGGGTTTAGTTGATAGGTGCTCTGAATTGGTTGGTGTCATGGAGGAAAACGGTTGCCAACTTAACCCTCAAACATATTCAATGTTAATTGAGGGGATAGGGAACAGATAACAATAGGAGTTTCACAGGGAGAATGTTTTCTTGAAACGGGTCCTGAGTTGGGACTTAAAGTGGGAATTTGGAAAATCATGCTTGATGTCAAGAAAATGACGTAAGGTTTTGTGAACAATAATTCTATCCTCTTTCTATTCTTTGCATTTGCATTCTGAAAGAGGCAACGCCATAACTCATGCCTTGATCTTTGCAGGGTTAACTCTCTGGGTTGTTTCGTGGATTTTCAGTTGTTTTTGGACAGGCCCTGAAAGCTTTTTGGACTCTCGGTGCTGCCTAGTTCATTCCTCTGCAGCAGTCAAATCAGTAATGGGATTTTCAGAGTTAGGCCATCATTTGTCCACTGATTAGGTGTGTTCTTCTAGTTATTTTTGTAGTCAGATTGGAATCTTAGGAAATATTTTTATGATTAATTATTTATTAGTTTTATTTAGTGATGCTGGTTTTCTTATTGCTGTATAAACTTCAACTGCTACCATTTACTCCCTCTGTCCCGGAGAGTTAGTCTTCCTTTTTCGTTGTTATTACGAATGAGCATTGAGCAATAATTTAGGCTACTTTTAATCAAGGTTCTAAAAAACGCTAGGCGGTCGCTAGGCTCCGCAGGGCCGCCTAGCGCTTAGGCGGGGCCTAGGCGGGATCTAGGCGGGGCCGAGAATTCAGAAATAACTACAATATCCTAGACGGAACCTAGGCGTTTCATGAACGCCTAGCGCCTAGACGGGTGTCTTTTAGAACACTTTTAATTATTCTAATGAAAATCTCTAGGACTTTTTATTGACACACCATTATAAAAACTATCAATACCAATTTTTATATTCTCATTAAGATAATTATTAGATTCTCATTAAGATAATTATAAGTAGCCTAAATTATTGCTCACAGTTCATTCGTGGTAACAAAATAAACCCGTCGTTTTTTTAAGCACTCATCTGTGCAGGTACTGCTTTGTCCCCGCATGGCCGGAAAGAGACTCAGTTGGTACAAGAAAAAGGTAATTTTCAATATAATTGATCTCTCTCTCTATATATATGGCTCTGTGTGTGTGTGTAGTGTGTGTATAACGTGTCTGCAAATATTGTCTGCTTCTAATAACATGATGCCAAAAGATGTCAGTTTTGGGGATGCCAAAACCATTTTGCGTCTAAGGATGTATTTGTTATTAAACTAGTGGAAATTGAAGAATGATTCAGTTAATGTGAGATGTATTGTGATTCACTTAAAACTATATTGAAAATGACGTAAGTAGTGGAAAAGCTTTAGAAGTGAATGGATTGACATAAGTCGTAGTAAAGAACATGAGATTCAACTTTTTTTTTGAGAGAAAGTGTATAATTTAGATAGAGTTAGCCTAGATGACATATAAATCTGAAAAAGATGGTTGTTATGATTAATTAGAAATAATTTTATAGCACGAAATCAGGTTGAGGAAATGGACAAGTTCATTTGTAGGAAGAGAAGTTTTATAGGATAAGTAACCAGCTCCTGTTTATGAAACAAAATTTGGCAACTGAGATGAAATTCTAATAAAATGGTTGCAACCAAAATGTGTAATGTTACTCCCTCCGTCCCAAAATGAATGTCCTCAAGAGCAAATTTGTAAATTTTTTGGACATTCATTTTGGGACGGATGTAATAAGATGAAAACGTTATCATTTGAAAATGATTATGTTCGAAACTAGCCTCCTTTTCTTATTTCCTTTAATTCGCTAATTGTATTTCTATCTTTTTCATAACTTGAAAATTTAGCTACTTCTGAATCAGTTCAATTTAATCGAGAAGATAAGGCATTCATTGTTGTAGATTGGCCCTCCACTACTCAAGCAAACCCACAAGAACAATAAGAGCACACAAACAAAGCACAAGAAATCAAAGCAAGAAAAGACACAGAAATTGTTTACCCAGTTCGTCAATATGTTTGACTACGTCTGGGGGCACTACCAAGCCAGGATCTTGCACTATAATATGTTAAATCTGAGTTACAATGAGTATGGGGGCGGAACATTGTTTATATAGAAAACCAAGAGTAAGACCTAAACCTAAACATAAGAGAAATCCTGAAAATCTTCACTTTCTCGGCATTCCAGGCGCCCGCTTGAAGGGGACCAGGCGCCCGCTTACATGCCAATTCCAGGAACCAGACCTTCTGTCCAAACCGGGCGCCCGCCTGGTCAATACCAGGCGCCCGCCTGGAACACTGCTCCAGATTTTCTTCTCCTTGTTCCTTTGAGGGATCTCTACTCCAACAATCTCCCACCTAGAGATCAACCGCATATACAAACCCCGTATCCGTCTTCAACTCATCCTTGGTGTCTTCCTAGTGCTCACCTCGATCATGGTAGTGCCTTCCTCCTCTCTTATTCTCCAAGCCCAATTGAAGCTATGCATAGCTTCACTCTTTTCAAGGTTTACCACCTTGGTCAACATGTCAGCCGGGTTCTCCGATCCCAAAATCTTCTCCAGCCTTAAGATCTTCCTCTCCAAGAGATGCCTGATGTAGTGAAACCTCAGCTCAATGTGCTTCGTCCTAGAATGAAACGCCGGATTCCTAGCCAAATGTATTGCACTATGACTGTCACTGTAGAGAGCATTACCACTTCGCGTCTTCCCAAGTCCACCTAAGAAGTTCTGCAACCATACCATCTCTTTGCTTGCCTCTGTCACTGCCACATATTCTGCTTCCGCAGTCGACTGAGCCACGATCTTCTGCAATTTAGAAGCCCAGGAGATAGCCGTACCACCCAATGTGAAAACATAACCCGTGGTACTCCTCCTCTTATCAAGATCACTTGATGCCAAATCCGCATCCACATAACCCGCTAACACGACCTCCTTGCTTGAGAAACATAGAGCCTTACCAGCAGTACCCTTTAAGTAGCGCAGGATCCATTTAACCGCTTCCCAATGTTGCTTCCCAGGATTGCCCATGTACCGGCTGACTACTCCCACAGCATGTGCAATATCCGTCCTTGTACACACCATTGCATACATTAGACTCCCCACTGCCGAAGCATATGGAGTCCTCTCCATCTTGTCACGCTCTTCCTTGCCCTTAGGTGAGTCCTTTTCGGATAGCTTGAAGTGCATACCCAATGGTGTCCCTGTTGGCTTCGCCTCTTTCATGCAAAACCTTGCCAAGACTTTCTCAACGTATTCTGCTTGTGAAATAACCAACTTACCCAACTCCCTATTCCGGTCAATCCGCATGCCCAAGATTTTTCTGGCCTCCCCCAAATCCTTCATCTCGAACCGTTCTGACAACTGAGCCTTCAATCTGTTTACCTCTCTACTTCTAGAGCCCGCTATTAGCATGTCATCCACATATAACAGCAAGATTATATACCCATTGTCCGTGTTCTTGAAGTAGCAACAATGATCCGCCTCACATCTGATAAAATCAATATCGTGCATGAATCCATCGAACTTCCTGTACCACTGCCTAGGAGCTTGTTTAAGGCCATACAAGCTCTTAGTCAACCTGCAAACCAGTTCCTCGTTACCCTTAGACAAGTAACCCTCTGGTTGTACCATGTAAATTTCTTCCTCCAAATCACCATGAAGAAAGGCCGTTTTTACATCCATCTGTTCCAGCAACAAGTTATCCGCCACTACTATCCCTAGAACCATTCTGATGGTGGTCATCTTCACAACAGGAGTGAATACCTCGGTGTAGTCAATACCGTACTTTTGCTGAAAGCCCTTTACAACCAATCTTGCCTTGTAACGTTTACTGCCGTTTGCCTCCTCCTTGATCCGGTAAACCCACTTGTTATGCAATGCCTTCTTCCCCTTAGGCAGTCTAATCAACTCCCAAGTTTTGTTGGCTTTCAATGAGTCCATCTCATCACCCATCGCAGCTTTCCACTTATCACAAAGTGAACTACGAACAGCCTCCGCATAACATTCTGGTTCCCCACTATCTGTCAACAACAAATAGTAATTTGAAGGAGTATACCTGTCAGGTGATCCACGCAACCTGCTGGATCTACGCAGCGGAATATCCGGTTCCGGAGTATGTGGTTCATCTTCAGTGACCCCCTGACCTTGGTCATCATGAACCGTCCTGCTCCCACCCGAGTCTGGAATATCCACCTCTACAACCTCCGGTTCCGAACTAATATCATCAGATGCCCCTTTCTGTCCTTGTACAATACCTGTTCATTGAATACCACATCTCGACTACGAATAATTTTATGGTTTTGATCATCCCAAAACTTATACCCGAAGTCATCCCCGCCATACCCAATGAACGTACATTTTACAGATTTTGCATCTAATTTAGTTCTATCAGCAGAATCAATATGAACATATGAAACGCAGCCAAATATGCGAAGAAATGACAGATTTACCTGCTTGCCACTCCATGCTTCCTCTGGAATTCCATTCCCCAATGGTACCGATGGTCCCCTATTGATCAAGAAAGCCGCCGTGTCAACTGCATATGCCCAAAACGTCTTCGGAAGTCCACACTTCAACCTCATACTTCTAGCCCGCTCGTTCAATGTCCTGTTCATCCTCTCTGCAATCCCGTTGTGTTGTGGTGTGCCCTTTGGAGTCTTCTCCATACGAATCCCATTCGCTGCACAATATTCCTTAAACTCCCCGAGCTCATACTCCCCTCCGTTATCTGATCTCAAGCACTTAAGCTTAAGTCCCGTTTGATTCTCCACCAAGGCTCTGATACCAGTTGTTGTAGATATGGCCCTCCACTACTCAAGCAAACCCACAAGAACAATAAGAGCACACAAACAAAGCACAAGAAATTAAAGCAAGAAAAGACACAGAAATTGTTTACCCAGTTCGTCAATATGTTTGACTACGTCTGGGGGCACTACCAAGCCAGGATCTTGCACTATAATATGTTAAATCTGAGTTACAATGAGTATGGGGGCGGAACATTGTTTATATAGCAAACCAAGAGTAAGACCTAAACCTAAACATAAGAGAAATCCTGAAAATCTGCACTTTCTCGGCATTCCAGGCGCCCGCTTGAAGGGGACCAGGCGCCCGCTTACATGCCAATTCCAGGAACCAGACCTTCTGTCCAAACCGGGCGCCCGCCTGGTCAATACCAGGCGCCCGCCTGGAACACTGCTCCAGATTTTCTTCTCCTTGTTCCTTTGAGGGATCTCTACTCCAACATTCATATATTAGTTTCCTTTTTTTATGTGTTCAGCAAGTTGGGATCTGTACACACCACCAGAAAACTGTGATTGTGGACGCGGATGCTGGAAATAATAAAAGCATTATAGCTTTTCTTGGGGGGCTTGATTTGTGCAATGGTCGATCTGATACTCCACAGCATCAGATATTTAAGACGTTAAAGACTGTCCATGCAGATGATTTCCATAACCCTACATTTGCGGTAAATGCTCACCACTTGCTTATATTTTTAGCTATATGAATTGTTGAAAGTTTTTATTCTGAATATATTTTGGTTTACTCGTGAAATTTATAGTTAATAATGCCCTCTTTTATCATGCCTCACCTGAATTTATTTATTTTTCTCAAATTGTCACTAATGAACGAAGTATGTCCCCAAATCAAGTTTGATACTTGATGTTTCTTCAGACCATCTCCATATGTTTATTTTTCTTTTTTCAAATCAAGTTTGATATTTATGACTTGCTCCCTCCGTCCCAAAATGATGGTCTCGTTTGACTTTTCAATCATTTTAAAGCTACATTATAAGTTTTGAAAGTTTAGTGACTTTGAAGCCTTCATTTTGGAAATGAGACCAACTTTTTGGGACAAACAAAAAGGGGAAATGGGACTATCATTTTGGGACGGAGGGAGTATTTTTAACATTTGTATTTTCACATGAATAGGGGAATCTTACTGGTTGTCCAAGAGAACCGTGGCATGACTTGCACTGTCGAATTGATGGCCCTGCAGCATATGACGTTCTTGCCAACTTTGAGGAGCGCTGGTTAAAAGCTTCCAAACCGCATGGCATTAAAAAACTTAAAAGTTCTTATGATGATGCTTTGCTTAGAATAGAAAGAATGCCGGAAATGTTTTATGGGTTGGAAAATGATCCTTGTCAATTTGACAATGATCCTGAAGGTTGGCATGTCCAGGTAAATTGAAATTACTTAGCTTCCTTATTTGAATTTATATCTCCATATAACTATGTTTGATACCATGTTATTGTTATTGTGTTTTCTGCAGATTTTCCGTTCAATCGATTCAAATTCTGTTAAGGGATTTCCAAAAGATCCAAAAGAAGCTACATCCAAGGTTTTAAATATACTCCCTCCGTCCAACCTCACTTGACACCCATGAGGTGGGCACAATAATTAAGGAAAAAAAATAAAATAAGGAAAATGTGTGGTAGAAAATGAAGAGAGAGAATGAGTGGGGTAAATAGTAGTGTTGGTTGAATAAATTGAGTGGTGGAAAATGAAGAGAGAGAATGAGTGGTGGGGTTGAGTGAATATAAAATTATAAAAAGTAGGCTACTTTAGGAATTGTCAAGTGAGCTGGGACGGACGGAAATGGAAATAAGTGTCAAGTGAGCTGGGACAGAGGGAGTATACTCTATATATCTATGTGTGTGTGTGTGTGTATACACGTACTTTTTCACTTTTGGGATTTTAAGTTTATATTTGTTTTTGTATTTATTATTTATTTATGAGGTTGTTTCTACAGAACTTGGTATGTGGAAAGAATGTACTTATTGATATGAGCATACATTATGCATACGTAAAGGCTATTCGGTCTGCCCAACATTTCATCTATATCGAGAACCAGTACTTCATTGGGTCCTCATACAATTAGAGTTCATATAAAGATTTAGGTACGGAACTTTTATCTTACATGTTCAAATCACTTTAATAATTTAATTATGTTTTTGAAACTTGAAACAGAGAAATTTACTTCTATCTTCTCAAAAATGGTTTGTTCATGTGACCTTGAAAAACAAGGAACTTTAACTGGCTTTTAGTTGCCACTTTTATTGATGAATATGACAGAGTAAATTGTCATTTTGTAGGTGCGGACAATCTAATTCCAATGGAGATTGCGCTTAAAATTGCCCAAAAAATCAGAGCACATGAGAGATTTGCTGTTTATATTGTTATCCCAATGTGGCCAGAGGGTAATCCAACAGAAGCTATGCTCCAAAGGATTTTATTTTGGCAGGTATATTCCATTACTTTGCAAAAAAATTTGTTCGCTCCTATTATTATTAGAAGCTGCAGTTTTGGTCGATAAAACCTCTTTAATGAATTTTATGAAGATTCCCCTCGGGTTCTGATTGTCCCAGAAAAGAGTTGTATTTCTAAAGTGAAGCTATAAATTTCATTTTCTTTTAGGTTTTACTTTTTCTTTTTTCCCCTTGGAAACATGATGTTTCTCTTCCGTGAAATACAAAAAAAGATTTCAACGTTAGTGCAGTTAGAAAGATTCTTGACGAATCAAATAGTACTACTACCCCCATCCCAAAATGAATGTTAATGATTTTTCAAAATTTACTCTTGATCAAGAGCAAATTTGTGAACTTTGTCGACATTCATTTTGGGGCAGAGGGAGTACGCATATTTGAAGATTTGACTTTATAAACGTGGCTCTTATTTTGAGACTGGTGCAGTATTAAACATATTGCTTATTGTTACACAAAAGTAATCAATTACACCATTGATTTTGCAGCATAAAACAATGCAAATGATGTATGAGACGATTGCCAAGGCTTTAATGGAGGTTGGGCTTGAAGATGCGCATTCACCACAAGACTTTTTAAACTTCTTTTGTCTTGGAAACTGTGAGCCAATCGGCCCAAGTGATACTTCAATTAATGAGAGTCCCATTGCTTCAAATACTCCTCAGGTTTGTCCCCGTTAACTGAAAATGCATTATCCATCAATTACCTTAATCTGCTCAATACAGAAAGTCAGAATGATATAAGTCAACTTTTTAATCAGATGGTCAAAGCCTAATGTACAGCAAAAATCATATAGCACAACAACATTATTACATTTTTTCTTGATGGTCCTTCTATAAAGTGTTATGCTTTGCTATATTGTTTCAGGCACAAAGTCGAAAGAACCGTTGATTCATGATTTATGTTCACTCAAAAGGCATGATAGTTGACGATGAATATATAATTATTGGATCTGCGAACATTAATCAGCGGTTCATGGAGGGAACTAGAGACACGGAGATTGCAATGGGAGCCTACCAACCTAATCACACATGGGCAAGAAAACTCGCAAATCCACGTGCACAGGTAAACCCTTCTGCAAATTTTATGTTTAGCACAAGATAGTTTAGTGTTCATTATCAGAGAGGATTCTTTTTTTCTGCATACTCCCTCCTCGTCCATGAATGATAGTTACATTTGACTCTTTATGGTCAACACAAGTGAACTTTGACCAAATGTTAATATCAATTTAATCATCGCAATAAATTCTTAAATTCTTGTTGATATATCACTTAATGGTTTATCAATTACTATTTTTAGAATTTCACTACGAAGAGTAGATTGACATTACCGATTGGTCAAAGTTCACTTGTGTTGACCATAAAAGGTCAAATGTGACTTCCTTTCCGGGACGGATGGAATATATATTTGCTTTCACAATTTTTATTTTACTATCTCTCCACTTTTTCTTTGTTTTCTCGCTTCTTCATTGACGAGTCCATACGATTATTCATGTTAGCAGACCACAAACCATTTGGGACCAAGATTTTGTTGTTGTATATATAAATAGTATATGCTCCTTGACCGACTGCGTTTGTTTTTGCACAGATTTATGGATATAGAATGTCTGTGTGGGCGGAGCATCTTGGAGTAGTTGAGGAAGAATTTATGGAACCACAAACTTTAGAATGTGTGAGAAGGGTTAAATCAATGGCTGAAGCGAACTGGAAGCATTTTGCATCGGATGAAATAACTGAAATGAAAGGTCACCTTTTAAAATACCCGGTCGAAGTCACTCAAAATGGCAAGGTAAAGCCTATTCCCGGATGTGAAAAGTTTCCAGATATTGGAGGAAATATCGTCGGGTCTTTTATTGGGCCCCAAGAGAATTTAACAATTTGACGCGTGAGGATTTTAAGTCAGTTGTGTCAATGGCATATGTATGTTTTTATTGAGAGAAGATGCAATTTTGAGTTTGTAATTATTTTGTCGTGTTAAGGGTTTTGTTTTAGAAGTTTTTTCTTTTAACGTTTTTCAGTGTTATGAGTTTTTTCCCTGGATATTGTGGAGGAATGTATATTCTTTTCATGAGATGAGCCATATTCTGTTATTCAGATGTCCAGACTCAGTTTTGTGATGCCCAACTGTTCCAAGTCATTATTGTGATGCCAAACTGTTCCAAGGTGTATGTACTAGTATGTATATAGGGTAATTGACGATTTAATTGTCCCCATAGTTCTTCCCATTTCTACAATTTGGGCTTAAAAGTGCATAAACAAGTGAAGCAAGTGTTCATATTTTAAAAGTTCTAATAGTAAAATGGGAAGATCGTTATGGGATGGAGGGAGTATTTTACTATGACCCTGGACTTCTACATATTTAAGGTGATGATCAACTCCTTTGTTTATGTTTGCAGCATACTTCATTGAGCCCTGATGGCAAGCTTATTATAATTGTTGGAGACAATCCTGAAGGCTTATTGGTGGAGTCGAGAACTGGAAAGGTACTTGATGCTGCCAAAAACGTACCGGATCAGCCTTTCGTCTAGCGGTTCGGATAAATCCAGCAATGAGAACTTCTTCGTACGGATCTACACACAATTCAACAAACGTAAACTACGCCGGGGCTTCACCGGCAAAGGCCCTCCGGCGTGAGAATAAGAATACGGATTGTGTATGAAATGAAGAGAAATCAATTGACTATAGTTTAGAGCCAAAAGAGTTCATTACCCGTTTCCTGTGTAGAGGACCTGTTTATATAGGCATGGGTGAATGAGTCCTGACTTGTCAAGTAAGCCAGAATGCCCGTGTTGATCTAGGACTCGTATTCCTTGGAGATAGACTCCTGATAAGGATGATTGATATCCTGATAGTATTGCAGTAGAGATATCCTTGTTTAGATAAGGATCCTCTGTATTTGTGTGTTACTCGAATTGTTATATAAGCCTCCCGATATATTTGGGAGATAATATCATTAATGGGCTGGCCCGTCATCTATCTCGGCTTCGTTATAGAAACCGAGCTAGGGATAAGGCCCTCCGACATCTCGGCCTCGGTAACACCGGCGTTCCCGGCCCACGAGCTACTGAGATATGTTGGTCTATAAGATCTTGAGCCCCTTGATATGGGCCCCTTGGTGTGTGAGCCCAGAGTCTATGGGTCCCATTTAACTAAGTCGGTTTATGTCTTTCAGTGGCCCCCGAGTTTCTATCTCGGCATGCCGAGTAGGAACTAATAATATTTATGACATCACCTTGCATGACATCATCTTTATTTATTGTTGATTCGATAGTCAGCCGCCAATTTCTTATTCCTTTAGATATTCTGAAATCCCTCTTTGATGTGCTCCTGGTGAAATCATTTCCTTCTTGGGAAGTGACTACTTCATTAATTGCAATGCTCCACCTTCCCAAATCCAGATGATTTATAAGAGAGAAAAAACCCCTGGTATCCTATTCTCCAAAAATCGTTTCGTCTTCTTCTTTCAATATTCTTCAAGAAATTTCAAGATGGCCCCAAAAAGAACGTATGACGACGCATTCCCTGAAGAAGTGGATTCAGATGTAGAGAACCAAACTGAAGTTTCAGGTTCATCAAGTAGCAGTGATTCTATGTTTCCTCCGAAGCACCGTTTATCTTTTCCGGTGGAGGAGTCACCGTCTGACAGTAATGAAGAATTCTCAGAGCCAGACCCAATCTTTAGTGATAATGAGTTTTTCGACGATGGTGATGGCGGCGAAGATGATGAAGATAATGATAAAAATACGGATGAGGATGATGATGAAGATGTCAAGGATGATATTGACATTGATGATCAGGGATATGAATGGGATGAAGAACGGGAAGATGAAGTTCAAGATCAAGTTCAAGATCGTGATCTTCGCTAGGACCAAGTAGTTTTTCTTTTGCCTTTGTAAAGGTCAGACCTCCGGCCTTGCTGTGGGGGGTCCTTTTGGTATTAATTGAATGTCTTTTTTCTTTCAATCGTTGTTCCATCAGGGATTTTCGTCTGTGTAATGCTTCTGGTGACTTCTGATTCATTGTACTTTTGTGATCTTGATTTATAATTTCATTAACGCAACCTGCTTCATGATGTCATCTTTAACATAATGTCGATTGCCTGGTCCTTACACTTGTAGTTGATAGCCTTCTAGTAATTCAATCAAATCTGGTCAAAGCCGAGATGTCGCTGCGCGTATGTCGGTCCATGCGGGCAGCCTTAGGGGAGAGTGCTGTTTCCTAGGTCCATGACGTCACAAACTAGTGATGTCATTTGTGTCAGGCGGCGGACGGTAAGCGAAGGGACATTTTGCTTTATGGGGAAGCCACAATCCTTAATTGTAGGTAATGATGGTTTAGGATGATGACGTGTGCAGCCGCCAATTATCACAAAATTATCACGAGATCTCGAACGGATAGGGGTCAAATTCTCAGGGTATACCTGAACCGAGAATTTCAATCGGTTGAAATCCCTAAATCCCCAATTTACTTTTTACTTGACAGTCAAAATCTTTTGAATCCCAGACATTCTTCAACAGCGACCCTACCGGCGATTGTCAAACCTCACTTGACTCCGGCGAACTTCATCCAGTGCTTTTAGCGATACTTCTTCCTTCGTTCACTTTTCAATTTTTCAACACACCAAGCTCCATCAGGTACCCTTCTACCTTTCTTGCATTTCCAATTTTTCCTTGCCGTTTTCCATTCTTGCTTTGTCTCGTCTCTATTCTGTACTTAGAATGTCCTTTGATTTTTCATCGGCGATTCGTCTGGGATTTCATAGAGTAAACCATAGGTTTTATAGGAGAACCGACGGTCCTTGGTTTCTGTTACCCTTGAATGAGATTAAGGAGCTCTTAGTAATGCACAGGTCTTTCAATGGAACTGTGGGATGGCCAGTCAACAATCGTAGGTTTGACCATCTAGGGACGATGAACCCCAACATAGTAGTCCTTTTTGGTTTGCCTGACCTTCTGGCTCACATTTCTTCTTACTACCTTTTATCGGATGACGAGGTGCTCTCCTCGGCTTCTGTGGATGGGACGAGGGGGTGAATGCATCCCCTATTCCGGCTTTAGATGCTAACTCCCTTCATTCCTCTGCAGCTATGTCAGGAGAGAGCACCTCCGAGAGGATCGTTGACCAGTTTCAAACCGATGTTCCCGAAGGGGGCCGAGGTCGCGGCCGCCGGAATCCCAGTCGAAGGGTAAAAGCTGTAGCTACCTCAAAACCTAAACATCCCAAGGCGGGTGACGAGATGATTGAGTACCTGCACAATGATTGCAGGATTTCTCGAGATGACTTCGATTTGGCCTACGAGCCCGCCCCGACCTTGACTACCGGGGAAGAATTGGCCTCTTTCTATTGGAATCATATTGAGGTAGCCTTTTTCTTCAAACAATTTCAGTTGGGACTCCGACTTCCATTGGATCCATTTATTTGTGAGTTTCTGGAGGATTGGCAGGCCGTTCCCGCCATGCTGGGGGCCAATGCAGTTAGGTACCTTACCTATTTCATCGTTCTGTGCTGTAGTTTATGCTTCGAGCCGTGCCCAATGGATTTTTACCGTTTTTTTTAACCTAGCTTTAACGACAATACCCAAGTCTTGACCATCCGGAGTAAGCAGAGGCGC
Source organism: Campanula takesimana (assembly GCA_026119855.1). Classification (NCBI taxonomy): domain Eukaryota; kingdom Viridiplantae; phylum Streptophyta; class Magnoliopsida; order Asterales; family Campanulaceae; genus Campanula; species Campanula takesimana. The sequence goes on from JAOWBW010000870.1 coordinate 343,047, forward strand.
CCCAAGATTATTGCCCCAATTTCCAACTCGGTAAGCAAAGTGTCGGGGTGGAATAATCATGTCATCAAGGTTGAAAGCCGCCTTGGATGGGAATTTCCTGTTCCCACAAATGTTCCCAAGGCCCCTGAGACTTGTTATAAGGCTCCATGGAGCGATGCTTTGGTGAACAGGTTAGAGGAGTTTGTCGCCATTCAACAACTTAACTGGTCATCTTTAGAGACCAATCATGGTTATTACGTCCAGGCGGGCATCATGCCGGGGCCTTGGAAGGATGTGAACGTGATGGTGCCTGTAGCCCGAGGCAACCGGTACCCTGACTGGGTAGTTCATCCTGACTTTGTTTTTATAAGGGATTGTGAGGTCTGCCACACTCAGGAAGAGGCTTGTTTGAGAGTTAAGAAAGTTGTTGGATGTAAACACACTGACCTTATTCTTCTTGTTTATTTTATAAATGCTTCGAATTTGAATCTCATCTCCTGTTTTGCCTTGAACAGATCTGACCATGGAGAAAGAAAGAGAATTGGCGCAGGTATACACTTCTGACCCCAACAGACTTTTTAACAAGAGGAGGATGAAGTCAAAGATTTCGGGGCGTTCCAAAAGGCACGTCGATATGGGAGCTAGGCAGGAGATCTTAGCCAGTAAGGATATTGGTTCTCTCCCTACTATTGATGTTGCTGCTAGAGGACGAGATGAGGCGCAGGCAGGTGGGGCCGAGCCAACAGGGGTGGATTCTTCCCTAAATCAGTCCGGAGATATTGCCGTTGAGGAGACAGAGGCGGCTGCTGATGATGAGCCTCCTACTGAAAAACGAACCCGGGATGATGGTGACGAGCTATCTGAAGAGCCGTCCCCCAAAAGGCGTTCCTCTGCTGTTCCTCCTGCTGGTACTTCTTCCGCCTTCTCATCCGAAGAAATTGATGCCATGATAAAGGAATTTTCTGAAGTGCCTCCCTTGAAGAACTTGGTTCACACGGCAAGGTCTGGTCCTATGATGCGACTAGGTCGGCCTGTTCTCCAATGGTCTCTAGATACCGACCTCCTTGAACATATGTCGTCTACCCCTCACACTTATGCCCATTTGGCCGAACGCAAAGTCCTGATTCTTTTCGAGGTGATTAATTTAGCCGCTATCCCAAGTTTCTTTTCTTGTTATGCTTACTTATGTTGGATTTTCTTTTGTACAGCTTGCCACCATTGCCGAGCACGAAGCGAGGCAGTGGTGTCACGACCCGAAAACCCGTCTCTATTTTAGTAATAAATAATTAATTATTTATTTATTTACTTGATTATTTATTTATGTGCGCATTATATATCTCATAATATAAATGGGTGTCTAGCATTAATTGGTTGATTTTGTGTTAAGTGTGAAGTAGGGGATTAAATTGGTAGAAGGGTTATTTGGGTTATGTGTTAGTAGAGTGAGGGGGCCTAAGTGTAACTTTTTAAATAATCATACTCCTACTCCCTCCCTACTCCCTTCTCCCTCACCTCACCTCCCTCACTTCCCAGCACACACACACACTCAGTCTCTCTCATCTCTCTCTCCATTGTTGGCTAAAAGGTAAGAAATTCCCCTCCCTATTTCCTTCATTTTGATCATCTTCCTCTCATCTTTTCTTAGTACTCATCTTATGAAATGTGTTTAGATCGTCGATAGGATCGTTTAGAGCCAAGAATATTTGAATTCCGTCATCTTTGATAAATTCCAAGTAAGTTACTTTTCCCCCATTTTTATGCTAAAATGTTCATCTTTAGTTTATGTAATGCTTTAGTTCATATATATGTCATTTTGGTTGAGTTTGGAATTTATTTGTATTTTTGTTCATCTTTGGTGAATTTGAGAATGTTGGGGTTTAATCTTGGTTTGGGTTGATAAATGATGTTATTTTGGTCCCTCTTAAGCTTAGATGTTGTTTGGGTACCTTGTTGAACTTGTTGGAAGTCTTGATTTTGGTTGATTTTTGAAATGGTAAGAATTTTGGGTTGTTTTGGGATGAACATTGAAGAACCCAGCTGATTTCTGCCCAGTTCGTCGACCGGGCGCCCGCCCGTGTTGGGCCAAGCGCCTGCCTACCTGGCCAGTTTCTTCGACCAACCCTCTGTTTCTAGAGAGCGCCCGCCCGAACCTTTCTGGGCGCCCGCCCGCCTCTGTTTAGGCGCCCGCCCGCCTCGGTTTAGGTGCCCGCCCGCCTCTGTTTCCTGGTATCCTCTTTTGTTTGATTTAGGCTTGGTTTGTACATTAGGTATAGACTTTGGGTATCACTCTAATTAATTTAAATAGGCATTGTGGGATACTCTAGTGTTGGGAATGGTTCCTTCGTGAACAAATGTGTTATGGGATTTGATTCATTATTACTTGGAAATGGTTGAGCACTTTATTATGTGTGTTTGGTTTTATTTCATCTTCTTGGTGATTATTTGGTATGGTTCCCTACTTTGGAATCATGAGTTGTTTATTTAAGCTAGTATTTATTACTTGGCATTTATTTGAAAGTCCAGCTGGTATATGTGGTTGTGTCAAGCGATGGGAATATTATAATGGCTCCGAGCCAAGTCCATTATAATGTGACCATTGTTTTGCCCTTATTTTCCTCTTCCAGATTGGCCTTGGTTGAGATGAGCTAGCTTCCTTCGAGAAGTAGTCTAGCTAACTTTTGGAGTATGACTTTGTGTCATGACACCCGTCCTTTGTGACATGTTACTTTGTTATGGTTCCGGTACCGGGGTTTTCTCTTCAGCTCTTATGCTATTATGAAGATGTTGATTGGTTGATTATTGAAGCTGCGCAACGATCCTTTATTTGGTTCTATCAGTTGGGAAACCTTGGCTAATATCCTTTGTTATTTGTTTATCTCCGCTGCTATCTGTTAACTACTAATTGCTATGTGCTATATGTTGGGAATATACCTTTGAATTAATGGCGATTGATTAAGGATATTTCTGCAACAAGTATTGTAATTTTGGGACAAAGAGAATTGTGGCAAATGCTCAAAGCTGAGGCACAAAAGTTGTATAGTCGCTGTTTTTTAAGCCCAGGCGTTAAGCCTTGGCCGTGCAAGGCAGCCAACAAATCGGGTGTTGGTTTTTGACTTGGATTGAAAAACATGGAGTTGACAGTGACGTGCTGATGCCTAGGAAAGAGTGACGTGCATGGCTTGGTGGAATCAATTTAGGAGTTTCACACCGTCCCAAATTAATTAGTACTCCTATTTTGTGTAAAAGTATTAGGAAATAGATTCCTAATTAGATTAGATTTACTTTGTGCACAAGAAATATCTTCCTTTTGGGTTTCTAGTATTTATGACTATAAATACAACCCCTCCCCTAGCATAATATTTAGTCTGTCATCTTTGAGAGTTACAAGTAGAGATCTAGGATTTAAGTTGACGGAATTATTTGCCTAAATAATTCGTGCAACTAAATTAGAGAGATTGTCTTTTGTAATTGTTCATCGAAAGTAATATATTCTCCCTCCGCCCGTGGACGTAGCCAAGTTGGTGAACCACGTAAATTCTTGTGTTTGTGATTGATTATTTCGTTGATTATCGTTCTTTTATATATTTTGCTCTAACAAGTGGCACCAGAGCTTGGTTGGTTAGAGATCTTGGGATTTCCGCTACAGACAAAGAAGAAGATGGGTCAAGGATCTGAATCATCAATCGACAAGTTCAATGGGAAGAATAGCTTTACTTTATGGCAAGTAAAGATGAAGGCTCTATTGAGAGACAAGGGATTGTGGGTCCCGGTGGCTATGGCGATAAAGGATCGGAAGGATTCTAACGGAAAGGCCGTCTCTACGAGTAATACTCCGGCTGGAGTATCGGATGCGGAGAAGAAGAAAGCAGCAGAGAAGGAAGCGGCAGATTTGGTGGATCTAGATGAGAGGGCTCATTCAAAAATCATTAGAGGTTTGGATGATGAAGTTCTAGTCAACATACCAGATTTGGATTCCGGTGGTGCTTTGTGGTTGTTGTTGGAAGACATGTTCTTGACTAAGACATTGACCAATAAGCTCTATTTAAAGCAAAAGCTGTTTACGCTCCGAATGGTGGAAGGTACGCCTATAGATGACCATCTAGATAGGTTTACTTCTATATTACATGATTTGCGTAATATAGATGCCAAGATTGAGGACGAGGATGCTGCGTTGATGCTTCTTGTGTCGCTACCTTTATCATATGAGCACTTTGTGGATTCGTGTTTGCATGGTAAAGAAACAATAGCTCTTGAGGACGTGAAGGCTTCGCTCAAGACAAGAGAACTGCGACGAAAGGTAAGCAGAGGAGAGACAGACAGTCAACCTGCAGGGTTAGCTGCAGAGGGCAGAAAAGGATCAAGCAAGAAGAAGAATGTTCAAAAATCTTCTAGCAAGAAAGGTCCGAAACCTGAGGATGTTTGTAGGTTCTGCGGAAGGAAGGGGCATTGGAAGAATGAATGTCCAAGAAAGAAGCAAGAAGAAGATCTTAGTCAAGATGAGGCGGATGTTGCTGCGGGAGGTAGTGACAGTGATTATGCTCTAATAGTGGAAGAAGGCTCATGGCGCGGTGATGAGTGGCTTCTAGATCCAAAGGTGGAGCAATGCGAGATAGTTAAGGAGAAGGTGGAGCCTATTTTTACCAAGGGTAGTAGATGGGCAGACGATCCTGAGCTACAAGATGACTATCCGCAGAAGGAGTTGATACAATTCATCTCGGTGGGCGAGTTCAAGTGCCGAATGAACTCGCCAAGCACGAAAAATTGTTAGTCGCCCGGAAAGGGCGGTACTCTAGATAGGCGGTCTAGAGGCACTAAGGAATGCTAGGCTTAGCATATCGTCCGGTTGCTTGGGAGGAGCAAGGTTGTCCGGCGTGACAAATGGTGCTTGATGTAAAGCACAATATTATATTCTATTCGCCTTTAAATGAGTGGGTTCGAAGCTCTCTGAACTAGTTCGAAGCTCATCATTGGATTGGGATTGAGAAGGTAATCGAGACAAGGTACAATATGGGGATTTAAGGTGTAGTCTATTCGAAGTACTAGAAGTAGATACACAAAGTTCAGTCGGCAAAGGGGATACTTAAATTCTAGAGGTGTACGGTCTCAAGTGTTCGGCGAAACACTATGTTGATGGTTTAGAAGACTTTCTGAGACATCAATGCTAGTTTCTTGGCTCTCATCGGCGTTATGGAGAGGTCGAAGATTCAAGATAAGTAAGAGCACATGTTAGTGGAGTTTTGTAGCGGTTCGTGCAGACATCGCCAGTCGTGCAGTTCATGTGCAATTTCCGTTTGTGCAGATGCTTATGGTGGTCAACGTTGTGGTGGAGGTTCTAAGTGGTTTAGAAATTCATTGCACAAGTTGAGAAGATGGTTTGCTTGACTAAGTAAACATGGTTGTTCTTGGGTGAACAAAGATGGGTCTTGACAAAGACAAAGGCGGTGGCGGAGGTGGAGAGATATATTCGGAAGCTGAGGATTCAACTCAATGTGAAGTTGGGGTCGGTTCGTGGATATGAATTATGGTTTGGGGAGATTCAAAGTCAAGGTGGAGATTGTTGGGAATATGCCTTTGAATTAATGGCGATTGATTAAGGATATTTCTGCAACAAGTATTGTAATTTTGGGACAAAGAGAATTGTGGCAAATGCTCAAAGCCGAGGCACAAAAGTTGTATAGTCGTTGTTTTTTAAGCCCAGGCGTTAAGCCTTGACCGTGCAAGGCAGCCAACAAATCGGGTGTTGGTTTTTGACTTGGATTGAAAAACATGGAGTTGACAGTGACGTGCTGATGCCTAGGAAAGAGTGACGTGCATGGATTGGTGGAATTAATTTAGGAGTTTCACACCGTCCCAAATTAATTAGTACTCCTATTTTGTGTAAAAGTATTAGGAAATAGATTCCTAATTAGATTAGATTTACTTTGTGCACAAGAAATATCTTCCTTTTGGGTTTCTAGTATTTATGACTATAAATACAACCCCTCCCCTAGCATAATATTTAGTCTGTCATCTTTGAGAGTTACAAGTAGAGATCTAGGATTTAGGTTGACGGAATTATTTGCCTAAATAATTCGTGCAACTAAATTAGAGAGATTGTCTTTTGTAATTGTTCATCGAAAATAATATATTCTCCCTCCGCCCGTGGACGTAGCCAAGTTGGTGAACCACGTAAATTCTTGTGTTTGTGATTGATTATTTCGTTGATTATCGTTCTTTTATATATTTTGCTCTAACACTATATGTGAATTATTATTGCTTATTGCATCTTAGCATGTCATGTAGTTGCATTAGTAACTTATTGAGATTTATCTCACCCCCTCTTCTTTTATCTTTGTTTTTCCTTAACCACCCCCCAGGAGGAAAGGATTAGTACTCGCTGATCACGAGGAGGACGTCGAGTGTGGAAGTAACTTTTGGGAAGGTTGTTTCTGTTTACATTATTTAAATGTATAACCTTTGGGATAGTGTCCAAATATTGACGTCAATAAGAATTGTGTATTTTGTATTTTTGGGTATAAGCTTGTGGAGCTTATGCCAGTTGTATTTTGTTGTGGTCAAACTTGGATTTGTAAAACTCGTTCTATCATCTTTTGGTATAAAAATGGAATTTTTTATCTTCAGTGTGTTGGTAATTGTGTGTTAAGTCGACGTCCAGTTCGCGTGCCCTTGGCCCGCGGGGTCGGGGTCGTGACAGTTGGTATCAGAGCTATGGTCTAGCTCTAAGTTTAAGTATAGGTGGACTAGTATGGCCTAGGAGGGTATTTGTGTTCGGAGTGAGTAACGATTGTTGTTTTATGCAGGCACTTATTCGAAATGGCTAGAAGAAGAAGTGGTGAAGGTAACGCCGGAAATTCAAATCAGAATGAAACCAGAGATGAAGCCCGTGCAATGTTTTAGGGTATGTTTGAGGCGGCCATGAAGGCTATTCATGACCAAGGGCCGAGAGTAGAGCAAGCACCACCACCCCGTTATGGTTTGGAGCAATTCTTGAAACTGAAACCGGCGGAGTATAATGAGGAACCCGATGTAAAGAAGGCCGAGCTATGGATAGAATCTATGGAGAAAATTTACGATGTCTTTGGTTGCACTGGTGAGGATAAGGTTCGATTTGAGTCCTATAAGCTTGTGGGTACCGCCGAGCATTGGTGGAAAGGGATTAAAGCAAGTTGGGATGAGACTAATACACCGTATGCATGGGAATTGTTTGTGCGGAAATTCAAAGAGCATTTTATCCCGGTAGTTGATCAGAACCGGAAGGAGATCGAGCTTCTCAATTTGGATCAAGGTTTGTTGTCCGTGGCTCAGTACTCGGCTAAGTTCACAGAATTAGCCAGGTACTGTGACTATCTTGTGAGGACGGAGGAGCAGAAAGCAATGAGGTTCATCCGAGGTTTGAAGACATCTATCCGGACTCAGCTTATAGCTCAGAGGATTCTGACATTCCAGGATGCCATGGATCGTGCATACCTAATCGAGCAAGACATTGGGGAACATAAGAGGAAGACCGAGGTCACGAACACGGGTAAGCAAGGAAGTCATACCAAATCACAACCACATCAGCGCCCAGATAACCGAGGTAATTCGGGAGGACCATCTCAGTTTAGAGGACAAACCGTACCAAGGAATCCGGGTACTACTCTAGGGAACCAAAATAGGGGGCTTTGCACCTATTGTCAGAGGGAAGGCCATTCAGAGGACCGGTGTTGGAAGAAGCAAGGGAAGTGTACCAATTGTGGTTAGTTGGGGCACCTTGCTAGAGATTGTCTGAGGAACAGAGGTCAACCATCGGGGGTAGGAGCTGGTGCTCCACAGGGTCAGAAAAGAGATGCTACGAGAAAGACCAAGGTCCAAGGAAGGGTATTTGCCATGAATCAACAACAAGCTACCGATGATCCTTCCGTTATTGGAGGTATTGTTTCTGTGTCTAATGTGAGCGCTCGTGCGTTAGTAGATCCAGGATCATCGCATTCTTACATATCTGTGCAATTTGCTTCTTTGATAAATGCTGCATTTGAGTCTTTACCTTATGTGCTAGAGGTGTCGACCCCTATAGGAGAATGTTTGGTGACTGATAGAGTATTTCGTGCTTGTGATGTGCTTATATGTGGTCGTGTCTTGTGTGCGGACTTGGTAGTCCTTCCGATTCAAGATTTTGATGTTATTTTGGGTATGGATTGGTTGAGCAAGTTTCATGCTTCTGTTGATTGTCGTAAGAAAGTTGTTACTTTTTCTATTCCCCATGTGCCAAAGTTTGTTTTTGAGGCTAGTCCTTTGAGTAGAAATATTCGTTTAATTTTTTATGTGAAAGCGAGAAAATTTTTGCATCATGGTTGTGAGGGTTACTTGGCTAGTGTGCTTGATACCAAGAAAGAATCACCCGGTTTGGAAAGTGTTCGGGTAGTTAGAGAATTTCCTGACGTTTTCTCTTCTGAGTACAATATGCCGCCCGATCGAGAGATAGAGTTTTGTATAGATCTTCTACCAGGTACAGCTCCGATCTCGAAGGCACCTTATAGAATGGCCCCGGCAGAGTTGAAAGAATTGAAGGTTCAGTTGCAGGAGTTGCTTGATAGAGGGTTTATTCGACCTAGTGTTTCTCCGTGGGGAGCACCGGTTTTGTTTGTGAGAAAGAAAGACGGTTCGTTGAGGTTGTGTATCGATTACCGAAGGTTGAATCAGGTAACGGTGAAGAACAAATATCCTCTACCGCATATTGATGATTTATTCGATCAACTTCAAGGGTCGGTAGTATTTTCTAAACTTGATTTGAGGAGTGGGTACCATCAACTGAAGATTCGATCGGATGATATTCCGAAGACTGCTTTTCGCACTCGTTATGGTCATTATGAATTCTTGGTTATGCCGTTTGGGTTGACTAATGCACCGACCGTGTTTATGGATTTGATGAACCGAATCTTCCATCCTTATCTGGACTCGTTTGTATTAGTTTTCATCGATGATATTCTTGTCTATTCTAAATCCCGAGAGGAACACGAGCAACATCTGAGGACAGTTTTATCAGTTCTTGCAAAGGAACAGTTGTTCGCGAAGTTTAGTAAGTGTGAATTTTGGCTCGAGAAAGTTTCATTTCTGGGGCATGTTGTTTCTAAAGATGGGATTTCTGTGGATCCTTCGAAGATAGAAGTTATTGTTGATTGGAAGAAACCCGAGACAGTGACTGAGATCAGAAGTTTTCTGGGGTTAGCCGGATATTACAGGAGGTTTATAGAAGGGTTTTCACGGATTGCTACACCGATGACGCAGTTGACCCGAAAGAATGTTCCGTTTGAGTGGACCGAGAAATGTAATAACAGTTTTGAGGAATTGAAGAAGAGGTTGACTACTGCACCGATTCTCGCATTACCGAATGGGAACGACAACCTAGTGATTTATAGTGATGCATCAAAGGAAGGCTTGGGTTGTGTTTTGATGCAGAATGGGAAAGTGATCGCGTGTGCTTCGAGGAAGTTGAGTCCGAGTGAACAGAATTGTCCTACTCACGACATGGAATTGGCAGCTATCGTATTTTCTCTTCAGAAGTGGAAGCACTACCTTTACGGGGTGAAATTTGATATTTTCACGGATCACAAGAGTTTGAAGTATCTTTTCTCTCAGAAGGAACTGAATAACCGACAGCGTCGATGGATGAAACTTTTGAAGGACTATGATTGTAAGATATCATATCATCCCGGGAAAGCAAATGTCGTAGCCGATGCGATTAGTAGAAAATCTTATGTGGCTTCGATGATGGTTCGAGAGTGGAAAATGCTTGAGGATGTTTGAGATTGGTGTCCTCGTGAATCGATACATGGGGCTATTTTTGCGAATATTAGGGTATCTCCGACCCTAATTCAAAGAATAAAAGAAGCTCAGAAAGAAGATCCAGAGTTAGTGAAAATAATGGGTAAATTGAAGGAGAAGAACTTCGAGGATTTTTCTTTGAGTTCGATTGGGGTGCTGACTTTTCGTGGACGTTTGTGTGTGCCCGACGTTTATGGAATAAAGAGGCAAGTTTTAGATGAAGGTCATAAATCTAGATATACTATTCATCCGGGTAGTACGAAGATGTACCAAGATCTGAAACAACAATTTTGGTGGAACAACATGAAGAGAGAAATAGCTGAGTATGTATCGAAGTGTTTAACTTGTCAACAGGTCAAAGCCGAGCATCAGAGACCCGCAGGACTACTTCATCCATTAGAGATTCCAGAGTGGAAATGGGAACTTGTGACTATGGATTTTGTTACGGGACTACCTCGTACCCGTAGGAGGTATGACAGTGTCTGGGTGATCATGGATAGATTGACCAAGAGTGCTCATTTCTTACCGATTGATATTAGATACTCGATGGAAAAGCTTGCGACCCTTTATATTAATGAGATTGTGAGATTGCATGGGGTTCCGGTTAGCATTGTGACAGATCGTGACCCGAGATTTACTTCTAGATTTTGGAAGGAATTGCAGGAAGCTTTGGGTACCGATTTGAGATTCAGTACAGCTTTTCACCCTCAGACCGACGGTCAATCCGAGAGGACTATTCAGATTTTAGAGGATATGTTGCGAGCTTGTTCGATAGACTTTTCTGATTCTTGGGATGTTCATTTACCTCTAGTGGAGTTTTCTTATAATAACAGTTATCAGGCTAGTATCGAGATGGCTCCTTACGAGGCTTTATATGGGAGAAGGTGTAGATCGCCTATCTGTTGGGATGAAATCGGGGAAGCGAAGATATGGGGTATCGATTTGGTTCAGAATTCAGTTGAGAAAGTCAAAGTTATTCGGGATCGATTGAAGACAGCCCAGAGTCGACATAAGAGCTATGCGGACCACCGAAGACGTGATCTTAATTTTCAGACCGGAGATTTTGTGTTCTTGAAGGTGTCTCCGAAGGTTGGTATTCGAAGGTTTGGGAAGAAAAGTAAATTGACTCCGAGGTTTATTGGACCGTTCGAGATTTTGGAAAAAGTGGGACTTCTTGCTTATCGACTCGCATTGCCATCTTCTCTTGACCGGTTGCATAACGTCTTCCATGTTTCTATGATTCGGAAGTATTTGCATGATCCATCCCACGTGTTACCGAGGGTACCCGAGGATATAGAGCCCGACATGTCATATGAGGAACGACCGGTTCGGATTCTTGATACCAAAGTCCAAGAGTTGAGGAATAAAATAATTGCGTTGGTTAGAGTGCTATGGAGGAATCACAATGTCGAAGAATCAACGTGGGAGCTTCGAGAAGAGATGGAACGGAAGTATCCGTGGCTTTTTGTTTCGGGTAAGCACCTTTAAAATTCGGGTCGAATTTTCTTTAAGGGGGAGTGAATGTCACGACCCGAAAACCCGTCTCTATTTTAGTAATAAATAATTAATTATTTATTTATTTACTTGATTATTTATTTATGTGCGCATTATATATCTCATAATATAAATGGGTGTCTAGCATTAATTGGTTGATTTTGTGTTAAGTGTGAAGTAGGGGATTAAATTGGTAGAAGGGTTATTTGGGTTATGTGTTAGTAGAGTGAGGGGGCCTAAGTGTAACTTTTTAAATAATCATACTCCTACTCCCTCCCTACTCCCTTCTCCCTCACCTCACCTCCCTCACTTCCCAGCACACACACACACTCAGTCTCTCTCATCTCTCTCTCCATTGTTGGCTAAAAGGTAAGAAATTCCCCTCCCTATTTCCTTCATTTTGATCATCTTCCTCTCATCTTTTCTTAGTACTCATCTTATGAAATGTGTTTAGATCGTCGATAGGATCGTTTAGAGCCAAGAATATTTGAATTCCGTCATCTTTGATAAATTCCAAGTAAGTTACTTTTCCCCCATTTTTATGCTAAAATGTTCATCTTTTGTTTATGCAATGCTTTAGTTCATATATATGTCATTTTGGTTGAGTTTGAAATTTATTTGTATTTTTGTTCATCTTTGGTGATTTTGAGAATGTTGGGGTTTAATCTTGGTTTGGGTTGATAAATGATGTTATTTTGGTCCCTCTTAAGCTTAGATGTTGTTTGGGTACCTTGTTGAACTTGTTGGAAGTCTTGATTTTGGTTGATTTTTGAAATGGTAAGAATTTTGGGTTGTTTTGGGATGAACATTGAAGAACCCAGCTGATTTCTGCCCAGTTCGTCGACCGGGCACCCGCCCGTGTTGGTCTAAGCGCCCGCCTACCTGGCCAGTTTCTTCGACCAACCCTTTGTTTCTAGAGAGCGCCCGCCCGAACCTTTCTGGGCGCCCGCCCGCCTCTGTTTCCTGGTATCCTCTTTTGTTTGATTTAGGCTTGGTTTGTACATTAGGTATAGACTTTGGGTATCACTCTAATTAATTTAAATAGGCATTGTGGGATACTCTAGTGTTGGGAATGGTTCCTTCGTGAACAAATGTGTTATGGGATTTGATTCATTATTACTTGGAAATGGTTGAGCACTTTATTATGTGTGTTTGGTTTTATTTCATCTTCTTGGTGATTATTTGGTATGGTTCCCTACTTTGGAATCATGAGTTGTTTATTTAAGCTAGTATTTATTACTTGGCATTTATTTGAAAGTCCAGCTGGTATATGTGGTTGTGTCGGGCGATGGGAATATTATAATGGCTCCGAGCCAAGTCCATTATAATGTGACCATTGTTTTGCCCTTATTTTCCTCTTCCAGATTGGTCTTGGTTGAGATGAGCTAGCTTCCTTCGAGAAGTAGTCTAGCTAACTTTTGGAGTATGACTTTGTGTCATGACACCCGTCTTTTGTGACATGTTACTTTGTTATGGTTCCGGTACCGGGGTTTTCTCTTCAGCTCTTATGCTATTATGAAGATGTTGATTGGTTGATTATTGAAGCTGCGCAGCGATCCTTTATTTGGTTCTATAAGTTGGGAAACCTTGGCTAATATCCTTTGTTATTTGTTTATCTCCGCTGCTATCTGTTAACTGCTAATTGCTATGTGCTATATGTGAATTATTATTGCTTATTGCATCTTAGCATGTCATGTAGTTGCATTAGTAACTTATTGAGATTTATCTCACCCCCTCTTCATTTATCTTTGTTTTCCTTAACCCCCCCAGGAGGAAAGGATTAGTACTCGCTGATCACGAGGAGGACGTCGAGTGTGGAAGTAACTTTTGGGAAGGTTGTTTCGGTTTACATTATTTAAATGTATAACCTTTGGGATAGTGTCCAAATATTGACGTCATTAAGAATTGTGTATTTTGTATTTTTGGGTATAAGCTTGTGGAGCTTATGCCAGTTGTATTTTGTTGTGGTCAAACTTGGATTTGTAAAACTCGTTCTATCATCTTTTGGTATAAAAATGGAATTTTTTATCTTCAGTGTGTTGGTAATTGTGTGTTAAGTCGACGTCCAGTTCGCGTGCCCTTGGCCCGCGGGGTCGGGGTCGCGACAAGTGGTCAGGGGTTTCCAAGAAAATGGCTGATTTGGAGAGTAAGGCAAATCGGGCCCAGGTGAAACTTGGCCAAACCGTGGAGTTAGTCAACAAGACTCGTGCAGATGCTATTCTTGCCCATGCTGAGAAGGCCAAAGTTGTCGACGAAGCCAGGGCCGAGGTCGAGAAATAGAAGGCAGCTGCAAGGCAGTTTGAGGAGGAGGCCAGGCTGCTTTCGGGAGGAGCTTGATAAAGAAAGGGAGAGTGCCGCCCTCCTAGCCAAGGAGAAGGAAGAGGTGGAGACGAAGTTCCAGCAGCTAGAGGAGAGAATTTCGGCGAAAGAAAAGGTCGTTGTATTAAACTTCCAACGCACCGTGATGCCGTCAATTATTGATGAACAGGTAAAAACCATTTATGTCACGCAGCTCTCCAGCTCCATATAGACCCTGAAGTTGATATTCCGATTGAAAAGTGGGTAACGACGCCTATTGCGTGGAATCTCGTGCCGCTCATCCTCTGATCCCGTATTCTGATGGGACCCTTAAGCTGATAACTCAAGAGGATGAGGCTGAGGGGAGACAGTTTGGAGCGTTCCCCCAACTGACCCCAACAATTTTCATGCCTTGGTCGCGCGTTTTCAAGAGGAGTTGAGCCCTGATGAGGGGGATGACGAGGAGGAGCAGGCACTAGATCCGTCAATTCGGGACCGTCCCGACCCGCTATATATATGGGACGGGATGGGACAGCTTTTTATTGTCCCGAAAAAATGCGGGACTATTCGGGACGGGACTATTCGGGACGGGACAAAACGGGTTCGGGACGGGACGGGACAGAACGTCCCGTATTTTTTTGGACTTGAAGCCCATCCCATTTTTCATTTTAAGTCAGGCCCAACTTTGGCCCAGCCCTAAAATCTACCCACCAGTCTCTCTTAATTAACCCTTTCCGACTCAAGTCATACCACGCAAAATCAAATCGCCAAATCCCAAATTCCCAAACCCTAGCCGAGATTAACCTTGCCGACGATTAGCCCTAGCCACGGCGACGGCGACCACTTCTTCTCCTGCGGCGACAACCACTTCTTCTCCTGCGGCGACGAGGCGAGCAACCGGCAAGTTGAAGTCGGTGACACCACGGCGCTTTTGAATATCGACGATTCCCACACCACGGCGACGGCGACGAGGCGACCAGCTAGTAGCCACCACTTCTCCTCTTCCGACAACGGCAAGTACTAATTCTTCACCACTCTATGATAGAATTCACACACACATACACACTCGTATATAGTGCTCTTTTCATTTTGTTTTAGTTTTAATGTTTGTTTTAATTCTGAATTTGGGGTGGAATTGTGACTCAATTACTAAAGTGGGTTCTGCTAATTATGAATTATGATAGAACTATTGTGGGTTTCCTGGTTTTGGTAATGAAAATGAGCAATTAAATGCAGACTGGAGTACTTTTTTGGACTTTGGGGGCTGAATTTTGGTATTTTTTTTGACCGGGTGATCAAGTCAATTAGTCAACTAATCCCGTGTTCGTCCCGTATTGTCCCGCGTTCCGAGGTGATTTGGGATGGGACGGAGAATTTCCGTCCCGCGTAAAATTAGGCCCGTCCCGTCCCGTCCCGTATACATAGCGGGACACCATAGTTTTGTCCCATCCCGTCCCGTTATCCCGAATTGACGGCTCTAGCAGGCACCATGAAATTTTATGAACTTTGTTGTGTAAAGCCGGTGAGGCTGCTTGATACAATTTTTCTTTATGTTTGTGAGTCGGTTTGGCCGTGATACAATTTTTCTATGTTCAGTATTTGTATGCCTGGGCCCAGCGTAGTCTGGGGGGCGTAAACACTGTTAGTTTTGTTGTTAAAGTATTCGTATGCCTCGGTCCAGTGTTAACTGGGGGGCGTAAACACTTGTTATTTGTAGGGACTTATTTACCTCGGTTTGAGGTGTTAATCCTTGTTTTCTTGACTGTTATGTAATCAAGTGTGTTATCTCGTCATTTGTTCATGTTACTTTATCTCGGCCTGAGATGTCTTAACATTGTCTGAAATGATGAGATATCTCACAGCCAGCTTAGGCTGTGTTAGTAGGCCGTGCTCGTTCACCGTTATGGGCCGTGATGAGCGTTAGATGCTCGGTTTCGTTAAATTTGAAAAGACTAGTTGTCAAAACTAGGCCCAAACTGCTCGTGGAGTTAGATATCTAGATCTTAACTCGAATTTGAGCGGGCTAGCTGTTAGAACTAGGTTCAAATTGTTAGGGGTCGAGACGTTCTAGCCTTAACTCAAAGAGACCCTGCACGTCATGTATGCCGTGGTCGTGCTAGTTATTGAAACTAGGCTTTGAGTGATCAGGTGTAAGTGCTCAACTTTGAATGACGATCTCGGCATCGTTTGGTAATGCCTTAACCGTGCTTTAATGCTATGTATCAGTGATACGAACTCCACAATGTGAAGGAAAAAGAACTTTTATTGATAAACCAAACTAGACAAATGTCTTAAACTAGAAGTAGCTAAAAAGACCGAAAATCTAACTAGAAAACTTTAGAAAGATAGGTAGGGTGCCGAGATGTTACTGATAATATTTCCTCAAGTGTTCGGAATGCCATGGGTGCTTCAGCTCTTTTCCTTCCGGAGTTTTGAGCATGTAGGTCCCTTCTCGGATAACATGAGTAACAATGTAGGGGCCTTCCCAATTCGGAGAGAGCTTATTTTATTGAGCCTTCAAGTGTGTTGACTCTATCTTTCTGAGCACCCAGTCACCGACTTCAAAAACTCTCTTTTTAATTTGCTGTCGTGATAGGCCTTGGTTCTTTGCTTGTAGTTAATCATTCTAAGCTGAGAGGTCAGCCTTTTTGCCTCAACCAGGTCTAGGTCTAACAACCGGTTATATTCATTGATGACCTCGTCGTAATTGGTTACTCTGAAAGTAGGTAGAGCCATCTCGGTCGGCGTCATGGCTTCAGATCCATAAGTTAGTGCAAAGGGAGTCTCCCCAGTCGGCCCCTGAGTGGTTGTACGAACTGCCCATAGAGCAAGGGGGAGATCGTCCAGCCACTTTCCTTGGCTTCCTTCCAGACTCTTGGTTAGGCTCTTAGTATCAATTTGTTTGCTGCCTCAGCTTGCCCGTTACCTTGAGGATGACTGACTGATGACTTTCTATGCTTGACTCCTAGCCTGTCTAGCTCCTCGGTAAAAGCATCAGAGAACTGGAGCCCGTTGTCGGTCACAATAGAATGAGGAACGCCAAACCAACACCATATGTAGTCATGGATGAAGTTGATGGCGTTCTCTTCTGTAATCTTTGCCAGGGGCTTAGCCTCCACCCACTTGGTGAAGTAGTCGACTGCTACAATCACGGACTTGTTGCTTCATTTGGCCAAGGGAAATAGCCCAATGATGCTGACTCCCCACATGTCTAATGGCCATGTCGGTATGACAAGGCTTTGCTCTACCGGTGGTACTCTAGGTAGGTCCGAGAAGCGTTGGCATTTGTCGCACTTCTTTACATAGGCCTGGGTATCTTCTCTTAAGTTCGGCCAGTAGTAGCCGAGTGTAATCACTTTATCAGCAATAGTTCTTGCCCCCCGGGTATCATCCTCAAACTCCCTCATGTACTTTAGCTAGCAGTTTTTCCGTGTCCTTGGGTGACACATATCTTAGGAGGGGCTTGGAGAACGCCCTTCGATATAAAATATCGTTCCAGACTATGTACCGGGCTGTCTTCTTCTTTATCATCTTGGCCGCCAACTCGTCTTCTGGTAGTTTCCCTTTCTCGATGTAGTCCTTGTAATCTTCAATCCAGGTTCTTTCTTCATCTTCAAGTATTAGGATCTCCAGCCTCTCGTAAGCGGGTTGATCGGCATAGATGATCAAGGCATTCGTCTCTTCTGATGTGGCCAATTTGGATAGCAAGTCGGCCTCCTGGTTCTACTCTCGCCCTACCTACCTGATTTCCCAGAATTCTATGTTTTTAGTCATGTTGAGGACGAGATCCTTATACTTGGTCAGCATGTGGTTCTCGGTGTTGTACTCTCCTTTGACTTGATTCACCACGAGTTGGGAGTCACTGTAGGCCACCAGTTTGTTTGCGCTGAAAAACTTTGCTCGTTCAATCCCCAAGATCAAGGCTTCATATTCGGCCTGGTTGTTTGAAGCTGGGAATTTGAACCTGATGAAGTCACGGGCCACATCCTCTCCGCCTGGACTTGTTAAGTATACTCCAGCTACACTCCTTCCTTGCGTCGTTGACCCGTCTGTGTACAAAACCCAACAATCATTTGGCAGTTCCTCTAACGGTTCTCTGTCCATGGGAAACTTCTGTTGGATATTATGCCCTAGGCCCTTGAGAAAGGCCTATGCATTATATCATAGCTTCATTGTTATAGAGATAACAAACCCGATTATTATATCTTTTGCATGTTTATTATAATAATCATTGTCCCTAGCACTTATGAAGGGCTAGCATGAGTTTAATAGATAATCATATGATGATTATAGCGCATAGGATGTGGATTAAACTTGTGGGTACATGTTGGAGAACAAGTACTGGATAGACCCGTTATGAGATTTATGTCATGGTCAAATGTCATAATTAAATCTCATAATAGTTATATCATTTATCCTTAGACCTGAGATTATCATAGTCTTCCATATGATGAACATTATGTTTGAAGTACTCAAACACTACCCCTAACCGGGAAGTTATAAAGGCTACGATTGGCATAATCGGATTCTTGTAGGGAAGAATGATAATTCAAGATGGGATTTGTCCCTCTCTCAAGAGAGATATGATTGGCCACTCGATGAGTGAGATTGATAATAGTGTACGGCCGTACCCAAATGAATTGAAGTGTTCAATGTTATTTGCTCATATCAATCTACTCGAGATCGAGAAAGCATTGGACAACATAAGTTGACGTGGACCTAGACTTATGTCCAATATAATATCACGTGACAAAGGGATTGTGATATATTTTATAAGGTTACCTTGGACTTTCAAAGTTATACTAATTGGGTAGTCATAATGGCTTGCTAGAGTCCGCTTATGACTTACGGGTTTGGACTCGTTCGGACTCGTTGCCAACATAGTATAATCCTATTGGGTCACACACAAATAGAGCGGATTGAAAAGGCGAAAATTCTGGGATTTCTGGACTGGCCACCGTACGGCTACAATGGTGGAGTACGGCTCCAAAGGAGCCGTACGGCTGCTATGTACGTAACAGACCAGTTTGTTCAGTTTTCTGAACAGAAAAGGAATCTCGATCCCAAACTGAATTAGGTGAAACCTTATATATGATATACAGCCGGGTTTGACAGTCTCTAATGGTGATTTCAGAAATCACAAACCTTTGTCTTAGAAACAATAAATTATAGAGAGGTAGGATTATTTATTTGATGATTCATGATCATCAATATACAATAATCAAAGAGCAAAATAATTCTGATGAAGAAATCGTTTCTTCATCAAGCCTTGGGTCTAGCAATCCAGATCAAGAAGGTGTTCTTGATATCCGTTCGACGTGTGGATACCAATAGAGGGTGTTTGCTTTAACACCTTAAAGTTCGTGTTCATGGATTCGATCTTCAAGGGTTAGTTTCTTTCATCTTGTATTTAATTTAATCAACATGCACGGATCCGGGCTCATGGGTGTTTGATTTATATGTTTATTCCACTGCGCATGATGCATCAAAACCCTACAACTTCCTCTTCCTGGATGTCGGTGTATATTCACTTGAGAACGCGGTCTCGACTAGAAAATCTGCTAGGGGATGTGCCAACAACATCTTTCTCGGTTTGTAGGTGATATAAAACTCGGTCAATTCAATGGACCAGTTTAGTAGTCGGCCTGAGCTATCCATCTTATGTAGTATCTTTCTGAGAGGTGCGTCGGTATAAACAGTGATAGGATGAGAAGAGAAGTATGCGCGTAGTTTTCTGGCGGCTATCACCAAGGCGTACGCTATCTTCTCGGCATTAAAGTACCAGGAATCGGTTTCTGATAATGCTTTACTCACATAGTAAACCGGCCTTTGAATCCCGTTATCCTCTCGAACTAGCACGGCAGCCACGACTCTATCTGTTACTGCAAGAAATACAGAGAGTGTCTCTCCCATAATTGGACTCCTAAGTAGTGGAGGAGTACCCAAGTAGTCTTTAAATTGTTGGAACAATTCCGAGCACTCTGGGGTCCAGGCGAAGTCCTTAGTCCCTTCAGAGTTTTGAAGAATGGGAGTGACATTTCTGCCGACTTGGCGATAAACCTTCCCAGGGCGGCTACTCTTCCATTTAGCCTTTGAACTTCCTTCACACATGTCGGCTCCTTCATGTCGACAAGAGACTAGATCTTCTCCGAATTTGCCTCAATGCCTCGCTGCGATACCATGAAGCCGAGGAACTTGCCTGCCGTGACCCCGAACACACATTTACTGGGATTGAGCTTCATGTCGTTGGCCTTTAAGTTCTTTATGGTCTCGGTCAAATCTGGGACGTGACTTCCTGACTTGGTCTTGATTACCATGTCGTCGATAAAAGCCTCCATGTTCCTGTCGATCTGGGATTTGAACACCTTGTTCACCATCCTATGGTAAGTTGCTCCGGCATTCTTGAGGTCGAATGGCATCATTACATAGCAGTAAATTCCCCCAGCTGCCTGAAAAGCTGTCTTCTCTAAGTCGTCCTCGGCCATCTTGACTTGATGGTAGCCTGAATAGGTATCAAGGAAACTCAGGTTTTGGTGTCCAGCAATTGAATCGACTAGCTTGTCGATCCTTGGAAGAGGATAGCTATCCTTTGGGCAAGCCTTATTGAGGTCGGTGAAGTCTACGCACATCCTCCATTTTCCATTTTGTTTCTTTACCATGACGACATTTGCTAGCCATTCAGGGTATGTAGCTTCTCGAATGATGCCGGCTTTCAGTAATTTGTCTACCTCGACCTCGATTGCCTTTTCTTTATCTGTGGAGAAGGCCCTTCGTGCCTGTTTGATTGGTTTAAAAAACTTGTCTACTTCAAGTTTGTGGAGAGCAATGGCTTCTTTAACCCCAACCATGTCTTCCACCTTCCATGCAAACACGTCTAGGTTGCTTTTGAGCAGGTTGATAAGCTCCTCTCTTTTTCCCGGGGGGAGTTGTTTCCCAATTCGTACCTTCTGTTCTGGGTAGTCGGGGTTGATAATGACCTCGTCTAGCTGGTCAACTGGTTTTAGCTCAGGACCGTCCCTGAACTCCAAGGTTTCCACAATGATTTGTTTGAATTTCTCCTTGTCTTTGCCTTCTAGGCTCAAATTGTCCATATCTAGGAGTCTATCTATCTCGGCATCCATGTGGTCGGGTATTGTGGCCCCCGAGCTTGGGACGAGGGCGAGGGTTGAGCCACTCGGCTCGTCTGAAGCTGTGTTCATGGAGATACATCCAAATCCATCCAACCCATATGTTAGCTCGGTCTCGGTCATGGTATTGTCGTCATCTAGTACCACCCACTCCTCAGGCATATCTACTGTTATCACGCCGATGTTGGGATTTGATGTTGGGATGAGGCAACAATTCCTAATTTTCCTTGACTGGGGGAGCCGACACTTGCTAAGTCCATGACAATGAACGTGATTGTTCCCGAGATTTTATAGGGCTATTCACCGACTTCCAGTACCAGGTCCACCGTCCCTTTTGCCTCGGCCTTGTAGTTTGTGAACCCTTCTAATCTTCCATTGTATGGGGTCAGCATGGTATCCGGCAACTCCATCTCTTTGAAGGTTCTGTAGTAGAGCACATCTTTGGCGGCCCCTGAGTCAATTAGGAGCCTATCTGACTCACAATTGTCTATTCTGCCCGTGATGACCAGTGGCTGCTCTCTCATCGCCCTGTTCCCGGCTAGCTCATTTGGAGAGAAGCTAATCACTTCTTCCCCTTTGTGAATCCAAGGGGGGATGTGATAGACCTTGCTCAACTCATAGATCTGCTCCTTTAGCTTGGTGTTTGAAGGGATTTCCTCCCTTATTACTCCAATTAGCTTTGCCCGGGGTGGTCTATCTTCTCGGTCATCTTCCTTCTCGTCCTCTCTCGGGCGCTTGTTGTCCTTCCTTGCTATGAACTCTTTAAAATTCCCCTGATCGGCCCACCTCTGTAAGATTTTCTTTAGGGCATAGCAATTATCTTTCTCGTGCCCATTGTCCCTGTGATAGGCGCAGTATTTGCTTGTGTCCCTAGGGAATTTTGGGTTGTCTTTGAGAGGTTTTGGATTAGGAAGATTTACCACATTCATTATCTCGGAGATCAGCTTTGTGAGGGGGGTAAATACCTTTGTCCCTCTCGTTCTATTCTTCCCTCGGTTTCCAGCCCCGTTGGCGCCTTGGGCCGAGTCGGAAGGAGGCGGCTTGCTCTCTCGTCCCCGTTCTCGATCTCGGTCTCCAGACATCAACAATTTTTTCTCTTCTGCAGTAGCTGTTGCATAAGCCACATGGTATAATTCAGATTTTGTGAGAGGTTCTCTTACCGACAACTCATAAGTGAGATCGTCTGATCTCTGCCCATTAGTGAAGCACATTATAATCTCCCGGTCGGTGAGTCGTCTTCAATCGAGTCGGCCAAGTTTCTGAATCTATTATAGAAATTCATTGTTGACTCATTTCTCCCTTGAACTATGTTTGCTAGGTCTGACAACATTTTCTTTCTTGCCCCTACAGTGGCGAAATATTCCAAGTACCTCGATTTTAATTTAGAGAAGGAATCAATGCTTCCTCTATCCAGGTCCATGAACCAATACCTGGCTGCCCCGATCAGCGCACTAGCAAAGGCCTTGCAGAGTACGTCCTGGTTGGACACTAGTGCCATCATAGCCTCAAAGGATTGTAAGTGATCTAAAGCATCTGAGTTGCCAGAATATTTGTCCAGGTGAGGTAACTTCAATTTTGGAGTAGGTGGGGAATATTTGATCCATTGTGAAAATTGGCGCATTGCATCATAGTCAGTTATGGGCTTTCTCTGCCCCTAGTTCATTTCTATGTTATCCAGCCTCTCATGTAAGTCCATTATAAGCCTTTCGCTTATCGCCGAGCTGCGATGAGAACTCCTAGGCCTCTCTTTCTTTTCCAGCGACTCAGCTTATCTCTGGATCATCTAGAGGTCGTCTTGGTGGAGTACGGCGAGGTGGTGCCTGCCTTGGTGGGGCTTGACGTTGATCTTCCCATCGCCGCCTTTCTCCTAGAAATCTTACATCTGGAGACTCTGCCTCTTCTTCTCTCCTCCGGTTTATTTGATCTCTCAGATCTCTTCCTCCATTATTAACTGGGCCGAGTCAACCTTCTAGATGGCTTGGTTGAGCAGCTCGGTTTCCTGGGGGTGCGTCACGTGGTTCCTGATGACGTCTGTCTTCAATACGTGGGTTTCCCCTACGGTTTCTCCTCTCTCCGTCTCCCAGAGCTCCTCTAGTGCCAGAGGGATGGATGAAGGGTGCCAAGGAGTGGTCAGGGTCAAATTCTAGTAGGGCCCTTTGAGCATCAGCTAGCTGCTGGAGGGTTGAGAGATTTTGCTGCAATAACGCCCTTCGATCAATTGGCGCCGGCCTAGAGGGGCCAGCCTCGGTATTCTGAGGGCGCGAAGTTGTTCGCCTTCTCCGTCCATATTGTTGAGTAATCTCAGGTGGAGGCCCTCTAAAGCGTGTATGCATTCCGGCTCCTTGAGGTGGGGGCGGGAGACCTTGATTCAAAGCAGCATTGTTGTTTGCCACGTTAGGTGGTGGCGAATTGAGATTAGCATCTGGTGTAACACTAGCCTCCCGACCGTCGGCGCAAATTCCAGACATGAGGAAATTACGGTTATCCGGACAAGAAGTTCTCTGATCAGACGTTCCAGGCAATGGAACCAAACTGATGCTGCCAAAAACGTACCGGATCAGCCTTTCGTCTAGCGGTTCGGATAAATCCAGCAATGAGAACTTCCTCGTATGGATCTACACACAATTCAACAAACGTAAACTACGCCGGGGCTTCACCGGCGAAGGCCCTCCGGCGTAAGAATAAGAATACGGATTGTGTATGAAATGAAGAGAAATCTATTGACTATAGTTTAGAGCCAAAAGAGTTCATTACCCGCTTCCTGTGTAGAGGACCTGTTTATATAGGCATGGGTGAATGAGTCCTGACTTGTCAAGTAAGCCAGAATGCCCGTGTTGATCTAGGACTCGTATTCCTTGGAGATAGACTCCTGATAAGGATGATTGATATCCTGATAGTATTGCAGTAGAGATATCCTTGTTTAGATAAGGATCCTCTGTATTTGTGTGTTACTCGAATTGTTATATAAGTCTCCCGATATATTTGGGAGATAATATCATTAATGGGCTGGCCCGTCATCTATCTCGGCTTCGTTATAGAAACCGAGCTAGGGATAAGGCCCTCCGACATCTCAGCCTCGGTAACACCGGCGTTCCCGGCCCACGAGCTACTGAGATATGTTGGTCTATAAGATCTTGAGCCCCTTGATATGGGCCCCTTGGTGTGTGAGCCTGTTGGTCCCAAAGGGCAACAAGGGTATGAAAAATAGCTAGAGGGGGGGGGGGTGAATAGCTGTTTTAAAAATCTTTTCGTACCCTTGAAAAACTCAATTGCAAATGCGCACTTTATCAAGTAAGCGTAATGAAATGCGCCTAAGTGAGTGAGTGAAATGCACAGCGGAATTTAGTAATGAAAATAGGCGCAAAGTGATAAAGGGAGCGCAACTCACACACTAAGTATTTTGGCTCAAAGTGAGTGAAATAAGGAACTAAGGCAAATGATATAACAAACACAACACAATTCAGTTCAAACAATCTACAATGAGTAAACAAGCAAGTAGTGAGTGAAAATAATAACTTGAAAGAAATAACAAGATAATAACACAAGCTATTTGGAGAGGTTCGATCAATGAAAGATCTACGTCCTCTACCAAGATGGTTAGTCTTGGATTTCTAATCGAGATCTTATATAATGAGTGAGTGTTACAAATTACAATGTTTGAGCTTATACACTAACTCAAGATCTATTACTATGAAAGAACAAATCCAAAACAATAACCGGTGTATCTCTAAAAGATGAATCTAAATGATTAATCTTCAAGAGGTGCGTGTGTGTTTTTAGTATCAAGGCTCTTTAGATCTTTGAGATGGAGAGCACAAGAAACTAAAGTGTTAAGGCTTGAAGATCTGGGCTAAGGATGAAGGTATGAAGATGTTCTTGAGAAATCTGGAAAAACGAAGGCAATCTTCAAATCTTCAACAAATGCTTAGAGAGAGAAATTCTTGAAATTCTTAGCAAAACTCAGCAACTTCAAAATGTTGAAGTTATGGGGTATTTATAGTGAACTTCAAAAAAACTAGCCGTTGGAAATCCTTGTGGATAAGATGAGCTGTCGCTCGTTGATTGGAGCATGCATATATTATGGCCATTTTGACACTCAACATAAATGTGACCGTTATGGACACGTGTCAATAGATTAGGCGCATATGCATCTTTTAACCACCGTTGGATCATTGGCGTAATTTGAATTCTCTTCAAGTCTTCGAGTCTTCAATAAATCACTGAGTGTTGAATAAACACTTTGGGCGCGTTTGAGCCAACAGGCGCATTGTAAGCGTGCGCTTAAATCAAGGGGCGCAGAGGCGCGTAATCATAGCTTGTGAAGAAATCCTTATGCGCGCGCTCTAAATGGCGCATGGCGCGAATGTAGAAGGCGCGTGGCGCGGAAGGCGCATAAGCGCGGCTCAAACTCACTGAGTGATTTTTCTTGAAACTTGATCTTCTTGCCCTATTTCTAAGCCTATTCTATAACAATGGACAACTTAAGAAATGAAGTATAAATACTTCTTACATGTGGGTCTAAAGTCCATGAAATAAAACTTAGGTGATGGATCAATCAAATCTAATAAAACCTATTACATTAAAACTGAGATATATATGGGCATACCCAACAATCTCCCCCTATTTGATTGATGCCATTACCTACTATATCAAGGACACATTATACTTGATAAAAACATGTCCAAATGAATGAAATTGGTAATTCATGTCTCAAGTTTAATGCACACACTAGTCCAAAATATAGATTTCTAATCTATTCCAATAAGAATAAAGAGTTACATATGGAAAGATAGAAACAACATTTTAACACATTCAAGATGATATATGATTTTTTTTAGTTTTGAAATGTGTTTAAACTGAGTTTAAACTTAATGCATGAAAGTATGAAACAATTCAATATGATGCATTATGAATTTAAACAATATTCATTGTTCTACAAACAAGGAGTTTGAGTGAACAAGGTTTGATAATAAGTGATGCATTGTTCTCATTAAAACTTGGGGTGTAAGAGTTACAAATTACAAGTTTTGAATAGAACAAAAACAAAAGGTGCTAAAACAAGTAAGCACAAAATCACTATCACAAAAGAGATTTACTAACAAAAAAAATTCTAACTTACATTCAAAGAAAACTAAGGATTAGGAGGCGCGTCATCTTCCTTCAAACCTTCTTCAATTTCAGAAACGGAGCGCTGGATTTGTTTAGAAAGTTGATAGGCGCGGTTCACTAAACCATGAGTGTCTGTGACGCCATCTCTGAGGTAGCGCAAATGACCAACATTGATGTTTTGATATTCATCAATGGTGCGTTGAGTAATGGCTTGCTGATGAGCGACGTTTTCTGCAACGTTCTGAAAGTTAGCTTCAATAGCTGCCTGCGCTGAAACAATGTCAGAGGAAATCCTATCTGAGCGCCTGTCTGCGCTGGAGTGTGCGGCGTTGAAGTGAGTGACAACTAACTCCTTCAAAACATCAATCTTTGAAAGCAGGGAGTTAATGTCAACAGGCGCACTGGGAGCAGAGCTGGAAGAGGGCGCAGGAGTTTCAGGAGCTGGAGGCGCAGGAGTTTCAGAAGCTTTGGGTTCTGCGCCAGGATCAGCACCATACACAGTTAAACCTAGGATTTCTAGCTCATCCTTAACTTCCTTGAGTTTATCAACCACACTCAGCAATTTTTGGCTATCTCCAGCCACCATTTCAAACAACTTCCTTATATCACCCGCTATGTTCAACTCTACCTCCCTTATAGCATTAATGAAATCTTGGCCATCAGTGAGTTTGATGCCACCATCTATGCGCTCATGAAGGGAGGCAAGAGTGCCTTTGAAGAGCTCATTCATTTGATCAATAGCGTCATTCCATTGTTGAGGAGTCAGGAAATGTTTGTCCTTGATGTTATCATCTATGCGCTTTATCTCCCCCTTAATGGCAGCAATCTCATCAGCCTGCTGGGTAAGCATTGAAGTATGAAGCACTAATTGTGAGTTCATTTGAGACTGGCCGTGCTGGAGTTGCTTTAGAAGAGAAATAACCACACTCATATCAGGAGTGGGAGGAGGAGGCGCAGGAGTAGAGGGGCGCGGAGTAGGAGCGCGAGGAGGAGATGGAATATATTCTGCGCTTGAAGAAATTTCTTCAGGATGAGGCGCAGGAGCCTTTGGGCGCACAGATGATGGTTTGCGCCTTAACTGATCTGGCTCCCCCTGAGGTTGATCCTCAATATCTTCACCAAATAAATCTGCAGAAATTTTATCTCTGACTTGTTGACGATCAAAAGATGGTGTTGAAGTAGGCGCATGAACGGTTGGAGGCGTATCATGGGCAGGCGCGCGTGCATCAGCGCTAGACCCTGCGCCTTTGCGCCTTTCAGATTTAGATAAATCAGCAGCCTGTTTCAATCTGAATTCTTCATCTCTTTTTAACTGCGCTTCCAGTCTACTGGCTTCTTTAGCGCGTTTCAGCTCCTTTTCTTCTTCAGTGTCCGTTCTGGGGCGCTTAGCAGGTCTGCTTGGTTCTTCAGCAATCCCTTTGCCTTTGCCTTTCACTGCGCCAGGAATAGGTTCTGCGCGTGGCGCTACTGTAGCTTCTTCTTCACCATCTGCGCCAGCTGCTTCTTCATCTGACTCAGTGGCTTCATCTACCAACTGAGAGCCTTTCACCCTTGGCGCGCGCTTGGCCATGCGCTTTCTGCGCCTCTTCATCACTAAACTGTCCTTACCAAAGATAGGGACATCAGTGGTCTGGTAGGCTGGGTTCTCAGCAAGAAAATTTGCAAGCGCGGGGTAGGAGAGGAAGATTTTAGTGAGAATGCGGCAGTGAGTCTTGAACTTCGTCTTGCCGTCAGCTTTGTTTTTATTGTACTTGTCAATCTGGTCCTGAAGATTAGTAAATAAGATCTGAGGCCAGTTGAGGATGGTTTTTGCCATGATGGCAGCTGTGAATTCCCACTGCTCCATAGTAAATCTGTTGACATTTCCAGTTTTGAAGATAATGGAAGTGCCAACCAGATGCGCAATATGCGCCAATAAGTCACCACCATCCCTAATTTCCACCGTTTTAATATTGTTTTGAAGCGTAGGAATACGAAGAAGGGAACGCGCCATAATGTTTTGAGCGGCGGCAGAATAAGAATTGACTTTGCCAGCTACACTCAAGGGGCCAGTTTTGTTGAAGTTGACAACGTTCTTTATAGTGCCGGCAGACATGGTTATCTCAACGTCTTGAACTACTGCGCGAATGCGATAGCGCACCATCCCTTCAATGTCTGTTGGAATTTCTACAAATTCTGCTGTAGAGAAAAATTCATCAACGAGGAGCGGAGAGTAGAAAGGTTGCTCCAGAGTGAACAAAGGGAGAAGACCAGCCAGTCTGATATAATCCATAATTTCAACACCCATAGGGTCAGCAGATAGCTCGTTTAAATCAAATGTTTCACCAGGTCTGAAGTTAGATAGATCCTGAAAAATTAAACATTTAAAGGAATTAGTGTGAATCAGGCGCATAGAAGCATAAATAAGCAAAGTGTATACCAGGCGCATGAAATTTGAGGCGCATAGAATAATTAGGCGCAAAGAGTCATAGGCACATAAGAGAGCACAATGAATCTAGGCGCATAATTATGGTAGGTGCATGAAATTTATCAGGCGCAGAGAAATACAAGGCGCATATTTATGG
This sequence comes from Campanula takesimana, assembly GCA_026119855.1. NCBI lineage: Eukaryota > Viridiplantae > Streptophyta > Magnoliopsida > Asterales > Campanulaceae > Campanula > Campanula takesimana. The sequence goes on from JAOWBW010000870.1 coordinate 371,419, forward strand.
TTCTATGAAATATACTAAGAAAAGTTTGAACACAAGAATTGACTAAGTATGAATTGGGGCGCATAATAAGTGTAGGCGCATAATGATATTAGGCGCATAAAGGATTGAGCCGCAAACGCATGTGAGCGCGAGAGTCTCTTTGAGGCGCATAATGTCAATGTGCGCATAATCATACTAGGCGCATGAATTCATATATAGGCGCATTACTTATGTAGAAATGTAAACTGAGTATGAAAACACACAAACACATGCAAACATACATATGCAATTTTTCAGAATCAAAAAGTGAAAATTTTGAAAAACAAGTTTTGAAAATTTATGAGACCCAAGTCAAGCAAAAATAATGAAGAACACGAAGAACATGTCTTGAATGCTCGAAGAACACCAAGAACACTAAGAACACATAATTCGTGAGACTTCACCAAATCAAGCATACAATATATCAAAATGACCGCACGAAGACGAGGATAACAAATATGTAAATCAAAACAAGTAAAAATCAACAATGAATCCAAAAAATGGATTCAAAGATCTTAAAAACCGAAAAGTCGAAAATGGTGATTTTTCAGATTCGCACCAAATAGCGAATTGATCGTTGAAAAAGTTAGTTATAAAGACTCGAAATTGCAAAACGAACATAACCTAACGAACGATTTTGAAAACGGATCACCGAATCAAGATTAATCAAGAAAAATGGGCATTCGGGTTTTTGAAAAAAAAAACGAACACAGGGAAAAAATTTCAGAAATTTAAAGAGTTTAAGAGTTAGAATTCATACCATTTCGTCTTGGGTAGATTTTGTAGCTTTCTTAGGACCCATAAACTTATATATATATATGTAGAAAATGAAGAAGAAAAAATGAAGATGGAGAGAGAGAGATATAAATCTGGGTAAGAGAGTGAGACGAGGAGAGAGAGAGAAATAGAGTAGGTGAGAAGAAAGGGAAGATGATGATGTGTATTTATAGGTTAGGTTTAAAAATTTTGCACTGATATGGAAATAATACTGTCAAAAATTTAAAAAGATGGGGAGTTGAAAGAATGTGTATTTATGAGGGATTTTGAAAAACGGCTGCTCATCATGACATGTGTACGGCGCATTAATGAGGGATTTATGGATTTGAAGGGCATTAAATGCAGAATGACATAAAGTGTCATGATGTGACATATTGGGTAAAAGAAAAACTGCTCCACTTTCCCTTTAAGTGTATGAGCAATTTTGACTAATTTTTGCACAAACCCCAAAAACATCTATTTTGGTGTAAGTTTGGGGTGCAAGAAATAAATCCCCAGAAAATAAAATTTTCGAAAAGCGTAAAACGAGGGAAAAATTTAATTGCACAAGTACCCTTGAACAATTAATGGAATGTCAAAAGACATAGATTCCTATAATAAATGAACAGAATTAACATACCTGGTACTTGTGTATTTAATACGTTCAATCATTGAAATTGAATTTTGAGAAATGATTGAGCCGCAATAGTTAATGCGCGCATGAAGGGGCGCATTACTTCAGCAAGGCGCATACTCATATAGGCGCATTATTCATCAAGGCGCATAACATCTCAAGGCGCATAAAGAAGGTTGAGGGCGCATAAGTGTTTGAAACGCGTGGATTGATAGGCGCGCATTTATTGTGCGCGCAGAAAATTAGAGATGGGCGCGCAGTTTGTTAGGCGCATAGATGGCGCATAGTTTCCTTGAAACTTTGAGAAATTGATTTAATCATTTGTACCTAAAATACTCATAACTCAACACAACATAAAATCATTAGTATTGACAAAACTATATTGAATTTAGTTGAGTTCTAGCATACCCATTTCACCTCTCAAAAACATGAACCGTTTCGCGTCGAGTGCTTTCGTTAGAATGTCGGCGATTTGATAGTCGGTTCCCACGTGTTCCAAATGAATATTGCCTTTCTCCACGTGGTCTTTGAGGAAGTGATATTTGATGTCGATGTGCTTGGTTTTTGAGTGCATGACAGGATTTTCAGAAACCGCAATTGTTGATGTATTGTCGCAGTAGATGGGACAATTTTCTTCGATGATATCATAGTCCACCAATTGCTGCTTCATCCAGAGTATTTGACAACAACAACTTCCCGCAGCGATATATTCGGCTTCGGTTGTTGAGACAGATACTGAAGCTTGTTTCTTACTCGCCCATGACACAAGTCTATATCCGAGGAAATGACAAGTGCCACTTGTGCTTTTCCTATCAATTGTGCATGCTGCATAATCCGCATCTGAATAACCTACAAGTTTAAAGTTCGAATCTTTGGTGTACCAAAGTCCAAGGTTAACAGTGCCAGAGAGATATCTTATAATACGTTTCACAGCAATTAAGTGTGCTTCTCTAGGGTCGGATTGATAACGAGCACAAACACAAACACTAAACATAATATCGGGCCTACTAGCAGTAAGATAAAGGAGTGAGCCAATCATACCTCGATAGAGCGTTTGATCAACACGTTTACCTTTTAGATCTTTGTCGAGTTTGTTGCCGGTGGCCATTGGAGTATCGTATGATTTAGCGTTCTCAAGTCCAAACTTCTTGATTAAGTCCTTTGTGTATTTGGATTGGTTGATAAAAATGCCTTCACTCATTTGCTTGATTTGAAGCCCGAGGAAGAATGTGAGTTCTCCCATCATGCTCATTTCAAACTTGCTCTTCATTAGTTTCTCAAAACGCTTGCACAATAATTCATTAGTTGAACCAAATATAATATCATCAACATAAATTTGAACAAGTAATTTATGACCATTATGTTTGGCAATGAAAAGAGTTGTATCGATTTTACCGCGAGTGAAGCCTTTTTCGATGAGAAACTTGGATAGTGTATCATACCATGCTCTTGGTGCTTGTTTGAGTCCATACAAAGCTTTCTGGAGTTTGTACACATGATTTGGAAATTGTGAATCTTCAAACCCAGGTGGTTGAGCAACATAGACTTGTTCTTGGAGTTCACCATTTAGAAACGCGCTCTTCACATCCATTTGATATAACTTGAAGTTCTTGTGAGCGGCGTAAGCTAGAAATAATCTGATAGCTTCAAGTCTTGCTACGGGCGCAAAAGTTTCATCGTAGTCGATTCCTTCTTCTTGCCTATAGCCTTGTGCAACCAATCTTGCTTTGTTTCTCGTGATGGTTCCATTCTCGTCCATCTTGTTCCTGAACACCCATTTCGTACCAATCACTCCATGATCATTTGGTCTTGGAACAAGAGTCCAAACCTTACATCGTTCAAATTGATTGAGTTCTTCTTGCATTGCAATAACCCAATTGGGATCTTGGAGCGCTTCATCAGCCTTCTTTGGTTCAATTTGAGAGATAAAAGCAGTGTAAGCATCAAAGTTTGTAGCTCTCCTTGTACGAACACCAACTTGTAGATCACCGATGATATTAGCAATTGGGTGACCTCTAACTTCACGAATTTCAGGAGGTAAGTTAGGTTGAGTCGTAGAAACTTGAAGGTCTTCAATTTGTATATCTTCACCAGATTCAAAGTCATTGAAATTTGGGGGTTGAACTGGCTCAGAATTGAAATTTGGGTTTACACCAGATGCAGCAGTAGAAATAGGCGCGTGAGAGGAATCATGAGGCGCATCATTTGAGTGAGGCGCAATAGATGATTCACCAGGCGCATTATACATTGAATTAGGCGCATTTGATGTGGATGGATTTCCTTGTGTTGATAGATTCTGATCTTGAGTGGGCGCAACATAAATAGGAGCACCTGTATCATTTAGCTCAATAGAATCATCAGCGACATTTGGAGCCAAATGTGGCTCAAGGAGAGAATGTTCATCAAATGTAACATGTACAGATTCAACTATCACTAATGTAGTTCTATTAAAAACTCGAAAAGCTTTAGAGTGTTTGGCATACCCAACAAAAATACCTTCGTCGGCTTTGGCATCGAATTTACCTCTATGTTCGTTTCCGTTGTAGAGGATATAACATTTGCAACCAAAGATCTTGAAGAATGCAATGTTGGGAGTTCTACCACGCCAAAGTTCATACGGAGTCTTGTTGTGAAGTTTGTTGATGAGGGAACGATTTTGAGTAAAACATGCGGTGTTGATAGCTTCTTCCCAAAAGTACTTAGGCAATTTAGCTTCAGCTATCATCGTCTTTCCCGCTTCAATCAACGTTCTATTCTTTCGTTCAACAACGCCATTTTGTTGAGGGACTCCGGCGGTTGAAAAGTTGTGATCTATCCCATGATCTTCACAATATCGAGCAACACCGTTGTTCTTGAATTCTGTTCCATTGTCGGATCGAACACTAACGATGTCATCTTCTTTTTGGGTTTGGAGCAGTCGAAATAAGGTAGTGAGAATATCATAACAATCATCTTTTGTAAACATCATCTCTACCCATGTATATCTTGAATAATCATCCACCACAACTAGAGTATACTTGTTTCTTCGAATGCTTGCGGTGGAAACTGGTCCAAATAGATCAATGTGAAGCAGTTGCAAACATCTTGTAGTTGAAGGATTTGACTTGCTTGAAAATGACTGCTTCGGTTGTTTGCCAAGTTGACATGCGGCGCACTTTTTGTCATGATGGTCAGCAACTTTGGGAAGTCCTTTGACAAGATTATTCCTGCTGAGTTTAGATAGATACTTGAAGTTCAAGTGACTTAACCGCTTGTGCCACAGCCAACTATTTTCGTTCACACTTTTTGCTACAAAACAAAGATTAGTACTAGAGTTCATACTATGGAAATCAATAATATAAATATTTGTCTTACGATATCCCGTAAGTAAGATAGCTCCAGTTTTGCCATTCTTGATAAGACATTGCGTTGAAGTGAAATGACATTCTAATCCTTTGTCGCAGAATTGAGATATGGATAATAAGTTGTGCTTGAGCCCTTCCACGAGTGAGACTCTTTCAATGCACACTTTGTCTTTCTTGAGCTTTCCATATGCTACAACTTGACCTTTGTTATTATCGCCAAATGTTACGGAGGAACCTCTTTCTTCATGGACGTCTTCTAATAAGGATTCATCTCCAGTCATGTGTCTTGAACACCCACTATCGAGAATCCATTCGTAATTTCTAGCTTTTGAAGATCCAGCCATGAAACAAAGAACCTGAAATATAGACATTTAAGCAGGTCCCCTTTATTCCTTTTGGGTCCTAGGGTTAGCAACTTTTGACAACCCACTCTTGCTTGACCTTAGGATTTTTACGTCCTTTGGCATTGGGAGTGAATCTCAAAAGGCATTCCACGGCCTTGTGTCCAGAACAATCACAAATGGAACAATGATGAAAGCCACCAATCACGTGAGTTTTCACAAACTCTTTACTTTTCTTAGGGATGGCATTCTTCTTTGGGTCAGATGAACTAGACTTAACAAAATCTTTCTTTTGAAATTTTGGAGCGCTTTTTCTCGGAGGGCGCATAGGGCTAGGAGGCGCACGGCGATGAGGCGCGTGGCTCTTAGGCGCATAATGAGCACTCGGAGAAGGAGCGTGCCTATTTTCAAGAATGATTTTGCTAGGAGATGGTTCATCTGTAGCTATATCTTTCCCATTAGCTTTCCCAAATTGCTTCGTTGGGTAGACATAATGGAATGTTTGTCTCTTGACTTTTTCCTGTCCTTTACCCATTGAATTAGAATGTTTTTCCTTGGGAATTTCAAGAGTTTGTTGGTTGGTAAATTCACTCTCTCTTTCAGCACAGACATCACATTTAAAGTTGTCACTAGTTGATGAGAATCCCAAGCCACTTTTATCGCCGCTGACTTTTTGGGACTCAAATATATTCTCCATAGTGACACGAGAATTGGACCACTCATTTGTAATCTTTTTAAGATCAGTGATTTGAGCAACCAATTCATCGTTTTGAACTTTAAGAAGTGAGTTTTGTTCTGTTAGAAAAGTGTTTTTAACAGTAAAAGGAGTCATGCTCTTTATCTGCTCCTTAAGGAGGGTGAGTTCAGATTTAAGTAGAGATTTCTCGGTCTTAATCTGGGAAATTTCATCACATGATAATGCTAAAGCTTCCTTCATGCTATCAAATCTAGTGATTACCTTTTCAGCCTTTTTGAACAATTTTTCTTGTTCAGCAATCACTTCATCATCATTGATTTTGGAGATTGGAGCAGTTGGTTCAACCTGTGGTCTAATGTATGCTCCTTTTCTCAATTTGTTCCTTGCTCCGAGATCACATCGAGAGAATAACAATCCACCATCGTTTTGAGCCGGAGTGAGAAATCCTTGTTCAACGAGCTCGCTGATGGTTGGTCCTTTCTTCTTTTTCACTTCTTGAAAACCTGCAGATTTCTTGATAGGTTTATTCAAGGCATTCATATCGGGAACATCCTTGGAGAAGTCATCATCAGAATCATAAGCATCAACTTCATCATCATTTGCCATCAAACAAACGAGTCCATCATCGGAATCTTCATCGCTCTCATCGGAGTCTGTTTCAATCCAAGTGTTGTGCTCATTTGCTGGTGCTTCTTCTTCAGCAACCATTCCCTTGTGACGAGTGAACTTGGGAGTATGGCTGCTCTTCTTCTGCATATATTCAAATTTGGGGATCGGGCAGCTTGATGCAAAATGTCCGGGTTTCCTGCAATTAAAACAAACAAGATCTTCTTTTCTTTTTGAATCACTGCTCCTTGAAAACTTTTGATGAGCTTTGCTGGTAGATCCTTGAAATTTGTTGGTTGAGCCGGGTCTTGAGAATTTTCTGAACTTTTGAAATTTCTTCACAAATAAGGCGAAGTCTTCATCATCCATGTCTAATAGCTCAGAAGTAGAAATTTTGGGATCGGAGCTTTTCTCATCTTGTACAGGCGCAGGAGTAGGCGCAGGTGTAGGCGCAGCTTCTCTGTGCGCCATCATAGCCATAGATTTTGACTTTCCTTCAGTTTCGCTGATTCGTTGGAGTTTGAGTTCGTAAACTTTGAGATTTTCATATAGGTTCCTTAAAGTCCAAACATCTAAAGTTCCAGCGTCTTCAAGAGCGCTAGATTTATGTAGATATCTTGATCCAAAAGCTTGTAGAAAATTTACATTCAAATCTTTGTTGGTAAACTTCATGCCAAGTGAAATACATAGATTGATAATTTCACAGTAGCGTTCATAAGTTTGCCTCAAGTTTTCACCGGGGAGTTGAGAGAAATTGTTGAATCTCTTCTGTACTTCGTATTTCTTGTTCTCCTTGCAAACGGTGTCTCCTTCAATATGCTCTTCAATAGCATCCCATAGCTCATTTGCAGTAGCACAATGCATGACTTGTTGTTTCATAGCCGTGCTTAGAGTGCTTAGAAGAATGTTTCTTGCTTTGCCATCATTTGCAACTCTTCTAATTTCTTCCTCGGTCCATTCTTCCCTTGGTTTGAGAACTGTAGGTTGGGCAGCGTTGGTGCGTGGATTTGGATTCGCCTTCATCGGAATATAAGGTCCATAAACGACGGTGTCATGGAGCCTTTCATCGATTGAGTTGAGATGAGTCAATATGCTGAATTTCCACACGTCAAAATGATCTTCATCAAAGACCGGAACGTGAGTGTAGTTTGCAGTTGCCATAGGTTTTGAGTTTGCCATTTAGAATCGGCACCCAAGCTGTTAAGCTTGAAAAACAAAAAATGTTTTATAAAGGTGTTAGCTCTGATACCACTTGTTGGTCCCAAAGGGCAACAAGGGTATGAAAAATAGCTAGAGGGGGGGTGAATAGCTGTTTTAAAAATATTTTCGTACCCTTGAAAAACTCAATTGCAAATGCGCACTTTATCAAGTAAGCGTAATGAAATGCGCCTAAGTGAGTGAGTGAAATGCACAGCGGAATTTAGTAATGAAAATAGGCGCAAAGTGATAAAGGGAGCGCAACTCACACACTAAGTATTTTGGCTCAAAGTGAGTGAAATAAGGAACTAAGGCAAATGATATAACAAACACAACACAATTCAGTTCAAACAATCTACAATGAGTAAACAAGCAAGTAGTGAGTGAAAATAATAACTTGAAAGAAATAACAAGATAATAACACAAGCTATTTGGAGAGGTTCGATCAATGAAAGATCTACGTCCTCTACCAAGATGGTTAGTCTTGGATTTCTAATCGAGATCTTATATAATGAGTGAGTGTTACAAATTACAATGTTTGAGCTTATACACTAACTCAAGATCTATTACTATGAAAGAACAAATCCAAAACAATAACCGGTGTATCTCTAAAAGATGAATCTAAATGATTAATCTTCAAGAGGTGCGTGTGTGTTCTTAGTATCAAGGCTCTTTAGATCTTTGAGATGGAGAGCACAAGAAACTAAAGTGTTAAGGCTTGAAGATCTGGGCTAAGGATGAAGGTATGAAGATGTTCTTGAGAAATCTGGAAAAACGAAGGCAATCTTCAAATCTTCAACAAATGCTTAGAGAGAGAAATTCTTGAAATTCTTAGCAAAACTCAGCAACTTCAAAATGTTGAAGTTATGGGGTATTTATAGTGAACTTCAAAAAAACTAGCCGTTGGAAATCCTTGTGGATAAGATGAGCTGTCGCTCGTTGATTGGAGCATGCATATATTATGGCCATTTTGACACTCAACATAAATGTGACCGTTATGGACACGTGTCAATAGATTAGGCGCATATGCATCTTTTAACCACCGTTGGATCATTGGCGTAATTTGAATTCTCTTCAAGTCTTCGAGTCTTCAATAAATCACTGAGTGTTGAATAAACACTTTGGGCGCGTTTGAGCCAACAGGCGCATTGTAAGCGTGCGCTTAAATCAAGGGGCGCAGAGGCGCGTAATCATAGCTTGTGAAGAAATCCTTATGCGCGCGCTCTAAATGGCGCATGGCGCGAATGTAGAAGGCGCGTGGCGCGGAAGGCGCATAAGCGCGGCTCAAACTCACTGAGTGATTTTTCTTGAAACTTGATCTTCTTGCCCTATTTCTAAGCCTATTCTATAACAATGGACAACTTAAGAAATGAAGTATAAATACTTCTTACATGTGGGTCTAAAGTCCATGAAATAAAACTTAGGTGATGGATCAATCAAATCTAATAAAACCTATTACATTAAAACTGAGATATATATGGGCATACCCAACAGAGCCCAGAGTCTATGGGACCCATTTAACCAAGTCGGTTTATGTCGTTCAGTACTTGTATTATCTTTTTCCTATTTTGACTATTTTTTAGTTGATTTTAGCCATATGAAAATATTCTGCAAGGGGTAAGCCTTATTGATTTCCTGAATGATTGAATTTGTGCAGACTGTTTCCCAAATGTCCGGCCACTTGGATTTCTCATTTGCATCAGCATGGAATCCCGTGGTAGAGGAGCATGGAGGCTCAACATGGTGAAAGGAGGAGGGCGTGGAGGCTCGTGGAGACTCATCATCAATAAAATGGAGGAGCTTTGTGCACGGCGTCACAATATGTGGTGGAGGTCATCTTCTTGGTGGGAGTTTGACGGGGACGATTTCTATGCTTATGGGTTTAGTCTCCAGGTGGGAGATTGTTGGGATTGGAGTCCTAAACTATAAGGAAGCAAAGGGGAGAAGGAGTTTAAGTCATGGGGAGTTGGTAGAGGTCAAGAGGAGGGAGAAGGAAACAAGCTACTACGGAGGGCTGTGTGGTCACCAAGCAAGATAAAAAAAAGGAAGGTTGCAATCTGGTGAAGCGGGCGCTCGCCCGCTCTGGGACCGGGCGCTTGCCCGCCTGGCGGGATAGATCAGTTTTTTGTCATTGTTTCCTATTTTGATGCAATCTCTTCCAAACGACTTAGGGCTTCCTTGTACACCTATATAAGCATAATTTAGTCCATAAACAAGTGTGCTTGATAGGAGAAAGTTAGGATATCAAGGAGAGCCACAAAATAGTGTCTAGGAGGGGGCAGGGGCCTATGAGAGCCATAAGGGCGATCCTACAACCCGGCCATGGTCATCTTGTTTGTGTGTTCTTAGGGGAGGTGAGATAATAATATATTGGTGAGAGAGATTGTTCTTAGAGAGAGGCCATGCTAGATTTATGTGAGTACATGTGCAAAGTTTTAATAATCTTCATATATTATTATAGTGATATCCTTGGCTTGGAGCCTCCGGATGTAGCCACAAGGGGTGGTGAACCGGGTGAACAAATTCATGGTGTTCTTGCTCTTTCATATTATTATTTCATGTGTTAATTATTTTCTCTATGTTAATGACTGCTAGTATGGGTTAGTGGATGTGAATATCCCCCCAATTCCCCAAAGATAGCAGCAGTCAAGAAGTTAGAGATTCAGAAGTTGAAAGTTTTGCTATCCGCAGAGTTTGAGATGAAGGATTTGGGTAACGCGAAGAAAAATCTGGGTATGGAAATTTATAGAGATAGAACCAAACGTTATCCCATAAATGTTATTAAGGAAGTTTTAGAGAGGTTTGGTATGTTAACAGCTAAGGCTATAGATACTCCAAGTGCAGCGAATGCACGATTGTCAGTCGCGTTTCAAATTAGTTGAGGAGAAAGAGTATATGGCTCGAGTACCCTATGCTAGTGCAGTTGGTAGTTTGGCGTGCACTAGGCTGGATCTTGCACAATATTTTTCTGCATATTAAATATGCAGAAAAATATTGTACATTTGATTTTGTAACCCTTTTAGTTTTAAGAATTTCACTAAAGCCCTTAATAGCTAATATCAATTACAAATCTATCCATTTTGTCAATCACGTGCATGAGACATGCTACTTAACTGACTTTTCTAACAAAATCCGTCAAAAAGGCTTTAACTGGCGACTTTTTTACACTTCAAGGTTTGATCTGGCAAAAAAAAACTTCAGAGTTCGTTTGGGAGGATGGTATATGACTTTAGTGTCTAAATTGTCATTAACTCTTTTTTTTTTTTTTTTTTTTTAATATGACAGAAGATCAAAATTTTCCAATGACACTTATTCAAATAGTTTAACTGCGGTTAATCGCTTGATATCCCAACTGAATCATGGGGATTGAAGAAAGCAACAAAGCTTTCTCTTGAGTCCATGATGCGCAGGAGGGAGGCACTTGCTTATATGAAAATGGTGTTTTTATTGACAGGTAAAGCTTTGCATGAATATAGTGGACTGGAAGGCATAGGCGAGTGTTTTGAAGTGATTTTGTTAGATTGAAATGAGTTTCTTTTAATAGGGATAAAACAGGAACATAAATGGGTGTAGTTATTAAATTTGACATTTACCGATTTGGTGGGTGTGTATTGAATAGTACTATTGACAACACTTTCCCTCATCACTGGAGAAAGAAAACGAAAACTGGGGAAAGGGTTTTTCACTCACCAACCCCATATCACCTCCCCGGGCTCTCTCCCTCCCTCCGGCGCAATCTCTACATTCTTCTTCCGCCGGTACATTCACTATCCTCTTTAGTCTTTTTTAATTCTTTTTGCATGAATCTGGCTCTCAGTGATTTTTTTTTTTTTTTGAATAATTGGACGATTTTGCTTGTCAAAATTATATATTGTTCTAATTTTCGGGGGAAAAAAATGAATTTTTTGAGGTGGGTATGTACGATTTGAGTGGTAATTTCAATCCTTCCTTTCTATCAATGCAGCATTATATTTTCCCATATGCATAAGTATGTATATTTCCGAGTTGGGGGAAAAATTGGGGTTGGCAGACAAGAGTTAACTTGGTGGTTATTTTAATCAGTGCAGTTTTGATGTGGGTTTTGTTTGTTTTCGTAGCGGAAATGTCGGAGAAAGGAGGAAATGGGTTTTCACAGCCAAAAGGGGGAAAATCAGCTCTTAAGTCTCCTGGTAAGCCTCTCCCTGAATAAATCTTGCCAACAAATTTATCTGGTTTTTCATCGATGAATGGGTTTCAGTATGTCACATTTTAATATGCAAGACGAGGTTAAAATCTTGTAAATTTGGTCTGAGATGATTTTTTGTAGATGAATGGGTTTCAGTATGTCACATTTAATATGCAAGACAAGGTTAAAATCTTGTAATTTTGGTCTGAGATGATTTTTTGTATGACTTCATGGTTGTGACTGATTTTATTTACCAATTGTAATAACTGAACTCAAGGCTATATCAGGTATTATTCTCATTGCAATGCATTCATTAAAGGTTAACACAACTAGTTAAGATTAGATATGTATATGTTGGAAACCCATTTGAATAAATAATCACCTCAATTATGTTGATGAAAGATTTGAAGGGACTGTGATGTTAGGCTTTTTTTAGTTAGCATCCTTTCTTTCTTCCCCCCCCCCCCCCCCCCCCCAAAAAAAAAAAAAAAAAAAAAAAAAAAAAAAAAAACAAAAACAAAACTTCGAGGTGTTTCTGAATTCTGATACACACCCCTTGAAAAATAGTTCTACTTTCGCTTTATTGGTTAAAATTGATTAAACTTCGACCAAAGATATATAAGAATTTCTTGAAGTTTTAAATATTGAGAAATCGGCTTCTCAAATTATTTTTCAGTGGTTAAAATTTATTATCTGAAACATAATAAATGTTTGTTAAGCACTCTCTCCATCCCAAAATGAGCGTCAGAAAGAATTTCAAATTTGCCTTTCTCACATTCATTTTGGACGGAGGTAGTAGTAATCTGACGACTTTCCTATACACAGAGTGTTGTTTATGATGGAGGGAGTGTCCTATCTAATTTCCTAATTTGGCTCTTTGCTTCGCTTGGAGAGGGTTTCATATCTTTAAACAGATTTCCTTTTTTTGCGCAACTTTGTGAGCGTTTGTTTTATTTAGTTCACACACACACGCACACATACATATATGAGTCTTTCTTTAGCTGCTATATATGCAGGGTGCAGATACATCATTATTTGAAGGAACTGCAAATGACATACTTATTCTTATAAATGTATTATAAACATTCCATCTTTACCAGAGTCTTAACACCCTAGTTTTTATTAATAAAAGCCTTTCCTTTTGCAATCCCTTTTTATGCAGCATCGCTAAAAGGGAAGGATGATAGCTCAGCAAAGTCAAAGAAGGGAAGGAAAGTTCAGTTTGATGGTGAAGGTTTGACCTGACCGATTTGTACTGTATTTCATTGAATTGACTATCAACTTACCATCAACTAGCACTTCAGCTTGTCTATCTTACTATTGCATTATGTGCTTGTAGACAATGTCATATGCTTGTTTGCTTGTTATTAAATCCTTGACATGTTACTTTCTTATCTAATACTATCCTACTTAACATTTTACTTCTCTATTCTCGTAGATTCACTAGATGCCAAAGTCAACTCATTTTCAAAGTCCGGTGGGAAGGGTGATAACCCCTTTTCTCAAGGTCCATATTCCAATTATATTTTCTCTTTTCTTTGCCAATTTTCAGTAAACACAGCTAACTTAGTTGTAGATTAGTTATGTTGTGTTGTTGATTTGGACATAAGGATTCCTGTTTGATTGAAATTCATATGATGTGATTCTCATCATCTGCATATACTTTTTATTGTAGGTACTTTGGGCAAAGGGGGGAAGGGAGACAAGATTGCAAACGGTGGTAAGGGTCTTCCTCCACTTGAGCTCAGACTTGAGCAAGGTTAGTACGTTCTTTGGCTCAATTATCTTCCTATTTTCCCAGCTTTGTAAGTACTTGTGCTTCTTGGCTAGTGAACTGCTCATTCTTTTTGTTTACAAGGCTATTTATATTCCTTTGTTCGTAGAAGGGGGATACCTACTGAAAACCCATAGGTCTTTATTCTTAGCACTCTCTTAGGCCCTTAATGATTTTTTTTTCTGTCCCTGAATGAGCGTCCATTTTCTAGTGAAGTTATGAGATCCACCTTATAAACTATCATGTATTCATGTTCCTATTTGCATTTGCAAACATTAGGATTAGTAACCGTTTTGTTGGCAACTGAGGTTAGGTAGAATTGTATTTTGGATATAAATTATGTTGAGAGTATATGCAGTTTTTGCTTTCTTCTTGCCCTTCTTTTGTTTTTCTTTCTCCACGCTTTTATGCTTATAATATTTCTCTATTTAGATCTGATATACCCAGAAAAGATGCCACAACTAACAAACAAGAATTTGTTCTTTAAAGACAAAAGTGGAAGGCATAGCTGACTCTGAGTTCTATCAGCATGGAAGAGTATACTTATATTCAAGCTCATTATTACTCCCTCTGCCCGAAAATGAATGTCTATTTTTCATTTAAGGGGCATTCCGAAAATGTTTACTTGTTAAAAAATTTAATGGAAGTGATGCATAAATATTCTTGCCATCATTTTTCTTGGCTGTATATCCTGGGACGATATTTCTGTTAGAAAAAAGAGGTTGTTTGGATATAGGAGGGTCTGGTTATTGAGTTTAGCTGGAGAGGCCTATAATGATGATTATGTTAATCTGGTAACATGTTTATTGTTATTATCATTACCTTTTGATGTCTTTCAAAAAATATACTCCGTATTACCTTCTCGTGCTCTAATTTATGTTTCATAATGAGGGTGATCAACAGAACTTCCGGAGAATGCCAAATGCATGATGGATTGTGAAGCTGCTGAAGTTTTACAAGGAATCCAAGATCATATGATCGTATTGTCTACTGATCCAACTATTAAAATTCCCATGTAAGAAACCTTGTTTTTCATGCTCAAAATGTTACACTCGTTAGTTGTGGTACTGTGAACTATAACCATTTGCTTGTTTTCAGTTCATTTGACAGGGCATTGCAGTATGCCACAAGAGGCAACCACTATAAGAATCCTCAGTCTGTGAAACAAGCACTCGAGTATCCTTGCAAATACTCATACGAGCATTGCTTTTATAGTTAATTATTTTCATATCATTGTTCTGTAACATCTTCTCTATCACGAGCTATGGCGACCATTTATGAGCAATATGTTGTTGATCCGTTAACTCAAAATCAGGACTCTTAAGAAACATGGTGTTGCTGATGGCGAGGTATGAATCTCAACCTCAATTTGTTAATACTTGCAATGCAGTAGTTCAGAAAATTTATGACATTGAGACTAAATCATATTGTAAACTTGATCGCAGATGTGCGTGATTGCAAACACTGCACCTGAATCTGTTGATGAAGTTTTTGCTCTTGTGCCGTCGTTTAAGGTATAATATTCATGGCTTTTGTATTTTATGAAAGACATGCGTTTGGTTGTACTTTGTTTCAGCTTTACTAGTTGCTCTTATTGTTTAAAACCAAGGTTCAAAATTAGTGATAATACTCTACATTGAATGAACTGTTTAGAATGTTGAAAGAGAGAGAGAGAGAGAGAGAGAGAGAGCATGTTGTTGTCATTCTTATTTATTCATTCAAGCCTCTAGTTTAGAGTATTTTATTTTCCCTCAGGGTAAAAAGAAGAAGCTGCGGGAGGCCTTGGAAGGTGTAGTATGCGAACTGGAGAAGCTCAAAACTCCAACATAAAGAGTTAGGAGATGAATTCATGTGAAGGTACTACTAGGATGAGATTTTGCGTTAATGATTGTGGGTCTACGTGCATGGCTCTAGGTTAGTTGATGAAGCTGAACGTGAAGGTTTTGCTGATGTTGAGGAATGTAAAACATGACATTAGCACCACTCCACGCCCTAGATTTCCATGTGATCGGGGTTGTAGAGATGATGTTTCCATATTTTAACCTACTCTTCGACTCTTTATGGATTTGCTAAAAAAATGTCAATTGCTCTGTTGTTAGCGCTGTTTTGAGAGATTGAGATTTTATGTACCACTTTTTGTGTACCACAAGTGATCAGACGGTATGCATCATTGTTGACATTATAATAATTTTGATTTTAATTAATTTATAACTATTGAATCACCTTTGGTACACAAGTGAAGTGGTACAGAGGATTTCATCTCTTGTTTTGATGGGTCGTGGATATTTTAGTACTTCCTATCTATTCCCTTTGTCCCAAAATGAGCGATTGAATTTGCTCTTCGGTCATTCAATTTTGAAGCAAACTATTCACCTCACCTCATCTCATCTCATGTATTCGCTTTCCCTTTTTTCTCTTTTTCCTTTTCTTCAATAACACAACTCATGAATCCACTCGCGTGACCGGTTAACCATATACTAAATGGCAATATTTTGAATCTTTTCTTGTGACCCAAGGCGGCTAACAGTTGTTTGACAAGAGTAGAGTAGACCTCACAAAAACTGAAATTTAAGATTAACTGTTGAATCAAAGTAAAAACTTTTCTTTGCAACTTCATCTAATTGATAACATTATCTTTAATAGAAACGAAAAAGGGAAGATTAATAAAAAAAAAAAAAAAAAAAAAAAGGATTCAGGAAACAAAGATAGGCCGAAGCACAAAGTTAACTGGAATTATCATCCAAAAAGATTGTGATGGGGGATTTGGAAAATACTGGAATCAGCTGCTATAGTCTCCTTATCTTTATCAAACCGAAAATAGTCCAGCCTCACCACTTATTCTGTCTCCCAAGTCATTGGTGATGGATGTTCATCAACATTCTAGTAGTCTCTTCCTTTATGTTGCATTTCCTGCTTAATACCAAACAAACATGAGTTACTAAAGATTATTTCTCAAAAATGGACCCACAAGAAAAAAATCTTACCGGAGGAGGATATGTTGGCATGTACATCACTTGCCACGGTTGACCAACCATCATCTGCTGCCCATACTGCAATGACAATGGAGACTTTTCAACCATTTTCTTTTTGAAAAATAAAAAATTATTAAACACCTACAGATCCAAAGGTCTCCATACCTGTGGCCCATTTGGATGATAATATGCTTGTGGTGATTGCAACGATGCAGCTTGTGGACCAAAAGTAACAGGCTGATTGGGGGCAAATGAAGGACCAATCTGCAAGAGTGATGTTTGAAAAGAGCATTAGAAATGAAAAGGTGGTTAATATGTCGACCATTTTCTTGTTTCATTCTGACAAGGCAACTCCTAGTAAGGCCATATCACTGATTCATCAAGTAAACATGAGAGTCGGTAGATACTTCAATCTCCGGCATGTCTTTGCAGAAAGAAAACAGACCTACTCTCAATTGTTGGCTAAGGTGCCTGAAGAGTTGTCTCTAACGTGCTAAGTAAATTTATGAGATTATTAGCCAATGTATTTTTCCATCATTTCCGATGGAGCCAAAGACTCACTATTTTTTGGCTTGGGAATATGATGGAATAAAGCAAAATGGGTCACTAAACTGTCTGCTCTTCTTTGTGATGAAGCAGCAGTCAGTCCATGCAATTTTCGACGCAATTTTCATCATGGGTCATCTGGAAACAGCCTCTCTGTGCTTTAATACAGGGGAAAGGCTGCGTACATCCGACCCCCCCTTACCCCACCATAGGTGGGAGCCTTTGCGGCACTGGGGTAATGTTGTTGTTGTTGTATTAGCCAATGTATTTTCTATGGATCCAAGAAAGCATCGAGGTTCGTAGGATCATACAATAACCAGCAACAGCAGTTACGGTTAACCCTATGCTTTCAACTAGTTTAGACTTGGTCCATCTACTCTCATACTCCCTCCATCTGTCCCGGAATAAATGTCATAGTTGACGAGTCAATGTTTTAAGCTTTTAGTTATGTTTCCTTGATTGCCCCAATCTATTTCTACAGATAGAGTGACACCACCTATGACATTGCAATGCTTGTGCCTATTACAATGGGTAGTGTAGGAAGATCACCAAACTTCATACCCTATTTTTAGTAATACGACATTTATTTTGGGACAAACGAAAATGGAAAGTGGAACATTTATTCTGGGACAGAGTAATATAACTCCAATGCTTCTGAATTAGGTCACAAAATCAAACTATGATATTACACCTAAATGCACAAGAACTAACAAAGGCAAAAACCTATTTTCTGCGACGAGGCCCGAGGGGGAACTTTCTATTCCCATCCATGTGGGACAAATAAAACTCCAACAGCGTAATCTTATAGTGCATGATTTTATGAAAGGATCTTGACTATGCATTCTACAAACTATCATGGAATAAAATCTGCACATAAACATAATGGAATAGAATGGTCACTGTAATGTACCAAACTAACACTTAAGACTTGTTTGTAGAAACCATAGCACTGATCCGTGACATTTTAGTGTGAATACCATTCCATGGTAGCTTAAATTGAAAGAATGCAATTAGACACACTTGCTTACTGAACAGGCAGAGTGTTTATTGAAAATCAATAGGGGTATGCGTGTAGGAATAAATGTACATATCCAGAATAAATGTACATATCCATTTATGTTGATATGACCCTGACGGAATAGTAATATACTCCATATTTGCTTAGCTTGGTTCTACAGGCAGATTTCCAATACGCATAAAACTAGAACACACCAGCAAACTGGTGGTCTAATAAGTAAACCAACGCCAGTATGGTCACAACACAAATACAGTAAGTTCAATTAACACCAAGGTTTCTTCATTTCACTGGTTTTATTCCACTTTCTTAGCCATAAACCAGCATTTTAGGCCTTTCATCATTCTAAGCTAAAAAGATTGGGTCTGAATACCTAGTCCTAGAGGATTAATGAACTTCTTCCTGCCACAGAATTCTCTGTAGTGGATATAAAGTTCCACTCTTAATGGAGAAGTAGCTTTGAACCAATGAAGATTACCATCGTAACCGTTGTCTACCTGACTAAATTTTGAATTTGACAAAGATGAAAGAACCATGAACCATGTCCACAATTTAGGAGATAAAGGAGTCGATCTACAAATTTGGCTGTTCTATTTACTGATCAGGAACAAACTTTCGCTGTCGCGTGGGCAGCTTACGAACCTCTGCTGTCGTAGCTAGACCTCACTTAAAGAAACACAAATGGGAGAATGTCAGAAAGGGATAGCTGATTTGCACCCTGAATATATTACCCACCTCCAGGAATTTGCCCTAAAATAATCAGTGAATGAAGAAGGACAAATCATTATATGGAATAACACAAGTCATTATATGGAATAACAGGAATTTTCTATTTTAGCAACATGATCAAAACCCTCCTGGTCCAGGTCCTTATTCTGTTCCTGATCCCTCGTCCCCCTTCGCTATGCTCATATTCAACAGAATTAGACCCATGTTATCAAGCATAGTTGATCCCTACCAATCTAGTTCCTTCCTTGGAAAAAGCAGATGTTTGCCTAGAAGCAGCCCTTGACGGATAAAATACCGAATAGCACTATGTAGATCATCCACAAAATAAAGCCCAACGGAAAGTCAAATCTCTATAAGTCCATAATCAACTATTCAAAGTAAAGGTCTTTTCAAGCAAATACAAGTGACCATGAATAATGATTGCTAGACAGTAATAAATGACCTAAAACTGGGCCAATTTCGCACTATCAATCATAATTAATCTAAGAAAGCACATAAAGTTGTCAAACATGGAGGAAGTTAGGGAAGTTAAGAAGCATTCACAAAAACTCAACCCGATTCCCCAATTTCACAATTATCATAACTTTATCTAAGAAAGCACATAAAGTTGTCAAACATGGAGGAACGTGGGAAGTTGAGCAGCATTAATAAGAACTTACCCCCATTCCTACAGGCATGCCATGTATATGCGGGACAGCAGCCACATTAGCTGGATAATAGAAGGAACCATCAGATGCTGGAGATGCAGGCCGTAAAGGTGCCTGAGTTGGCACAAAACTCTTTGCATTTGGATTCAGCCTAAATTCCTGAAACATGTTTACTAAAAAAGTAAGGAAAATTTATGAACAAAGTTTCATCCAGTTACAGAAGAGAACATGGTATAGTAACTGCACTCCCAAAATAAGTGATATGTCTGTATATGTTTTTTTTATTTATTCCTTGGGTTGGAAGTTGAGAGCGGGGATGTTTTGGAATTGCTGAATATTTTTTTCTTTACGTTTTTCTCAAACTCAAATGCTGGGAAAATTTGCACAATCAAATATCAAATTCACCTTAGCATGGGGATTGAGTCCGGATTTCTCTGAAGACAGTGAACCCATTGATGAGCTTGGTGATAATGCGTGACCACTTGAAGTTGGGACAGCATTTCCACAATCTGAAGTCGATGATGCAGAGCTACCAGGCCGCGCACGAGATGCCGCAGCTTGTGTTGTTTTGACAGAAGCAGCAGTCTCTGACAAATCACTAGACGACGTCGTCTCCTGGCCCTTAGATGAACCTCGTGACGGAGCATATGCAGTTGCATTCGGTGAGAGTGCCGCTCTTTCAAAGTTTTCTTTCTTCAGCCTCTGAGATGACTGCAAATCTGTATGGCTAGGTCAAAACAAAACCCTAACTGACAAAACCACATGCACAAAATCATGCCTAATGTCCAATTCTAGAACCAGGCAGGGGAGACAGCTGTGCATCTCAACATGAGCCCATGATTTAACTTGACCAATTCAATGTAGATAGGGACTCATCGCTTGGTATATTATAAGAACTCAAACAACCAAGGAAGTAAGGAATCATTTAGCACAATAACTACAAATATAAGCTTAATTGGTCGGCAACTCGGCTAAATTGGCCAGGAGCCACTTAATTAAATGTGGCAGGCACAAAGAGTAAGAAACAAGCCTTGAGCCATTAGTACCTAAACGTTACAGGAAGATTCTAACCACCACTTTCCTTCAATTCTACAAGACTGGCAGCTTTTCAGCAGACAAGAGCACACATTTAAGGAGCGGGGTTGGGGGTATTAAACTATTATACACTTTCTTTGGGACTTGATACCAAGCACATTACGATAAATATTACCCACTCCGTCCATCAATGAATGTCCAATTTCAAGAAATTTTGTCCCAAAATGAGTGTCCAATTTCAAGAAATTTTGTTCCAAAATGAATGTCCTTTTTGTTAAAGATTTTGTCCCTAAATGTTTTCAACATATTTTTTTCACTGGTCATTACTAAATGTTTCGAAAGTTAATAACATGAATATTTATACATCTTAGCCATTTAATTGTATAAAAAGTGTACATTTTCTGAATGTCTCCTAAATGAAATTTGGACATACTTTTAGGGACAAAGGGAGTACAAATCACCAAGTGGACTTTGCCAAAGCAGAGCATATACCACTAACTGACCTACTTCATATAATCTCAATAAACCTCAGACAGAAAATAGGATACTGGTTTTGGAGAGTAACAATCATCAATCATTACCTACAGAAAGTCAGCTTATGACATCAACTGAGACCACAGAAATCAAAGGTGAAGAAACTAACCCTCAGTTTTGGATGTGTGGCCCCCCTGAGTTAACTGCAACGAGTATAAAAAGAAGTATGCATTAGAACTCATTCGACCAAATAAGCAGAGAGATGAGCATTCATATTTCTATAGAAAATTCAAAACTAATTTTCACCGTGTGATTCTCTTTCTCCTCCATGGCGTGACTACTTCCTACATTTTGACCTTTAAAGTTCTCTTTAATCCTGAAATAAGAGATGGTTGATTAAAGATTAAGAAACACTGTAAGGGACATTGTTATACTCATTACAAGTTCCATGTACACGACATAGAAACAAATTGATTGCAGATTACAACAAACATAAAATGAACCTGCTGTCATCATCAAAGTCTGAGATACTTCTAGGAACATGATCATTAGAACCAGTCAGGAACATGTCCCTGCCACTAGACTTGAAAGACTGAACTTCATCCTGCATAACAAACAATATGAAAAAAACTCAAACCGAAGATTGACTTTCTACTACTCTCTCATCCCAATAGAAGAGCTAAACGTTCCCTTTTATTTTGTCCCAATTTAAGCTTCAGGAAACTAATTCCTAACATAATGTCCATACTACCATATTGAATTTCTGGTTGAGAATAATCATGTGATATCAAATAATTGCAAATCAGTCAGAATGTACCACATTGGTAACAGTATTACATTCAGGCAGTGGTGGACGCACGTTATGGTGGAGGGGGTCAATTGACCCCCCTGACTTTCCCCTTTATCCTACTTTGACCCTTTAAAATTTGTGACATTATGATTTTAACCCCTTAAAAAATTCACTATAACCCCCCTCAAATTTTACACTTACCCCTACATATATAAACTCAAATTTATAAAATTTACCTTTCCTTTTCGTTTTAGTTTGCCGTTGGCTAGGTTCTTTTAATCGGAATAACTTTGTGATAGAGCGATAGACAGAGTTTGGAATCGGAGAGGCCGCTCATCTCTCTCAGAGACGATCTTCCCGCAGGCCGCAGCAAACCAGCGGCGCAACCACCATCGTTATTCGTTGCCGCTTCAAACAGGTTTGCTTCCTTACTCAATCTCTAATCAAATCCGAACCCTAATTTTCCAAAACACTATGCTGCTCCGATGATTTAACTGTAAATATGATGATTTAACCTAACCCTAAATATATAATTAACTTAAAAGTGGAAAATTAATTGACGGTAAGATAAGAGAAGAGGCCAAGTGGGGAGGACGGCGGTGAGGAGGGAGGCGCATGGCAATGGCTGTTAGTACAGAGGCCCAAAGTTCAGCATTCTCTGCTTTGGACTAATACTTTTGATTAGTTTATTGGATATCAAACTAAGTGTACAGAGAATCCATGCACGAAATTGGGTTGCTGCATTCAGGTCTAATGTGGTAGAGTGAATTTGACTTTATTTTACCAAACTCAATGCCATTTAGCAACCTTCTAATCAAAACACCAAGTGTGTTGTGGGTGAAAATCATGGATGATTTCTTCATTAAGCAACAAGATTTTGAGTGCTATAGTGAATTTTAAATTTGGGTGAAGGAGTTACTGCCACTATGAAATTGAGATTCTCTACAATTGATGTTAATTAAGGATTTTGATTATAGAGTACATAATGGGAGCATGGATATTGTCTTTGCTTAGTGAGCGTATAATTAAGTTTAATGTGGTTATGTATGTTGAGATTTTTATGGTTCTTATTAGGCCGGACGGAACATATCACTAGGTAATTGTGACTGATATCTCAGCTATATTAAACCGTTCGAAGTAAGAGACTTTGCCTTTTCTAGTGTTTCAAATATTGATTTCATAAACTCGGACTAATTATGTGCTTTATTATAAAGGATTGATCAATGTTTAAAAAGATGAAGAATATGAAACCACTTGTATGACACTTTTCTTATTATCATCAAAATTTGAATTCATATGGAAAAAAAAGGCTTTATATGTGAGTCTTTTTATTTTTAATGTTAATAGTGTAATTTTTTATTTTTTTATATAATTTTTTTGACCCCCCTCACCATAAATGCTGGATACGCCACTGCATTCAGGCAGCCTAAAAGTTCAATCACATATGGGATGGAGGGAGTAGGTATAGTATTTTATTCAACCTTTTCCTAGGACAACAAATACAAATAGAATTCAAATAGTAAAAAAGAAACAGATTTAGAAGATAAGGATATACCATATTCGAAAAGTTTGACGATACTTGAGCATCACTCATACTTTTTGCAGTGGTTAAATCAGTAAATGGCTTGCTCAAAATGGAACCAGAGACATCTCCCAACGTTTCAGAGTTGTTTGAATCCAAAATGTCCTCATTTTCATCATATCCACTATCATCAACTACTCTGAAGACCGAAGAGAATCTGGTTTCCTCGTCAACATCAAACTTATCATAAAAATTGATTCCTCTTTCCTGATATGAAGAGCGAAAATATAAGACCATAAATGAGTAAACTCCTTTTCCGCCCCTCGTACTATGGCCCCAACGTCAATTTGACACTCGTACTATTGAAACAACAAATGTATGATGCGTACTATAGTTTTATTAGCAAAATTAACCAATTTACTATTCATTTGTTAACTTTTTTTAATGAACATTATTTTTTTAACGGGCATTAATTTATTTTAACAAAACTAACTTTTGGGGCGATTTTTGAGTTTTTCGCCGGATTTGCGCCGTCGGCCATATCTACGGCACCGCTGATTATTTTACTGATCCCAACGGTCAATATGAGCGCCTGAGTGATGCGAACATTCCCCAGAAATTTGACGACGATCCAACGGTTAATGAAGCGGGAATTTGATTTTAATATAGCGAATTTTTGGAGATTTTCGCCAGTTTTCGCCGCCGGCCATTTCTCCCTCTCCGGCAATTATTTGGAAGATCCCAACGGTCATCATGTGCGCCTAGGGGATGCGACCAAATCCCAGAAGTTTCACGACGATCCAACGGTTAACGAAGTCGGAATTCAATTTTTACATATGCGATTTGGTTTTGATGGAGATAACAAAAGTTAGTTATAAATTAATGCTCGTTAAAAAAATAACGTGTGTTAAAAAAAGTTAACGAATGAATAGTAAATTGGTTAATTTTGCTAATAAAACTATAGTACGCATCATACATTTGTTGTTTCAATAGTACGAGTGTCAAATTGATATTGGGGCCATAGTACGAGGTGCGGAAAAGTAGTTTACTCGACCATAAATCTTGGAGAAAGAATATCTGTAAACTACTTCTGAGCAGAAAACTGGTCAAAATCAAGTTGGAAAAAATTACCTCAGCTAAATGAAGATCTTTAGTATCCTCTCCCTCAATTTCTCTAGCTATCCTTAAAGCCTCCCTTTCCAATTCTCTCATCTGAGGACCTCTGTCAAGTTTTGTTGTGTACAGGTCCTCATTAAATGTGCTTTTTACTCCAAATAATGCTTCATTAGCTTCAAATTGATCCCAACCCCTATAGAGATGAAAAACTCCAAATAATGAAGATATTGAACCACATGATTATCCATCAGTATATCACATAATAATCAGTTTTATTGTCCATCATTAAACAGTCATTTCGCTCCAGGAGTCCCTTTTTGACCACTCTATGCAGCTACTGAGTTTTGCGCATATGTACGCAGCCTCTTTGCTTTCTTCTTTCTCTCACATTTCCAAATTTTCCTTTTGAGGCATAAATGAATAATGTGAAAGGATTTCAAAATATTGGGACAAAGACTGAGTAGATCATAAAAGAGGTTTGCATTTATCACTACCATGTGAGGGCAACTTAGTTTCCCAGAATAAAAAAGCATTTAATGATTTCCCTTTTTAGAGAAAAAATCAGAAATAAGAAAAATGCTATAGTAATTTGTTGCTCTCAACAAAGGTTGCTTCATTCAGAACCTTTGAAAGATAGCTCCAACTGGCTGGACATCATGTCATTGCATACAACATCCCTCAAGGTGCAGCTCACACTGAACATACATTAACAACAAGAAACAACTAAAAATAAAAAGCTGATGACCACAACAATACAAATGACAGCCGCCCAGATCCTTTAAAGAAAAGTGCCTTGAGTGTTGAGAACACGCAACTACGACAGAAGCAAATAGAGTGAGGAATAAGTAGTTTCGTACTAAGTCAATTATTTTAATGTCTCCAATTAAATTGCACATATTACAAAACGCACGATAGATTAACATTGAGAAAAAATAATAATAACTTTTGCCCTTCTATCTTTCACAGGGTTCCAATTTGGCCGCTCAACAAGTTCCAAAGTTTCAATTCCACTTCTGCACTTTTTTAACAACTCTCATCCAAACGTTAACATGCCCAACTCACATGACATATTTTGGAGTGTATTATAGACATTACTGAAATAAATAAGAATCAAAATTGTCATTCAAATGATATAAGGCTTCTTTTTCATAAATGCTTATATTATCTTCCAAAATTCTCATGTACTTTGCACATGCTAGCTTGGATGAGACGTGTTATGAAAAAGAAAAAAAAAACACAGAAGTGGAATCGGGTCAAAGTTACAAGGGCAAGTGTTGAGCTATGAACTTATTGGGTCAAAGTGGAATCTCGTGAAAGATAGGACAAAAGTATTTTTCCCTGACTAACAACAATCCTAAACTCAAGTAGATTTCAATAATAAACCTGAGATAATTCCAACCTTCGTAACACTATGATAAACATCACCAGAAGTATAAGAAAATCGGATCCAGCATTCTAATTTGATAATCAGGAGAAATAAAATCAATAGCAACCATGCAACTAGATAAAATGTCAAATTTAAGTTACTCCCGATATAGAATAGAAAGTTGCATTTGAATTGTCGCACAGATTAGGGATAACTAATTGACTCTACTGTGAACATTGATAAGAATTTTCCAATGTTGCCATGTGAAAGTGGGATCCATAAATTTCAAACAGAAATTAGATGAGGGCTAAATGGTAAAGTAACACACGACCACAACAACAAATATAGGTTTGGAAGTAAAGAAAGTGGATACATTTGACTGGAACAGGCTGAAAGGAATAGTGGACTCTTTTCTAAGAACGGGGTGGTATATCAGTATCAATTAAATTTGCATTAGGGCATCTCCAATTCATGGTACTAAGTCATGGGTATCAAAATTATATTTTGGGACCTATCGGTCAATATTCATAGGGTATCAAATTACAATCTCCAAAAGTAGGTATCAAATTAATAACTCAAATTATTATTTTTTATTTTATTAGTTTTCTTTCTCATTTAAAATGTTACTAATAATTAAATATGATTTTTTTTGAATAATAATTGAATTTAAAATAATGTAAAATTTAAAATAAATATTAAATTTTGTTAATATTTTCAAAATTATCAACATTTCTAACATAAGACTATTGTTTTTAAATTAATATTTTTATTAAATATTTTTTTTTATAAATATTAGGGCAACTCCAATGGTAACTGTAGCGCTGTTTGCAAATTTCAAAAACTGCCTGACCGAATTGGATATATCACAAGAACTTACCAAGATTTTGAAGCGGAATAATAGAAGACTTACCTATTCCAATGACCATCAAATATATTATCCAGTTCAGGACATTCTGGAGTGTCTTCATCAGGAACCCAGCGTTCCAACTCTCTCTCCAAATCAACATGCCGAGATTGAGATATAGAGGAGTCAATCAAAATCTCCAGCTGCTTTTCACGCTGACGCTCATTTGTCAAACCATCTCTAGTCACAGACACACTCTGTAAAAGATGAATAACACAAGCATAATCAACAATACAACAGATATAACAACACCACCAAGTTTCAAGAGCCGGCGGCCAACAACTGAAAAATAGCATATCTGTTTTACTTAAAATGATCATACATTTTCTAGTGGCAGATTGTGTTGGATCTGAAATTTTCTACATTTAACCCACACATGAGAGTATTACTAATGAAGAAAAGAGTGAAATATAGAAAATGGACAAGAACCTTTGCTGTGATTTGTACGAGTTCCTTAGCTGGTATAATTAAAGTCTTAGGAGGCTTGTTAACAGAGTCCAAGATACTTTTCTGTCCTCGTGAAGAACCGGCCTTTGTTGAACGAGCCATTTTCAAAATAACTCCTGCAAATGCCAAATAGTACATATTACGAGGGCACATAAGCAAGGCACTATTGCACAGCACTTCTAAAGTAAGAGTCGGATGCCGCCTCAAGAGTAAACGTGGCATGTGCATTATTAAAACAATATCAAATGTAACGGGAATTACCGAAATCTTTGTCAGCACTAGTAGCATGAAAAATTCCTGAGAATACAGTTCCATCGATCACCTGAACGTCAACTTGGTGTCCAATAAGACATGCTGTCAAATAAACTAGCCGTTCGCGTGATGGGCTTTCACCCCCTACTTTGTTGTCAGTTGGTACACCTGATATAGATGACATTAGAATTAAAAGCATTATACTATTATACAAATTTACTCGAGCGATACTCACCTGCACTAGTCAGCCTGCTGGAATTTGTTTTTCCAGTTTGGGACTTGTTTTCCGATCTCGTCCCTGTTTCTTTTTCCACTCTTCTACGGCCAAGTCCGTTCACAGAAGTTCTAGGTTGTGCAATTTGTTGCAGATTCATTTTTGAAAACAACCTCTAATACTGAAAGTAAGCAACCTAGGAGGAAAACAGTCAAAGTAGTTGACTATCGATGAAAGGATGTAAAGATGGTGATCTATGTAAACATGCCATTAGCTTGATATCCAGAAAAAAGCTACAAATGGAACACTACACTGAACTCCCTCCTTTCAATACTAAGAGGTACTCTTTCCTCTTTAATTTTGTCACAAAAGACAGAGATGCATGTCGTTTTCAGCTAATGTTGTCTTTGAAACAACAACGTGAACTTTTTATGAGTTCATCGATGGCAATGACCAAGCAAACCCAACTAAACCAAGTTGAGATTCAGGCAAAACGATTGTTTTTAGAAGAATTAGTGGATTTTCAACCATTTTATTAAATGGAACAATAAGCCAAATCAAACCACTAATGTTGGGACAGACGGAGTAAGTCACATCTGAATAGAACCATCAACGAGAAATTAGGTAGGTGCAATTTAAGAGTATAAAAAAAAAAAAAAAAAAAAAAAAAAAACTAATGTAGTTTTACATAAACCATCAGAAGGCAATACCAACAGGAATTCACATAAAGCTCCAGAAACTAAAAAACTGAGGTGAAACACAATGGCTAAAATACAGTGTGCCGAAAAGTGGACTAGAGAGTCTATTGTCATTCCCGAATGTATGCTTGGTAGGTCATTTTGATCTCTATGTTAGTTTAGTATCTGATATAGCAACGTGTGCAATGAGTACCAGTAAGACATTAGTGTGGTTGAAAGTTCACATCCCAGAGTAAGGATGCTGCTCAGTTTTCCACGTCTGTCCAAGAAAGAAAGAATATTTAGCGGATGGTTCTATGTTGAGAGGAACACCAGAATCGAACATATACCCCTGAACATATAACCTCCACTAAATATTCTTCGTTCTTACAGACACGGAAAAATGAACAGCATCCTTACCCCTGAACATATAACCCTCCTAACCAACTGTCCCTTGTAATATTAGAGATGCCAGAAATTTTGACTAGCAAATCCAAAGACAGCAGAAGGCAACTTCCGAAGCTAACACACTGATCTTTCTGGTAAATAGACAATCAGCAGGACTGATCTGGACAAAGAGAAAGTTTCATGGCCACTGAATACGAAAACGGTTGCATCATTGGCTGGTTTCAGATAACTTCACATACAAAAGAATAAATAAGTCAATAATAGTGTCTTTACAAGAAAATATTAGGTACTTTAGAGACTTAAACATTTATGTATTTCAAAATTAAAAATTGACTATGCATATTTACGTAGTTAAAAGGCCTTGTTACACCTGCTTATAATAGCGAAACCACATAACAACACTGCAAAATCATTTAACAATAACATCACTGGACTAAAATGAGCAAAAGCAAACAAAATACTCCCTCCGTCCCACAATGATCTTCACATTTGACTATTCAAACTTTTTAAGGATGTGAACACTAACTCTCAGTCTCTCACTAGTCATGTCGTGTTTATGCACATTTAAGCCTGAATTGTAGAAATATGAACTTTTTGAGACAATGAAAAATGGCAATGAGAAGATCATTACGGTACAGAGGGAGTACATTAGATTATCTTTGCATTAATAAGTTGTTTCAAGAACAAAAAGCAATGAGTGTTCTTCAACAGTTTGAGAGCATTAGTTTGTCTATTACCAATGTGAAGCAGAATCACCAAAATGACAGTGTTTCGAAAAGATACGGTTATGAAGACAACAACCCAGATACAGCTAAGAGTTGAAGAAAGTTCACTCAATGTAACGAACCAAAGAGATACAGAACAAGAAACAAGCACAAAGTTTCTATTGAAGACTCGTCTCAATCCCTTCACAAAGACATGTTGGAGGTATTAATAGAACACTTGGAACATCCTTCCAAGCCTAGGAATACTGAAAATACTAAAGGGAATGAGCTATTCGTCTCCATTTTTGTGAAACTATTCCTCAAGCAAGGCAACCGATTAAGTCATCGAAGGGTCTGATAAACATATGCGTTGACTCATGGGAGGACTAATGAAATCCTACAGAAAGAACAAGGATGGTAGGATAGCTTATCCAAAGTACATCAAAAATTTAAGAAATAACACTTGGCCGAAATTTGGATGAATCTGCCTTTTGAACTACCCTCCAGTAGAACAACCATAACTCTCACAAAATAATTGCAAATGACAAACCGTAAAATGCACCAGAAACTACACTCCTATAGCTTTATAATAACATATGGGTCATAATTTTTGGACCAGAAACATTCATAATAAATTCAGCCAACTTCAACAAAAAAGAATGAACCAACCTACTAATTCGAAATTTTTGAACCATATACTGATTGAAAACTATAAGAAAGTAATTTCTAGAGATTTAACAGTTTGCTGTTTTTCAGTTTTCTACAATACTTTATGGTCATTTTACTAAATGTTAAACGCAAGGATAAATCCGTTTGTTTTTTGCTACGACTTTTATTTTATACTCCCTCCGTCCCACCTCACTTGACACCCATGAGGTGGGCACAATAATTAAGGAGAATGAATAAAATAAGAAAATGTGTGGTAGAAAATGAAGAGAGAGAATGAGTGGGGTAAATAGTAGTGTTGGTTGAATAAATTGAGTGGTGGAAAATGAAGAGAGGGAATGAGTGGTGGGGTAGAGTGAATATAAAATTATAAAAAATATGCTATTTTGGGAAGTGTCAAGTGAGCTGGGAGCCTGGGACAACCCAAATGGAAATAAGTGTCAAGTGAGCTGGGACAGAGGGAGTATGTACCAAGTCCATTCCCTATAGTATTTTATAATTTTCCTACGTCAAGGGATGTTCCAAGAGAGTAATAAATATCTAAGTCTTGCTAATGAAAGTCCAGCCTAGTTGAGTTTTGAGTTTCTTCACAAATAAAGTTAAACTTTGTGCATAATTCCATCGTTTGGTATCTCATTGGTGTTAATCCATTGAGTGGTGATCAACTCTCTTCAACTATGTACATTTTGGTGGAATCCAGGGGTGGTGAGTTGTTTTATCGTATATCCTTTGATGTCTGTGAACTTTGTATCTTGTTGGTGATAATCCATCGAGTGTTGATCAACTCTCTTCAACTATGTACCCCCTCCGTCTAAATTTAAGCTTCTTACTTTCCTTTTCAGTCCGTCCCATTATAATTTCTTACTTTGCTTTATTTAATAATAGCACATACTGAACAGCGTTTTGGACTACTTATTCTCTTAACTTTATAGAATTACAAAAAATCACTACTCACCTAACCTTCTTTTCACTCACTTGACTTATGAATAGTGTTTTGAACAATTATATCCTCAACCCTCTATAATTGTTTATCCATTTTGCATTGGTTTCTTAATAAGCGTGCAAAGTCAAACTAAGAAGCTTAAATTGGGACGAAGATAGTTACTTTATGTTGGATTCCAAGGGTAGTAAGCTATTTTATCATGCATCCATTCAACGTCGGTGGGGCGGTGGGCTCAACTAGGTGGTGAATTTATCCCTTCTTTACAATTTTTGAGCTAGTAAAGAGCCCTGATAAATTCAACAACTTAAACATATACTTTTTTTAATAGAAAACATAGTTATATATGTAGTCATGTACCATCCAATCACACCGTTCTGGTCGAAAACGGCGCGAAACGAGGATCATTCCGCCTCAGTTCAAATTCCGTCTTCAACCGGCTTGTAGCAAACCCGATCAGAACCAGCCGAGATACGAATTCCGGTCGGGGTGAAAAACAAAGAAAAAATGGGTAAAGAAAAGGTGTTGGTCCAGGAGGAGAAGACGGAGGTAAAGACGACAATGGATGGAGTAGGAGTGGTAAATGGTGGAGAAGAGGTGGTCGGATGAAGATGTCAGTGGTGGAGGATAGGTGGCCGGAGGTGGCGAGGTTGCACAAATGGGGAGCTTGACCTGGTTGGTGGAGGTGTTGAATCGTCGAGTTCGTGAAGGATTGTCTATCACCATCTCTAGAAACAATAAACAGTAAAAATGAACATGAAAATGAACAGTATGGAGGTGTCTAAGATTTCTGAAGGGATAAAGGGAAAACCAATAGTATAAGAAAGAGTAAATGATGGATATAATGGGTGGGGTACTGGGGTACAACAATTTTCTCAGTAATTTTTTTTTTTAACAACAACTGAAATACTGTAAAAGAGCCACATATCGTTTGAAAGCTCTAAGAGTGTAGTTTCTGGAGATTTTACATTTCCATTTTGAGATTTCTACAATAAGTTATGGTTGCTTTACAATTGTTATGCGCATGGACAGATTCACCTTTTCGTTTTTATTCCTATGACTTGTGATTTGCCATGTCTTTTGATGTTTGTAGACCATTCAATCTCTGCATTATTATTACACACCCCTTAGTATTTTCCAGTTTTTCTACCATGAACAGATGTTCCAAAAGAATCATAAATGGTTTTTTAACAGCATTCTTTAGATGTTGCTGGACTAAGTTAGGAGGTGGCTTTATATCTTCATTACGATTTCCCATGAAGCAAAAAGGTTGCATTTGCCTTATTGTTGATTTGCATTCACAAACGTAAGATGTAAAAGAAGCCAAGATTTGTCCCAATCCTACTTTGACAATGTTGTTAAGCCAATAGTTGGCTAAACCATAGTTTCCAAGTTCCAACCGGAATCCGTGTTTCTCAAGGAACTTTTTCATTTGCTAGAAACCCACTTGCATACAGCATCAGGTATAACTCATAAATACTGAAAGACAGGCATTATGTTCAGCTTGAAACTAGTTATGAAAGCCTAACGCCTCCCTCGCCCGCCTCGCCTTTTAGACGCCTTTAGGGGCAGAGGCGGGATGTTGTGCGTCTTTTGGCACAAGCGACGCCTTTCTTGGTTATGGCTAGTGACGTGAGGCGTCCGTCTTTCACAAAAGGCATAATAGGCATATGTGTAACATTAACTTGGGCCAATTTGTAATCTTAGTTTTAATGGCTTAACTTAAAATACTCCCTCCGTTTCATTTAAGTTGCAACATTTTGCCGTTTTTGGCATTTCACTTAAGTTGCAACATTACCAAATAAGGAAAGTGTTTATTACTTTTATAATCCTCCACTCATTCTCTCTCTTCCTCCCAACCACTCATTATTCTCCACTCATTCTCTCTCTTCCTCCCAACCACTCATTATTCTCCTTTCTTAATTTCTATGCTTCACAACCCATGTTGCAACTTAAATGAAACGGAGGGAGTATGTCATTTTGGGGGGGGAAAAAAAAGGTAGAGATAGCTTGTGGCATGCAAAAGAAAAAATAAGCGGACAAAAGAAAAGAAGTGCGACAAATGACAAACGATGACAAATAAGTGCCCCACTTTACTCTGGTTTTGTTTGATATTTACGTTGCTCTCTTCTTCTAGCTCTTTGAAGTTTTAGTTATCTCATAAACTCTTATATTCATCTCTAGGTATGGAATTATAGGAATGACATTATATATGAACTTAATTAATATTGCACTATTTTCATTTCTTACATGCTTTGAAATTTATTTACATTTTTTAAATTACTACATAATTGATGATTTAAGCATCTTAGTTTAAGTGCCTTTGGTCGTATAATTCTCACTTTTGGGGTTTGAATTGTGTAAAGTTACTATTACACGAGGAATTGTGACACTTATTTAATGCAAAATTCTTGTTTTGAACAAGTTTTAATCTTCGTGGTGATACATGTTGCAGACACACACTATATATATATCTTCCTCCGTCCCAAACAAACATCCATTTTGCCATTTTGGGCGTTCCATTGAAAACTCCCACTTACCCAAAAAAGAAAAAGTTCCCTCCACTCTCTCTCTCTCTCTCAATCCCACTCACAACAACTATCCACCTACTATTTTCTTACCCCACTTTCTCTATCCTTCCCACTCACACCACCTACTTTTCCAACATCTTTCCTTAATTCCCGTTCCTAAAATTACATGGGTAGTTTGTTTTAGGACGGAGGGAGTATATATCTACTACTTTTTTGCTCTATTTCAACGCCTAAATCGCTTTTCAATCGCCTCACATTTCGCCTTTTATAGATACCTCTCGCCCTTCGCCTTTAACAATTATGTTTAAAGGTTGTTTGAAAACATTCTTATGATGCTTGTCAAATAACCGTTTAGGTAAAGGATCAAATAGCTCGTTATGGCCTCACGCTGACATGATTTGTCAAGCAAGCTCCACCATTACTCACGTTCTATCAAACTCGAGAATTTTGAAGTGGATGGACTTCTCAAAGAGATAGCCTTACTAAGGCTAGTTGATCAATTCTAAAAAGCACATGCAATGTACGTGATAAAAACAAACTATAAATCAGTGACTAGGCGTATGAAGTACAACCGTATAGAAAAACTTCTTTACCATATGTTGTTATTCCACAATGGCTTCTTAGCACCATACGCCAAGTGGTGAAGGTAGGACAAGGCCATGGGGGTCATTCACCCCCTTCAATTTTGAAATGTGTCAATTTTCATACCTTAAAAAAAGAATGACATTTTACTACTAAAAATAAGGGGTTTACTCATTTTGACCCCCTTAATTTTGATAAAAAGTTGCACTAAAATTTTATTTTGACCCCCTTGTATACTAAATTTGTGTACCTCAACTATAATACTTATCCCACAAACAACCTTGACCCCCTTTTCGGAAAAAACTGGCTTCACCACTGCATACGTGTAGCCTAGGGAAATAGGGAAGACTAAAAAGACCCATTTTAGACTTGCTCATAAATTTTACATCCACTTATCATTACACAAGAAAAGATGGGCAGCACCATGTGAAAGTCCTCATCTTTCAATCACAAGTGCTGAATCACAAATTAAAGTTGAGCGGGTTGCTACATTGGAGTGTGGAGTCCTCAAGAAGAACAATGCATCTCTGATGGAGCTATTCATTGAATGGTCGAATGCTGCCCTCACGAGCCTACTTGGAACAATGGGTCATCGACTGCCCACCATTTTCCAGACATTTAGGAATTAAAGTCAAAGCCTCTTGCACAGAGGTGTCATGTCATGATAGGAGTAGAATCACCGAGCAATCGAATTTGGAATAGAGTAGGGAATCCAAAACTACTCCTTAATGAAGCAGACACAATTGGCTTGTGGTGATGGTCTGGCAGCCAGCAGAGTGGAGCAGAAAGGGGATCATAGAATTATGTTAATTTTCATTTAGTTTTAGGATTATTATTTTTTTCTTAATTTCATTGAAGACTTGGGTAAGTTAGTATAAATATAGTGTGCATTCCTCTTTTGGTTCCAAAGTAGTAGTATTTTTCCTTGGATCATCATCACATTGTAGCGATTTCATCTAGATATTGTAAAAAAAGTTACAATAACAGAGAAAAAAATATATGCGAATGATCAGAAGAACGGAACTAGCAGGGATCATCTTCAAGCAAATTATGTAAGTTAGAGAGAGGGGACGAGCAGATTAGAATTAGGGCTTTAATAATAGAACTTACAGGTGTGGGGAATATAGACGTTTACGGTCGGTTTGAAGTGTGAACAGAGAACCGTGGAAACTTATGCTGGTCGGGGAAGGGATGCCGCCAAACTCGCGCTCCACGGAGTGGGGGGGGGTCGCCGGAGGTGGAGGAGAAGACTGTACGGGGGGCGTCGTTGAGAAGGGTCTTCCGCTAGGCGACTTCTGCGTTTTGGAGGTTTGGCGGACAGCTATTCGGGTATTTGCCAAGGGGTTTGATGGGCCTCTTGTCCAAAATATAAGTCAGTCTTGCGAGAAACTTATTTTAAATTAAAAGATGTGTAAAATATGTTCTATATTAAAAGGTTATATTTTATATTAAGGGATGAAAACAGGTTTTACACTAAAATGAGTATAAAACAAGTTTTTCTCTAGATTTTCACCCAAAATAATTGTCTCTTTTAGTCAATCAGAAGTAACTTTGACCAATAATTTATATAAAAAATAATGATGCTAATAAAAATCTTAAATTTGTCATTGTATTATAATTAATAAAAATTTTAATAAAAATTTTAAATTTTTATTAAGATCATTATTTTTGGTTTGCTAAAAAATAAACTAATAATAAATAAAGGTTGTTTAAAAAAAAACTACTATATCCGTCTTTATATTTAACTTTGTTTAAATTTTTATTTGAAAATCTTTACTATTTATATAATTTAATAGTAAAATTTTATATATAATCATGTAATCCTCTTTATAGATATTTAGTTTTGCATATATATAAAAAGACTAGTGAAAAACTTAGTAAAAATATGAACAAAAATATTTTTAAAAAAGGCATTTATTCTGTGACAATTAATTATTTTATATTTTTTATATATTTATAATAGATAAAAATTGAGTATAACTTTTTATTGCATGAGCTATTTTTCTATTATTGATAAAGTAAAAAATCAATATCATAAAATGAGAATTACTAAACTACCCCTCACATGACATACACATGGAAATTTCGTTAATTTTCTAACGTTCGTTAGGATCCAGGGGGCAAAGTGGGATGATTTAGACATGAGGTACTACTTCAGCACAAATTTCGCGTTGGGGTGCAAAGTGAGATTCGGGGTATACTCTGGAAGGCTAAATGTATTTAAGCCTAACAAAATAATGTTTTAGACAATTATACCCTCAACTCAATTCAATTACTTCATCCATCTCATTTCAAATTGCACAAAACCATCTTTGCACAAAAAAATATAGAAAAAGTAGAAAATGTGATGTGTTGTTAGTGTAGATAGTTTGGTAGGAGAAAGAAAGTGGGGTAGAGAATAGTTAGTGGGTGAGTTTATTGCCATTTCAACCTGCGTACTATTGCAAGATTGATGCTTTGCCCTCGTACTCACGAAACTCACACTATGACCTGCGTACTATAGTTTTAATAAAAAAGTACCCAAGGATAACGATGACCCGTTAGAAATCTAAGGGGCTGTCAACATATGTTAAAAATTTAACTGATTTACATTTTAAAAAATTCAAATATGACCCTGATATTGATATTAATGTCGTAAAGGCCCAATAAATATTTTATATTCACATTTGTTTATATACTCCCTCCGTACCAGCACAAGTGACACTTATTTCCTTTTCGGTCTGTCCCAACACAAGTGACACTGCTCAAAATGGAAATGTTTTAATATATTTATATTCAACAAACCCTACTCATTTTCTCTCTTTATAATTTTCAAATAACCCCCTACCCCTCCCCAAACGTTTGTTCTATTCTTCCATTCCTGTTCCCTTTCCCCTTCCCCTTCATCTTCCTTCCTACCATAAATCCGCCCAACCCCCACCCTTTCTGCCTTTATCTCCGCCCCAACCAATCGTCGGCCCCCACCCTCCTACACCACCCCGTCCTTCAAGGTCGACGAATTGAAAATAACCCCCCTTCCCCAAACGTCCCTTCTATTCTTCTCTGTCAACATTCGAACAATGAACCAAACCTACCGCCCCCATCTTAAACCTAGATCTATGAACCCAGAAAAACAAAACCCATCTAGATTCAAATCCAAACACGACCTCGCCACTCACACCCCTCCCACATCTCCGCAGACCAACGAACCAAACCCACCGTCGACGATATTATGACACTCAATTGGGTCTCCCTCACCCACCCGACCCGACGCCTGGTTATATCGATTCGAGTAGCGTTGTTGAAGCTGAAGGAGAGAAAAGAGAAAGAGATAGAAGGGGTTTTGAGGGTTATTGAGGAAATCAAAGATGGGTATCCAGCGATTGATCAGTTCTGTTTTGGGGAAATAATTTGATTCATGAATCTCATTGATTTTGGTTTTGTTAAATCTGGATCTAGTGCATATTTGATTTTTTAAATTGTTGTTGACAAATAATTGTGATAAGAGTGTTTAAGAAATGAATGGTGGAGGTGGTAATGGTGGTGAGTTTGTATTCA
This sequence comes from Campanula takesimana, assembly GCA_026119855.1. Taxonomy (NCBI): domain Eukaryota; kingdom Viridiplantae; phylum Streptophyta; class Magnoliopsida; order Asterales; family Campanulaceae; genus Campanula; species Campanula takesimana. The sequence goes on from JAOWBW010000870.1 coordinate 409,025, forward strand.
GGTGGTAATGGAGGCAAGTGATGTTGTTGGCGGCTGGTGGTGTGGTGGCGATAATGGTGATACGTGGTGGTGGGGGTGGTGTAAAGATTTTGGGGATGATTAATGGATTAAAATAAAATGATATTCATGATATTAAATAATTAAATAATTTATAGATTATTGACTAGATTGTAAAATATTTAAAGGTTAGTGACTAAATGAATATTTACCATTTTGAGCAGTGTCACTTGTGTTGGGACTTGTACTGGGAAGGAGGGAGTATATAAACAAATGTGAATATAAAATATTTATTGGGCCTTTACGATATTAATATCAATATCAGGGTCATATTTGAATTTTTTAAAATGTAAATCAGTTAAATTTTTAACATATGTTGACAGCCCGTTAGATTTCTAACGGGTCATCGTTATCCTTGGGCACTTTTTTATTAAAACCATAGTAAGCAGGTCATAGTGTGAGTTTCGTGAGTACGAGGGCAAAGCATCAATCTTGCAATAGTACGCAGTAAACACTACAGAGCAGGTAAACTACTATTTGATAAAACAGTATGAAAGGACAGGGACAATCAGCAAAGTTGACTTTAAGATGGAACGATGTAACCTGACTGACAGTACAGACTGTCTTTTTTATCGGCATGTTGAGAATGGAGTTGATCGGCAACTTGTTTACTGGTCTGCTGATTTGCTTCCTCTTGCTGGTTTGCTTTGTTTGAAGAGATGTAATACACCTGTGCAGGTCACAAAGAATCCTAAGGGTACCTGAAGAGGTTCTAATAAAATTTGGGGAACCTAAGTGTAGACATGATTGGGATTAAGTAATTCTAGTGTCTAGGAATCTATTTGAACAACAGGGATCTCCGCATCCACTAGCAATACTAGCAGTCATCAACATGGAGAAAATAATCAACACATGATAATATAATATGAAAGAACAAATAACACCGATGTTTAATAACCCAGTTCATCAACACATAACTACATCTGGGGGGTACTTAGCCAAGATATCATTATAATAATATATGTAAAGATTACAACTTTAGCACATGCGCTCACATAGATCTAGTATGGCTACTCTCCAATAATAATCTCTCTCACAAATATATTATTATCTCACCTCCCCCAAGAACACACAAACAAGATGACCATGGCCGGGTTGTAGGATCGCCCCCATTGCTCTCCTAGGCCCACGGCCCCCTCCTAGACACTATTTTGTAGCTCTCCTTGATATCCTAACTATCTCCTATCAAGCACACGTGTTTATGGATGAAATTATGCTTATATAGGTGTACAAGGAAGCCATAAATCGTTTGAAGGAGATTGCTCAAAATAGGAAACAATGACAAAAACTGGTTTCTGCCCGGCAGGGCCGGCGAGCGCTCGGTCCAACAGATTGTACCTCCCCATTTTTTTGTCTTGCTCGGCGACCACTCAGCCCTCCATAGTAGCTTGTTTCCTCCTTGAAATCCCCTTGACCTCTACCAACTTTCCATGACTTAGACTCCTTCTCCCCTTTGCTTCCTTATAGTTTATGACTCCAATCCCAACAGTATTGTATTCCATACCAACAATAGTTACAAATAAACCGTGCGAAGCATGGGTTATATGCTAGTTTAAAATGAATCACAAAGCAAGGCTGGGGAGAAGGCCGTAGTGTAACGACCCCAAAACCCGTCCCTATTTATTTTATATTTTTGGGGATTTTAATTTGACATTATGTGTGTATTTTATGTGTTGCATCATAATTTATGACTTGCACATATTGTATGATTAAATGTGCTATTTATTTGATTAGTAGTAATAATGGTTAAGGGAGTTAATTGATTAAGTTAAAACTTTAGGGTCCTTGTTGAAAATATAAGTTTAGGGGTTTAAGTGTTAACAATGGAAGTAGAGTGACCAAAATAAAAAAAATGGGTAAAAATCTTCAAATGTATATCTCATCTCCCTCTCTCTCTGTGTTTGCATATTTCTCAGAGAACTTTTCCTCGTTCATTCCTAGGGTTAGGAGAAAAAGGTAAGTTCAACTTATTTCGATTTAATCCTTTTTATTTACTTATCCCTTTTAAAATCTAATTATATAAAAATGATCAGGGCGTTGAATATGTCATTTCTACCCGAACAAAACATATTTCTGCGATACTTTTTCCAGAAATAGGTAAGTTACTAAGTTACTTTTTCCAGATGGTTATATGTTTGATTCGAGAACCTTGGCTCAGCATCCACAGTTGAGTGTTTATTTCCGCCTTACGTGTGGAAAGATGAGTTGGCTTTACCTATCATGTTATGTGTTATGTGGATGTTTATTGACATTGTTCAATTCCGAGTATCATTTCAGCATGTAACGTAGTTGCATTTTAGTAGCTTACTGAGATTCATTCTCACCCTTATTTGTTTACTGTTTTAGATAAAGGAGAGCCCAGGGGATAGGTCACTTCACAAGGGAGGACGTCGAGGTGGTGATTTTGGGTAAGACATTTTGGGATATGTGTTATGTAAAGGCTACATTATGTAAATGTATAACCTTTTGGGTAGTGTACCCATGACTTCATCTTTGTATCACCTATTTTTGGAACATGTTGGTGAGTTGTAAATTTGTAAGTAAAGTGTGTAAGCCTTATGGCTAAGTACTTTGGATTGTGAAAGTTTGTTTATGTGGAAATGAAATCAAGTTTCAAGTAAATGTGTTTGGTTATATGAAAATTTTATGAAAGTACATTTCGAAAAATTTTCCTAAAATGTTTTATGACGTCTTTCGTGCGTGTCCCGAGCGTGGGGCCAAGTAGGACCACGGGTACGGGGCGTGACAGTTGGTATCAGAGCTAGGTTGTAGTTGGTCTAGAATGACTAAGTGACCTAGGAGGGTAGTTGTGTATAGAGTGAGTAACGTTGAGTGTCTTATGCAGGTACTTATTGAAAATGGTTGAGACTGAAGGAGATCAGGCTGGTTCTTCAGGGCAAGGGGATGCCAGAGAAGAGGCCCGAATCATGTTTCAAGGGATGTTCGAGGCAGTAATGAAAACTTTAAATGATCAGAGGCAAAGAGGAGAACAAGCACCTCCGAGATATGGGTTAGAACAGTTCCTAAAGATGAAACCCATGGGTTATGAAGGAGAACCAGAGGTAATAAAGGTCGAGAGGTGGATAGAGTCGATGGAGAAAATATTTGATGTCTTGAGATGTTCAGATGAAGAACAAGTCAGGTTTGCTACTTATAAACTGAGTGGAGCTGCTGAGCACTGGTGGAGAGCTTTGAAAACAATTTGGGATGAGAATCATGTACACTATACTTGGGAAAATTTTCTGAGAAAGTTCAAGGAACATTTCATTCCTCGGGTAGATCAAGACAAGAAGGAAATGGAGTTTCTTAACTTGGAACAGAACATTATGTCTGTGGCTCAGTATACATCCAAATTCACGGAGTTATCCAGGTACTGTACTCACTTGGTGGCAACTGAGGAAAGGAAAGCAACTAGATTTGTAAAGGGTTTGATAACTGTGATTCGAAGTCAACTAGTATCCCATAAGTTGCAAGATTTTCAAGATGCTGTTGATAGAGCATATCAGGTGGAGCATGATATAGAAGAGCATAAGAGGAAAGTTGAATTGGCAGGTACAAGAAGGCAAGGAAGACCTCAACCACAGCGTGGTGATAATCGAGGAGGTCAGGGAATATCAGTACAATTTAGAGGGCAACCGCAGGGACAACCAATTATCAGAAATCAAGGTAATACCCCGGGAAATCAAGGTAGAAGAATATGTAATTATTGTCAGAAGGAAGGGCACACTGAAGAGCGATGTTGGAAGAAGCAAGGAAAGTGTTTGAATTGTGGTCAGCTTAGCCATTTTCAGAGGGATTGTCCAAGAGCAAGGATTGTACCATATGGGAGTGGAGCAGGATCATCTCAGGGTCAGAAGAGGGATGCCTCAGGGAAGCCTAAAGTGCAAGGTCGTGTTTTTGCTATCAATAAACAATAGGCTTCAAATTCTTCTAATGTGATAGGAGGTATAATTTATGTGTCTAGTTTGAGGGCACGAGCACTTATAGACCCTGGCTCTTCGCATTCTTATGTGTCTGTGCATTTTGCTTCTCGATTGCATGTTTCTTCTGAATCTCTACCTTATGTGTTAGAAGTGTCTACTCCAATAGGGGAGTGTTTGGTGACTAATAAGGTGTTACATGGCTATGATGTGCATATTTGGGAGCATGTTTTATTTGCTGATTTAGTTGTTTTGCCATTACAAGATTTTGATATTATCTTGGGAATGGATTGGTTAAGTAAATACCATGCTTCAGTTGATTGTTATAAAAAGGTGGTTACATTTTCTATTTCTGATGTGCCTGAATTTACTTTTGAGGCTGCTCTTTTGGGTAAAGGAATTCATATTATTTCTTATGTGAAAGCTAGAAAGTTGTTGCATCGTGGTTGTACGGGGTACTTGGCTAGTGTTCTGGATACTACTAAAAAGTTGCCTGAAGTAAAGGATGTGCATATTGTGAAAGAGTTTCCTGATGTGTTCTCTACTGAGTATTCTATGCCTCCTGATAGGGAGATCGAGTTTTGTATTGACTTACTTTCAGGTACTACCCCGATATCTGAATCACCTTATAGAATGGCTCCAGCTGAATTAAAGGAGTTGAAAGTTCAATTGCAAGAGTTGCTTGATAGGGGTTTCATTCGACCCAGTGTATCACCGTGGGGAGCTCCTGTGTTGTTTGTAAAGAATAAAGATGGGTCCTTGAGACTATGCATCGACTATAAAAAACTGAATCAGGTGACTGTAAAGAACAAATATCCTTTGCCTCACATTGATGATTTATTTGATCAACTCCAAGGTCAATTATCTTTTCGAAGCTTGATTTTAGGAGTGGGTATGGGTATCATCAGTTGAAGATTCACTCAGAAGACATTCTTAAGACTGCTTTCCGTAGTAGGTATGGTCATTATGAGTTTCTTGTCATGCCTTTCGGGTTAACAAATGCTCCAGCTGTTTTCATGGATATGATGAATCGGGTTTTCAAGCCTTATCTTAATTCTTTTGTGGTTGTGTTTATTGATGACATCCTTGTTTATTCTAAGTCTCGGGAGGAGCATGAGCAACACTTGCGAATGATTCTATCTATTCTTCGGGAGAAGCAGTTGTTTGCAAAATTCAGTAAATGTGCTTTTTGGCTCGATGAAGTTTTTTTTCTTGGGCATGTGGTTTCTAATAGAGGTATATATGTTGATCCATTAAAAATTGAAGCTATTGTGAATTGGAAGAGGCCAGAATCAGTTACTGAAATTCGAAGTTTCTTGGGGTTAGCTGGGTACTACAGAAGATTCATTGAAGGGTTTTCCAAGATTGTTACACCATTGACTCAGTTGACTCGAAAGAATGTGCCATATGTGTGGGATGAAAAATGTCAAGTTAGTTTTGAAGAGTTAAAGAAGAGGTTGACCACCGCTCCTATTCTTGCACTGCCTAATGGGAATGATGAATTGGTAATTTATAGTGATGCTTCAAAAGAAGGCTTGGGGTGTGTTCTGATGCAAAGTGGGAAGGTAATTGCGTATGCTTCAAGGAAGTTAACTCCTAGTGAGCAGAATTATCCAACCCATGACATGGAGCTTGCAGCTATTGTTTTTTGCGTTACACAAATGGAAGCATTATCTATATGGAGCAAAGTTTGAGATTTTCACAGATCATCAGAGTTTGAAGTATCTTTTTTCCCAGAAAGAGTTGAATAATAGACAGCGTAGATGGATGGAGCTGTTGAAGGATTATAATTGTACCATTTCTTATCATCCGGGCAAGGCAAATGTGGTAGCTGATGCTATTAGCCGGAAGTCTTATGTAGATTCATTGATGGTACGGGAATGGAAGATGTTAGAAGATGCTCGAGATTGGTGTCCTTATGAATCGAGGCATGGGGCTGTATTTGCGAATATCAAAGTATTACCAACCTTAATTCAACAAATCAAGGATTCTCAGAAAGATGACCCCGAGTTAATGAAGATAATGGGTAAAATCAAAGATGGTAGATTTGAAGACTTTTCTCTCAGTTCAGAAGGAGTATTGACTTTCAGAGGTAGATTGTGTGTTCCTAATGTTGATGGGATTAAACTCCAAGTTCTTGAGGAAGGCCATAAGTCGAGGTATACTATTCATCCCGAGAATACTAAAATGTATCAAGATGTGAAGCAACACTTTTGGTGGAACAACATGAAGCGGGAAATAGCGGATTATGTGTCAAAGTGTTTGATATGTCAACAAGTTAAAGCTGAGCATCAAAGGCCAGCGGGATTGCTTCAACCATTATAGATTCCGGAATGAAAGTGGGAACATGTTACTATGGATTTTGTGACAGGGTTACCTCGTACTCGAAGAAAGCATGATGCAGTTTGGGTGATCATAGACAGATTGACAAAGTCTTCTCACTTCTTACCTATTGAGATGGGTTATTCTATGGAAAGGCTTGCTACGTTGTATATTAATGAGATAGTGAAGTTGCATGGAGTTCCAGTTAGCATTGTTTCTGATCAGGATCCTAGATTCACTTCTCGGTTTTGGCAAGCATTTCAGAAGGCTTTGGGTTCAGAATTGAGATTCAGTACTGCTTTTCATCCTCAAACAGATGGCCAGTCAGAAAGGACCATTCAGATTCTTAAGGATATGTTGAGAGCTTGTTGTGTTGACTTTTTTGATTCGTGGGATATTCATTTGCCTCTCGTAGAATTTGCCTATAACAACAGTTTTCAGTCCAGTATTGGGATGACTCCTTATGAAGCATTGTATGGAAGAAAATGTCTCTCACCTATTTATTGGGATGAAGTTGGGGAAGCAAAGATTTGGGGTATTGATATGGTTAATGACTCAGTTGAGAAGGTTAAGCTTATTCGGGATCGATTGACTACTGCTCAGAGTCATCAAAAGAGTTACGCTGATCACCGGAGGCGAGACCTTGAGTTTGAAAAGGGTAACTTTGTGTTTCTGAAAGTTTCTCCAAAGGTGGGAATTAAAAGATATGGGAAGAAAACCAAGCTTGCTCCGAAATTTGTCGGTCCTTTTGAGATTTTGGGAAGAGTTGGAGATCGAGCTTATCGTCTTGCATTACCTCCTTTTCTTGACAAGATTCATAATGTGTTTCATGTTTCGATGCTTCGAAAGTATGTGTATGATCCATGTCATGTGTTATCTGAGATACCTGAGGATATTGAACCCAGTATGTCCTATGAGGAGCATCCAGTTCAGGTGATTGATTCTAAAGTTCAAGAATTGAGAACTAAAAGTATTCCTCTTGTTAGAGTTGTGTGGAGGAACCATAATGTGGAAGAATCTACTTGGGAGCTTCGGGAGGAAATGGAAAGAAAGTATTCTTGGTTGTTTGATTCGTTTGGTAAGTTTTCCTAAAATTCGGGACGAAATTTCTTTAAGGGGGAGTGATTGTAACGACCCCAAAACCCGTCCCTGTTTATTTTATATTTTTGAGGATTTTAATTTGACATTATGTGTGCATTTTATGTGTTGCATCATAATTTATGACTTGCACATATTGTATGATTAAATGTGCTATTTATTTGATTAGTAGTAATAATGGTTAAGGGAGTTAATTGATTAAGTTGAAACTTTAGGGTCCTTGTTGAAAATATAAGTTTAGGGGTTTAAGTGTTAAAAATGGAAGTAGAGTGACCAAAATAAAAAAATGGGTAAAAATCTTCAAATGTATATCTCTTCTCCCTCTCTCTCTGTGTTTGCATATTTCCAAGAGAACTTTTCCTCGTTCATTCCTAGGGTTAGGAGAAAAAGGTAAGTTCAACCTATTTCGATTTAATTCTTTTTATTTACTTATCCGTTTTAAAATCTAATTATATAAAAATGATCAGGGCGTTGAATATGTCATTTCTACCCGAACAAAACATATTTCTGCGATACTTTTTCCGGAAATAGGTAAGTTACTAATTCCCTTTTAAATATTAAAATGGTCATATATGTTATACTTGATACTTGTACTTGTTAATTTTGTGATTTGAATGATATTTGTGATACTTGTAATTTTGGGACAAAGGGAGTATTCACCTTTTGTGTAGGTATGAAGAGGTAAATTGAAAGTAATGTTTTGGGATGGTTGTTGCACTCCTGGTATTAGTAAAAGTGTTAGTAAGTTATACTCCTACGCTTGGGACAGATGAATTTGGCTTGCAGGAGAAATTTGGGAATTTTGAGTCTGGCTTGTGGGCGACCGCCCAGAATGGGGTTAGGCGACCGCCCACAACTACTGAAAGGTTTGGTCTGGGACAGAGTGTTTTGGGCGACTGCCCAGTCTGGTTTGGGCGACCGCCCATAAATGCTGAAAAGTTGAGTTGTTCCATTTCAAGTGATTTAAAGTTCAATCTTGGTCTAGGTCTTAGGTGATATCCTAGAGTACCTAGAGGGTTGTTGTGGAACACCCTAGTGTTTGAAATTGGTTCCTTTGTGAACATAAGAGTATGTGAAATTTGACTAAATGTTGATTGGATTTTGGTGAACATCTTTTGATGTGGTTTGGATTGGTTCATCTTTGTGATGTGTTTGGCTTGATTCCCTACTTTGGAATCATTGCCCCCGGTTGTTGTTTAAGCAAGTATTCATTACTATGCTCGTGTTTAAAGTCCAGCTGGTACTTGTTGTGGAGTCCGGCAGTGGTAGGGATTATAATGGCACACGAGCCAAGTTCATTGTAAGGCTTCTACCATTGGTTTTCCATTTTAACCCCCTTCCTTGGGCCACGGATTGGGTCTGGGTTAGCTCTCCTTTGTGTGAGTTTAGTCACCGTTTGGGTTATAATTTTGTGTCATTCCCCCCCCCCCCCGTTGTTGTTGTTGTTGTTGTTGTTGTTGTTGTTTGGTTCTTGAACCGGTTTCAGCCCTTTGGTGCTGCTCAGTTGATACCTCTCAGATGGTTATATGTTTGATTCGAGAACCTTGGCTCAGCATCCACAGTTGAGTGTTTATTCTCGCCTTACGTGTGGAAAGATGAGTTGGCTTTACCTATCATGTTATGTGCTATGTGGATGTTTATTGACATTGTTCAATTCTGAGTATCATTTCAGCATGTAACGTAGTTGCATTTTAGTATCTTACTGAGATTCATTCTCACCCTTATTTATTTACTGTTTTAGATAAAGGAGAGCCCAGGGGATAGGTCACTTCACAAGGGAGGACGTCGAGGTGGTGATTTTGGGTAAGACATTTTGGGATATGTGTTATCTAAAGGCTACATTATGTAAATGTATAACCTTTTGGGTAGTGTACCTGTGACTTCATCTTTGTATAACCTATTTTTGGAACATGTTGGTGAGTTGTAAATTTGTAAGTAAAGTGTGTAAGCCTTATGGCTAAGTACTTTGGATTGTGAAAGTTTGTTTATGTGGAAATGAAATCAAGTTTCAAGTAAATGTGTTTGGTTATATAAAACTTTTATGAAAGTACATTTCGAAAAATTTTCCTAAAATGTTTTATGACGTCTTCCGTGCGTGTCCCGAGCGTGGGGCCAAGTAGGACCACGGGTACGGGGCGCGACACGTAGTGGATGAATAAAGGTAAAGCGAATCAACAATTCATGGACATTAGTGACTTTAATTTCAAATTAGGGGAGGACAATGGCACGAGGATTTAGGACCATGTTCGCGGTTAAGGTGATATGGTGGTGGAATGCATCAAATTTATGTTTGAGTAGTTTGTGGGTGGCGACAATAAGGGGAGTGGTGTATTTGATAAGGGGAAATGTGGGTTGGGGAATGTTAGATGTTGATTACATATGGTTCAGGTAAGAGGGCAGAGATGTGTATTGTTCAACGTTTACTAACAATATAGTTTAGCCCAAGCCTCCTTGGCCGAGTGGCAGAGAGCTTGGGATCTCCTTCGGGAGGTCTCAGGTTCGAATCCCCTTCCCCCCATCCCCAATAACAAGTGGGGTTTGACTCCCTTCGGAGATATTGTGGAGAACTTGTGTTATTATGCCCCATAGGGGTCAGTTGTGCGGTTGCAGGTGATCGTTCAGATGGCGCGGGGTCGTCTATGGCAAGCGGACTACCAGATGGCGCAAGGATGTCTATGGCAAGAAGACTACCAGATGGCGCGACGTCTATGGAAGATTAGGTTGTAGGGCAAGTATCATTCACTGTAATAGGTTCCAATAAGGGTAGGAACTTGTAATAGTCAGGGCCATAGATCTGTAATAGATTCCATAGGAATTTGTAAACGATGGTAATTGCCTTGAAATGAATGATATGTTACAACTTCAAAAAAAGTAATAATAGTTTATAATTATAGTCTTCATCTTTAGCAATATCTAACTATGCTAATTCTAAATTTATACTTTTACCCTCTATCTTTAATAAAATTATCCACGCCAGTGTTAAATGATTGTCAACTAAGCGTAAATAATCTATAACATGACACAACGTTAATATTTTTGAGGAAAATTTCACAATGGTGAAAGTTTTACCATCGAAACACAAGAGTTTAAGGACATAGTTGCGAATACATGAATATAATCCTTAAATACATGACCGTATTTATAATATTTTGAATTTTAAATACACTTTTATATTTCAATATGCCCCGCCGAGTATCTACGGGCTACAAACTAGTTTAAAGAATAAAACAACTAAAAACTTAAACTGAGACACTCAAAAAATAAATAAAAAATTGAGAACTTTAAATTGGGACCTCACAACTAACATGTTTGAAAAAGAAACTTCAATTGTTACATTTTGGTAATGTACACGTTACAGCAAAACTTTAATTTCAAATGAGCACCTTATATAATTAACTTAAACTAACAATATAACATTTCTATTTTAGTTGTTACAATATTATACTAATTTTAATTAAAGTGGCTTTTTTTACCAACTAAGGGGATGTTATTTAGAATTTGAAAGAAATCCAGAGGGGTCAATAACACATCATACTTGTCATTTTATGAATTTCAGGGGCTCAAGTGCTAGGGGTGTAAATGGTTCGGTTTGGTTTGGTTTGGGGGTATTTACGGACCGAACCACTAGTCATCGGTTTGTGAAAATTCCAAACCGAACCGATCCATGAAAAATTTCAAACCGAACCAAACCAAACCACTATGGTTTGGTTCGGTTTGGTTCAAACCGCGTTTTAATTACGTGGTTCAAACTGCGGTTCAAACCATAGTTTAGACTACGGTTCAAACCACGATCCAAACCACGATTCAAACCGCAACTCATTATTACATTTGTTTTAATTTTCCGTGATCACGGAGGAAGTGCGAAAGATGTGGATCTTGAAGAGGAAAGTCGGATGAAGAGAGAGACTAGACGAAGAGAGAGGCCGAAAGGAAAAAAAACACTTTATAATATAGACCGTGGAAAGAAATTTTCAATATATGTATCGCAAATCGCAATGAAGATAACAAACGATGAAATTAATATTAAATAAAATAAAAATGGGAGTTAGGACTAGTCTATGTAATGATCTAATAATAATTTTTAATAAATATACAAAAATATTAAATAAGATGTGAAACTAGGGTTAGGATTAGTTTATGTAATGTGGTTTGGTCTGGCGGTTCGGCTTGGTGGTTTAGTCTCGTTGTCTCAAACCGTGGTTCGGTTCGGTTTGGTCTGGGAAGGTCAAACCACAAACCTGTTGGAGATTAGGCCCTAGGCCCTTGAGAAAGGCTTGCGTTACATCATGTTCTCATTTGTTATGGAGATAACAACATTGGATTATAATATGTTTTGCATGTTTCATATAATAATCCCCGTCCCTAGTACTTATGAAGAACTAGTATAAGTTTAATTGATGATCATGAGATGATCATGTGTATGTGATACAAAGTAAACTTATGGGTACTTGTTGGTGAACAAGTACTGAACATGACCCACCTATGAGATTTATGTCATGGTCAGATGTCATAATTAAATCTCATATAGTTATATCATTTGATATCCTTAGACCTGAGATTATCATGGTCTTCCACATGATGAACATTATGTTTGACATAGTCAACCGCTACCCTTAACCAGGTAGTCATAAAGGCTATGATTGGCATAATCGGATTTTTGTAGGGAAGAATGATAAGTCAAGTTGAAATTTATCCCTCCTCAAGAGAGATATATGCTTAGGCCACTCGTAGAGTGAGATTGATGAAATGCGTGCCCACGCTCAAATGAATTGATATGATCAATATCATTTGCTCATAATCAATCTACTCGGAATCGAGAAAGCAATGAACGAGATAAGTTGACGTGGACCACGACTTATGTTCAATATGATAACGTGTGACAAAAGGATTGTGATATGTTCTATGAGGATAACGAACTTCGTTAAAGTTATATTAATTGGGTAGTCATGATGGCTTGCTAGAGTCCGCTCATGACTTATGGGTTTGACCTTGGTTTGACTCATTGTCAACTTAATATAATCCTATGAGATCACACCCAAAAGAACGGATCAATAAAAGGTAAAAGGCTAAATTTCTAGCGGGCACGACCGTGCCAAGCACGACCGTGCCAGTTTACAAGCTTGACCGTGCCAGAATCCAATTTCGGCAGATCACGCTCGAACCAAGTGGCACGGCCATGCCATTTGGTGAGCACGACCGTGCCAGAGTTCATGGAGCCATATTTTGGTAAGTTTAATTGGGTGACGGGATTAGGTCTCAAGAGTCCTTAAGGGTTAAGGATTTTTTAGTATAAATAATCCTCTTTCACCTGCCATTAAACTAATGTAATACATATGTTTGAGAAACATATTCTTGAGCCTAGATTGAGAATCAAAAGCTCAAGAACACCAAAATTCATATAGCCTTTGAAGATTAGAACATTGTGTTTTCTAATGGGTCTAGCAATCCAGATCTAGAATGGTTCTAGATATTCGTTCGCGTGTGGATACACATAGAGGGTGCTTGCTTTAGCATCTCAAGTTCGTGTTCCTGTGATCCTGATTCAAAGAACGAGGAGATCAAATCATAAAGCTTGCAGACTTGAAGATTTGAAGATCCGGAAAATTTTAAACGCACAACATGGTTAGTATTCTAAATTCATCTTGCTATTAATTTAATCATCATGAATGGATCTTGGGGTTTAGGGTTTTGTTGATTTCTTTTGCCGTCTTCCGCTGCGCAAGGACCCTCAAAACCCAACAGTGGTATCAGAGCCCTGTTCATGTATAATTATTTTAATAATATCATGTTAATAACATAATTGGATTATATATGTTAACATGCTATTTGAATTTAGATTCATGGAGTTTATGTGGTCTATGCGTTTTATGCGGTTTATTGTTTTTGTAATTTTAATCGCGCTATTCAATCGCAATAAAAATTATGGTGGATTTAAAATTGTTTGAGTTATCAATTTTTGATTGGATCAAAGTTTTGATAATATAGAGATTCAAGAATAAATGGTTTATTCAAGGTTTTGATGATCATGGTGATTGGATCATCAAATCCTAATTGAATCGGGGGAAAAACAATTTTGAGACAAATTTTTGAAATTTCTGGGATTTTTCCGAGGAGGTCCGACTGGACCCAAGTGATGACCCGGCCGGACCCAAGTGATGACCCGGCCGGACCTATTGGTCTAGTGCAGGCGCGGCTTGGGGTTTCGGGTGGATCTCGGGGTTTAAATTTCCTATTTGTTTTAGTCTTGTAAATTCTGAGATTGGATCAAGTTTTGGACGGCTAGCCTACGTTCTCGAGACTGTGTTTCCCAAAATTGATCGCAATCAAAGATTCAAAGATAAAACGGAGTTTGAATTATGAAGAGTTCATAATTGCTAAAATTGAGAAACAAAGTTCTTGATTCAAGTTTGGAGATCCATGTGGAATTGTGAATGCAATTGGCCCACGTTCATCGAGAACATCTATTGCTTAGTTTCGGCCATATGGACTACTTTCTTGGTTTCTTGAATTAGTGCGGAATTGTGATTGCCTATGGCTTAGTTCGGTCGCACTTCTTGTTGTCTTGATTTAGAGATGATAACCAAAGTTCAAATAGTCTCATCCTCATAATTATAGAGAAACTAATGACACATAAATATCATGCTTAAATTAATGGAGATTAATTTAATGACTAATCTTGATGTTTTACATGTTATGTGCTGATAAACATGTTGTATGCTATATGAAAGAACCTTCTTGAAAAATTTAAGTCATGTGCCAATCCACTATTAAACACTTATGAGTACACCGGGTAGTTTTGTGCGGGCTCTAACCATCGCGAGGCGTATTGATTCTATCAGTGTATGAGCAAGATGAGTGAATGAGAGTTTCCTATACGTTTAACGTGGTTTGACTTAATTAGGCTATCAAAAGAGTTTTGGGTCTAAGGCACAAGATGAGATTAAAACATGTTTGACATAAGATGTCTAACAATCTCATAAAAGATCTAAGAATCACATATGATGTGATTGATAAGGAGTTATCTACCTAAATAGTTTGAATTTTGTGCAGCTTGCCATCGCGGTGGCAAAATTCAAATGAAATCTCGATCTTAGCCCACATAAATTATATTATACAATTGTTGTATATGAATGCTATATAATTTAGTGGGAGTATTTATGAAATACAATATTTATCTCTTAAATGATTGGTATGAAATATATGTGTATATTTATTTGTATATTTGTATATTTGTATAGAATATTGTGTCAAACTTTAATTATGTTTGTTACTGCGATCTGTTCTTGAAAAGACAAAGTTAAAAGAGAATAAAATTAATTTCTTTGATTGGATCATGAGCTTAAGAATTGTTCTAAAGCAAGAACGGAGATTAAACATTCTTAATAATCCTAAGTAATCTAAATTGCAATATTAATTTGATTAATATGTTCCGTATCATCAAAATTTAATTTGATTAAAGTTGTTGATGATCTTAGATTCATGAATAAATTGTTTATTCTTGGTTTTGATGATCATGATGATTGGATCACCATGAACACCAAATCCTAATTGAATCAAGGAAAGCAATTTTAGGATAAATTTTGGAAATTTAAAATCTACAGCTTTTATGATAAATATTTTGAGTTGAATTTAAGAGGTAAAGTTAATCTACGAATGGTAATGATGCAAGAGTTGCAACATTGTTCGTATAATACTTATGAAGTGACTTTACTTATTAAGTAGAAAATATTATTTTGTTATAAGGTAATGAAAGATATTTTTTTCTTATTTAGAATAAGAAAAGTGCTTTATTTATTATGATTTACTTTATTGTATTGTTAAATTATATAAATAAATCTTATATCCTAAATCTTGAAGAACAAAATAATAAATAAGGCTATAACATAAATAATTAAATTCTTAAGGCATTATTGTTTTGATCAAATAAATGAGAAACGCATATCTAAAATTCCATGGGACGGAGTTTTAAAGTCACATGATTTTGAATCATGTGATATATGCAAATCTTACTTACTTGGACCAAGACATCTTTTACTAGGAGTAGAAAAAGGCTAATATCTTATTAGACCTAATACATGTCGATGTATATGATCCATTAAGTAGTAATGCTAAAAGGATTTTGGTACTACTTGGCAAAACTATTCAAAGATTCCGATTCGATCGAGATGATGAATACTTGAACCAAGATTTTGACAATCATCTTTAAGGCTGTGAAATTCTTTCACAATTAACTCCATGAAGAACACCATTTTGGAATGATGTGTCTACATAGAGGTATAGTTCATTAGATGATAAAGTCAAATTGATCTTCCATTATTTATTTTGGGGTTATCTATTGGAAACCGCTATAATTACACTAATTTCAGTTCCATCAAAATATGTTCAAAGTTACCATATATGATATGGAATGAAAGAAAACTTGGTTTGTCTTCCATGAAGATTTAAGAAAGTGAGACCTTCTGGAAAGGACTTGTCTAGGAAAAGCTCACACTTAAATCTATTAAATGTATTTTCATGGGATATCCTAAGGAAACTTGAGGATATTATTTTACTCATAAAAAACAAATTGTTTGTTGTTTATAATAGTACTTTTCTAGATAAATTGTTTATCTCTAAAAGAACCACTGGGAGTAAAATATATCTCGAATGGTTCGAGACCTAGAAAAATAACATAGAACCTTAAATGGAAGTAGAACAAACTTTCCTAAGGAGTTGTGAAACTCGCTCAAGTTACATAAGTTACTTGCATATATGATATGATACGATCTATAACAAGAAATATTGAATTTCTCGAAATAGAATGTATTGAGGTAATGTTTATTGAGAATGACATGTTTACCACCTATCAAAATGCAATGTCCGCTCCATATTAAATCAATGGCTTGGAGTCATAAAATCTAAAAGGGCAATCCATGTATAATAATCAAGTTTGGAACTTGATCATTCTAACCTAAGGTGTAATAAACCAAATGATGGAATTGAGTTTTCTTGGAGAAAACTTATATGGGTAGCAAGGAACATACTCTTTTAGCCAGACTAAATGTGAAAGGTTGACTCATATTTCAACTATGATAAAACTTTCTCACTCGTAGTCATGCTTTAAGATATTAAAATTCTCATTGTCATGTCTTCATATTTGGAATATGAAATTTGACAAATGGATGTCAAAACAGCGTTCCTTAACAGGAACTCACTTAAGGATGTATTGGATACAACCTAAAGGTTTTGATAGTCTAGAAGTTCTAATAAAGTATGTAAGTTGCGGAAATCCATGCGATGGATTGAAGCAAGCTGCTTGGAGTTGAAACAATCATTTTGATGAAGTGTTCAAATCGTTTGAAATTCATCAAAGATGAGACTTGTGTTTGCTAGAAAATTAGTGGGAGTATAGTCTTATTCCTAGTCTTGTATATGTGGTTGACATATAGTTCATTGGAAATAGTTTCTTAATGAAGGACTTAGGAAGAAGCCGCTTATATCATTGGAATTAATATCTATTGATATAAATCTAGGAAGTTGATTGGTTTGTGTCAAAGTACTTGTAGAGACAAAGTACTGAATTGTTCAGTATGCAAGGCTCTTGGAGAAGAACTTGTAAGGTTGTCTGATGACAATGTTCTTGGCAAGACTTAGTCTTATTGGAAGACTAATGAGCAAGAATTCATAATTAGGATTCCATATGCTTCGACAATTGGATCTATCATGTATGTCATATTATGTACTTAGACGGGATAACTCGTATACTTGGAGTATGATGAGAACAAACTAACCATAACCTAGTGAAAGTCACTAGATAATGGTGAAGAATATCCTTATGTACTTGAGAAGAACTAAGGATGCATTCTTGATGGTTGTTGACATGGGAGATGATCTAGTAAGTGGTTACATAGATGCATGTTTCCACATCGACAAGGTTAATTAAAGATCGCAGTATGGATATATGTTTAAAGTAAGTGCTATTATTTGGAATAGTTCCAAGCAAATACACTATAAACATTTCTACGAATAAATTTGAGTTTTTAGTTACAAGAGTTGTAACTAAGGGAGTTGTTTGAATATAGATGTTATTAGTAAAACTTGAAATAGTTTCTAGTACTACTAATCCTATGGACCTTTATTGTGAAATAATGGTTATTGCACAAGTTAAGGTACCAAAGGCTCATCCATGATCCAAACACACACTCAGACGTTTCCATCTCTACGAGAAATCGTTGACATGAGAGATGTCAATATATGCAAAATACCTTATGATGACAACAAGGACAATCTTTTAACATAAGATCCTCCACATGCTATTATGGTGGTCATAAGCTAAGCTCAATGGTATTGGATACGCATTGATTGGGCCTAGTGCAAGTGGGAGATTGTTGGAGATTATGCCCTAGGCCCTTGAGAAAGGCCTTGCGTTACATCATGTTCTCATTTGTTATGGAGATAACAACCTTGGATTATAATATGTTTTGCATGTTTCATATAATAATCCCCGTCCCTAGTACTTATGAAGAACTAGTATAAGTTTAATTGATGATCATGAGATGATCATGTGTATGTGATACAAAGTAAACTTATGGGTACTTGTTGGTGAACAAGTACTGGACATGACCCACCTATGAGATTTATGTCATGGTCAGATGTCATAATTAAATCTCATATAGTTATATCATTTGATATCCTTAGACCTGAGATTATCATGGTCTTCCACATGATGAACATTATGTTTGACATAGTCAACCGCTACCCTTAACCAGGTAGTCATAAAGACTATGATTGGCATAATCGGATTTTTGTAGGGAAGAATGATAAGTCAAGATGGAATTTGTACCTCCTTAAGAGAGATATCTGCTTAGGCCACTCGTAGAGTGAGATTAATGAAATGCGTGGCCACGCTCAAATGAATTGATGTGATCAATATCATTTGATCATAATCAATCTACTCGGAATCGAGAAAGCATTGAACGAGATAAGTTGACGTGGACCATAACTTATGTTCAATATGATATCGTGTGACAAAAGGATTGTGATATGTTCTATGAGGATAACGAACTTCGTTAAAGTTATATTAATTGGGTAGTCATGATGGCTTGCTAGAGTCCGCTCATGACTTATGGGTTTGACTCATTGCCAACTTAATATAATCCTATGGGGTCACACACAAAAGAACGAATCAAGAAAAGGCAAAAGGCTGAATTTCTGGCGGGCACAGCCGTGCCAGTTATAAAGCACGACCGTGCCGATTAACAAGCACGACCGTGTCAGTTTACAAGCTCGACCGTGCCAAAATCCAATTTCGACAGATCACGCTCGGACCAAGTGGCACGGCCGTGCCATTTGGTGAGCACGACCGTGCCAGAGTTCATGGAGCCAGATTTTGGTAAGTTTTGAGTGACGGGATTAGGTCTCAAAAGTCCTTAAGGGTTAAGGATTTTTGAGTATAAATAATTCTCTTTCACCAGCCATTAAACTAATGAAATATATATGTTTGAGAAACATATTCTTGAGCCTAGATTGAGAATCAAAAGCTCAAGAATACCAAAATTCATATAGCCTTTGAAAATTAAAAAAGTGTGTTTTCTAATGGGTCTAGCAATCCAGATTTAGAATAGTTCTAGATATTCGTTCGCGTATGGATACACATAGAGGGTACTTGCTTTAGCATCTCAAGTTCGTGTTCCTGTGATCCTGATTCAAAGAACGCGAAGAACGAGGAGATCGAATCATAAAGCTTGCAAACTTGAAGATTTGAAGATCCGGAAAATTTTAAACACACAACATGGTTAGTATTCTAAATTCATCTCGCTATTAATTTAATCATCATGAATGGATCTTGGGGCTTAGGGTTTCGTTGATTTCTTTTGCCGTCTTTCGATGCGTAAGGACTCTCAAAACCCAACAAAACCAAACCGAACCATGTGGTTTGCCAATATTTGAGACTGAACCGAACCATTGGTGCTTGAAAATCAAACCAAACCGCATGGTTTGGTTTGGTTCGGTCTCAAACTGGGGTTCTAACCGAACCACTCACACCCCTATCAAGTGCACAGTTTAGAAAAATTCAGAGAACTGTATTCTTAAACTTATTATACTTTAACCAAGTAATTTAAATAAAATATATGATCGAGCCAAAAATGGGATCAATAGTGCCGGATCTAAGGTTGGATATCTGGAACGCCTTGTTCAGCCTGAAAAAGATGAACAAACGTAAACTTGACCGGGGCTTCACCGGCGAAGGCCCTCCGGCGTAAGAATATTTTGAGAGAAAACTTGGAAAGAAGAGAAGAGCTAGGAGAGAGGGAGAGAATGAAGCTGAAAAATATGGCTAGAGACCCCTATTTATACTATGATGTTAACTTGCCCTCCAAGTATAAGGTGAAGTCAGCAAGGTGAGGTCAGCCTTATCTTTTATGATGTCAGCGACTTGTCCTTATCCATACTAGGTTAAAAGAGCTTTATGGGCGGAATTTCCCTAATGGGCTGGGCTAAGAACGATTATTGGGCTTGCAAAATAATCAACCCGTCACAATGAGATTGATCCACAAACAACAATGGACCTCAAAAGGTCCTCCACGAGACCCATTACCATTGAATAACTAGGTTAGCCCTGAGCAATGCTAGAGGCACAAAATAAGCTCACAAAATTTTTCTCACAAAATGAGATGGCGATATTTTATTGGTTACATCGATAATGGACCCGCCACACTCTACTTAAAAACACCAATAAAATCATGACACCTACAATTTTGTGAGCAAGATTTTGTGCCCCTAGTATTATTCAGTTAGCCCTCACTCTCCTATAATTTTTGAGCTAGTCTCCCATGAGAACACCTATATCCGTCTCTTCTACGAGACAATTTTTTTACCCACCCGACCCATTGAACCGGAGCCATGACCCATGGGGCATAACCTGCCACGTGGCAACCACCCATTGGCCCAAAAAAAATCCATTTTTTTTTTGAGTTTTTATATTTTTTTCCGGCTTTTCCGTCGTTTACCAAAAGTAATCGTTACCGTAACTTAATGTAATGACTGTATACATATAAAGTAACATTGTTCATAAGTAAACGTAACACCTGTTTTACAAAAACAAAAGCTCGTTTTACCCATTTTTTTAAATGTAATACTAACTATAATTACGTGTAACCCAAACAATATCTAAATGTAATTATCATTTATACTGAAATGTAATAGTGTTTTTGTAAAAATGTAAAATATTATATATTTTGATTTATTTTTTTGAAAGAAAGTAACATTTGAAAAGTAACAACTCATATACATGAATTTAATTGTTTGTACAAGTAAATGTAACACTTTAATAAAAGAAATTATAACATATTTCTATAGATAATGTAATACTTTTACATATAATACTAATCAGTGTTTTTAGCTCTAAAAATGTAAATGGTTGAATTATTACTTTTTCTATACATATGTGTTACAATTATGTATAAACACTGTTACATATAAGTAACACGTTCGTTACATTTTAGTTGTAATAAGTATTACTTTTGGCACACGAAGAAAACATTAAAAAAATATTGTTACTTTTCTGTATATATGTATTACTTTTATGTATACAAACCGTTACATATAAGTAACACGTTTGTTACATTTAGTTATAGTAGCTATTACTTTGGACAAACCGAAAAAAAAAACCAAAAATAATAATATAAAAATAAATATATATATATATATATATATATATTTGGTCTGTGGGTTGTGGGTCATGGATCCGGGTCATGGATCAAAAATGACCCGTCTCTACTATGAGACGGGTCATGATCAAACAAGTTTTTGTCATAATTTTTTGGGTTTTACTATGAGGAGAGACAGTGGGCCAGTTGTTTCCCTTATTGGTCGCTCACATGAATAGCTAGGAGTTATAATCCTTGCCAAGTACAAACTCAATATTCCCCTTCCTCTCAATAAATTAGAAACCAGATAACTAGGTACTACCCAATCTAAAGATTTGTTGTTACACGTTACTATTCAGCCGTGTTTTTGTTACTATTATTAAGCTAAAATAGATGACTGATTTATTTTGAATATACACACAACTCAAGCCTAATTCCATGCACATTCAACTAATTATTATAAATAAATATCATCATCCTGTGAGAGGAATTGTAATCAACATAGGACTATATTAACTCTAAGTTAAGTACCCATCCCATTCTGTTATTATTTATATATATATCAATATCAAATATCTAATCAAATTAAACGCCCTCCTCGATCGTTATACCAGTAGCTAATCTCCTACCTATGTTTCCTAGACATACATATATACTAGGTCTTTAATTATTAGAGGATATATATATACGTATATACCAGTACTAGTAAGGTTTAGAAGAAGAAGAAGAAGAAGAAGAAGAAGAAGAATGGAGGTGGTGATGTTCCCCTTCCCTTCCAAGTTTTTTATGTTGTTTGCATTATGCATTACTTTTAGTTTCCTGAATCCAGCCGTTTCAGGCGTCAAAAACTCTTATATTGTCTACTTGGGTGAGCATTCACATGGCCCCCACCCTTCTTCTGATGATTTCGACCGTGCCACCGATTCCCACCATGACTTTCTAGCTTCTTTCTTGGGATCCAAAGATGACGCCAAACACGCCATCTTTTACTCATACACTCGCTCTATCAATGGCTTTGCAGCCACCCTCGAAGACGACGTTGCTGACAACATCAAAAGTAATACTCCTATGCTACATTTATTTTTTACTCACAACTTGTTTTAATTATATATGCATATACATGCATGCTAAAAATTATTTGTACGTATAGGGCACCCAGACGTTGTTTCGATTTTCAAGAACCGAGGGGTCAAGTTACACACAATCCATTCATGGGATTTTCTCATGCTCGAAAACAATAATGGTGTTATTCATTCCTCTTCTTTGTGGAACAAGGCCAATTTTGGTCAAGATGTCATCATTGCAACTCTTGATACTGGTTAGTAATTTATTTAATTAAACTCTCTTCTTCCTTTTTTTTAAAAAATAAAAATAAAAATAAATTAATAGTGGATGCATGCATGCAGGGGTTTGGCCAGAGTCTAAGAGCTTCAACGATGAAGGATATGGTCCCGTTCCATCCAGATGGAAAGGAAGTTGCGACAATAACACTTCTATTGGAGTCCCTTGCAATAAGTATATACTCCCTCTGTCCCTAAATGAGTGTCTAAATTTCATTTGAAGGGACACTGGAAATCTCAACTTTTTGAACAATTTGGTAACAACAATTCATATATAATCTTGTAATCTCCTTTCCAAACCTTTAGTTTTGCACGTAAAAAGAGACCGGTGAAAAAAATTTCGAAAAAAAACGTTTAGGGAGAAAGTTATCTTAAAAAAAGACACTCATTTAGGGACAAAGATTTCTTGAAAATGGACACTCATTTAGGGACAGAGGGAGTAATATATACCTACCAACACTAATGGCTGTCCCCTAAAAAAATTTAAGATTTGCTTTTGATCAAGAGTAAATAAATTTTAATATCTATATTGTGGGACGGATGGAGTATGTACGTGTTTATGGAGACTAATTAATGAGAGGTTTATGTGCTTCATATATTTATAAATGCAGGAAACTTATCGGAGCTAGATACTTCAATGAAGGATACAAGGCAGGAGGTGGGGTGGTGGAGGACTCACAAAACACACCACGAGACCACGAAGGACACGGCACACACACATTATCAACTGCCGGAGGCAACTTTGTTGCCGGAGCCAATGTTTTTGGAGCAGCCAACGGAACTGCTAAAGGTGGGGCCCCTAAAGCAAGATTGGCCACATACAAGGTTTGCTGGCCTGAACTCAAAGACCAAAGTGGTGGATGCTTTGATGCAGATATCATGCAAGCCTTTGATATGGCTATTCATGATGGTGTTGATGTTATTTCCGTCTCGTTGGGTAGTGATTTTCCCATTGACTACTTGGAAGAAGCCCAATCCATTGGTGCATTTCATGCCCTTAAGAAAGGCATTGTTACCATCTGCTCTGCTGGCAACGATGGTCCCACTCAAGGAACTGTTACTAATATCGCCCCTTGGATTATCACTGTTGCTGCTAGTACCATTGATCGCGAGTTTCGTGCTTATGTTGAGCTTCAAAACGGACTCCGTCTTAAGGTTCCGTCTATATATTCAATTTCTTCTTTTTCGCCATATGAATAATTTTTACATTTATTTCAAGTTATGTGCTTGACATGGAGGAGGTCGCATGTTCAAGCCCTAGGGAATGCTGGCTTGGCTGGACCCCACCCATAGTGGGAGTTCTTGTAGCACCACGTTGGGTTTTTATTTATTTATTTGGTTTTTTTAATTTCAAGTTATTTGGTTGCTAACAGGGATTGAGCCTTTCAAAGGCATTACCAGAAGATAAATTTTATCCCCTGATTAAATCTGTATATGTGAAAGCAGACAATGCAACTACTGAATCAGCGTAAGTAGCAATACTTTTTCGAATCTCTTTTCTTAAATTTAATTTTAATTGATTGCTGCTATTTATATGTGTGTGTGTGCAGAAACCTTTGTGCGATTGGATCACTAGACCCGAATAAAGCCAAGAATAAGATTGTGGTTTGCCTTAGGGGGGAGTATGATAGAATGGATAAAGGAAAGGCAGCTGCTCAGGCTGGTGCAGCTGGAATGATTCTTTGCAACAGTGAGGCTGATGGCAATGATTTAGAAGCAGATCCTCATCTCCTTCCTGCCACACAGATCAATTATGCCGATGGCCTTATTCTCTATGACTACATCAACTCAACTCAGTAATTATACTTACAACCCTTTAACCTACCCTTTAATGTTTTTGAATTGCGCTGTCGATTTAAAGTATTTAATTTGACAGGGATCCACTTGGGTTTATCACGCACTCTAAGTCTCTTTATAACGTAAAGCCCTCCCCTGCAATGGCTTCCTTCTCCTCCACAGGTCCAAATACAATCACACCCGAAATTCTCAAGGTTTGACAAAAAAAAATTCTCCATCCTGTTTTTTTTTTTTTTTTTTTTTTTGAGTCTGTCGATCTAATTGAAGTCTTTTATGTGTGTGTGTCTTTCAGCCTGATATTACTGCACCAGGAGTGAACATTATAGCTGCATACTCTGAAGCACAAGAACTCATAGATGCAGAGTATGGAAAGCGAAAGACTTCATTTAATTTTATGTCAGGCACATCTATGTCCTGCCCTCACGTTTCAGGAGTGGTGGCCCTTCTCAAGAGCCTCCATCCCGACTGGACCCCTTCTGCCATTCGATCTGCAATCATGACTACTGGTAAAATTTATTTATCACTTATTTCCTGTCCGTCTCACATAATTAATGTGTAACTAAACAAATCTCATTTTTTTAATTTTTTTTTTTGGATTTGAACAGCGCGAACAAGGGACAACAGGAGAATGCCAATGCTTGATAGTGAGATGGCTAAAGCGACACCATTCAATTATGGAGCTGGGCATATTAGACCAAACAGAGCCATGGACCCTGGCTTGGTTTATGACTTGACTGTCCCTGACTATATTGACTTCCTTTGCGGGATTGGTTACAACTTGACTCAGATTGAGACATTTGCAAATGGCGCTTCTTTCACTTGTCCTGAGTCTAACAATATCATTAACATGAATTATCCATCAATCACTGTGCCTAAACTCTACGGATCTGCCACGGTTACTAGAAAGTTGAAGAATGTGGGAAATCCGGGAGTCTACAGAGCTCGTTTGCGTAGTCCCCCAGGGGTTGCCGCTTCGGTGGAGCCAAGTCAACTGAGGTTTGACCATGTTGGTGATGAAAAGAGTTTTGAGTTAACTCTCAAGGTTAAGCAAGGTTTAAGAGTTAGCCAAAATTACACTTTTGGTGAGCTGTTGTGGACTGATGGTAAACATTATGTCAGGAGTCCAATTACTGTTGGTAGCCAGTTTTAGAATAATAATCCACTTAAATTTTTCTGATTAATTTTAGTAATTAGACAGATTTGAGACTTTTTTTTTAATTATAATTTCAGTCATTAAGAGTTACTTTTGCATTTGGATGTATAAAAGAAAGTAGTGATTCTGAGTTTGACTTTCTCTGGTATGACTGTTTCAGCACTTTTAATTGAGTTTTCACAATAGATATGTATGTCGATATATTTTCTCCCTTTGCACCTCAGGTTTAGAATAATAATCCGGTGTTAGCTTCCTATGCGGAGGTCACGAGTTCGAATCCCGTTAAGGAGATTTGTGTTAGCCCATTTATAGGCCAAGTTGTAGCCTTCATGACATTATTTAATACGAGTACTTTAAAGCATTGATTAATAAAAAAAAAAAAAAAAGTCATTCAGAGCTCAAACAAACTGAAGCTATTCTAATGTAACAACATGAAATACAAGTCAACCCTTATTTTTTCACTTGATTAAAGATAATTAATTTTCTATCAAAAAATGTTTATTAATTATGGTAATTTTCCCAGTAAGAAAGATGTGAAGTTTGGAAATGAAAAGCAAGATTATCTTTAGTGCAGACATTCACTCAGTGGTCCTCCCATTCCCATTCCCATTCCATCCCAACTCCCTAGGAATGGAAAATGTGAGGACAAGGTTAGTCCTGTCAGAAGTAAGAATTACTAAAATCCAAATATATATCATCCTCCATCTAATCATCAGCCAAACAAACACAATCTTGCAATGAACTGAATTTAAGGCTCTGGAAGTTGGCCACTGTTAACTACAAGATGAGCCTGAGCCTGAGCCTGAGCCTGAGGATATCTCCTCCACCATTTTTGCAGCAGAAGCCCACTAGCATTTTTCTATTCTCCACCACACCCACATGGCCTTCATGGCGGCCGAAGCAAAACAAGACATGGAGGAGGAGAAGACCTTGTATGGTCCTTAATGCTAAACCTGTTTTCAAAGAGGGAGTTCTTAGCTTCAATGGTAAGGATGCTCTAACCGATATACCTGACAATGTGGTTGTCACTCCTTGCTCCACTTCTTCTTTCTTCCTCGGTGCCACTTCCAACGAAACCACTTCTCGCCTCCTCTTCAAGCTCGGTGTTATCCAGTCAGTTCACTCACTCCTTTCTTTCTTCAACCCTATGTCTACATTAATTACTTGCATTTTCAACCCCTCCATTTATCAATGTGCATACTAGTCCTTAATTCTTGATTACTTTAGGTATATGTTCTGTTAGATGCAACTACATTGTTTATGATCTCTCTGTTCCTTTTTGTTTCATCCAAAAATAAATGTCGCATTTCTATGTTAGGGAAGAGTCTTAATGTACTTTCACAATGTTTCATGCAATTTACAAACAAGTAAAGCACATTCCTTAAAACGTTTACAAGCCGACTGCAACATTTATTATGAAACAGAGGGAGCAGCTCAAGCTTTTTTATGAGTTGATAACTTATACATGTACATAGTCATGCCTCTCCAAGCAAAATGCAAGCAGAGAGACTCTAACATAATGGTATAGTTAATTATGTATACAACTGTAAAATTGAAGTATGAACAAAGTTAGCCCAAATTATGAACCAATGGAACTCAGTTCCCATTTCTGATGCTAAGGCCAATGTAGGGTTTCAAACATTAATCGGAATGACATGTAAGTGCATGATTGCAGGGACACAAGACTGCTTTCTTTATTTAGATTCAAGATTTGGTGGAACATACCACGATTTGGCAACTCTGCAAGCGATATCCCCACTGAAACGCAGATGCTGCTTCTTGAAGCTCCAGGTTCTTACATTGTCTTCCTCCCCATTTTAGATGGTCAACTCAGAAGCAGCCTGCAAGGAAACTCAGCTGACGAGCTACAACTATGCGTCGAAACTGGTAACAGTTTCTTTACTGGTCACTGTCACTGTCAATGAAAGATGTTTGCCTTCAATTAAAAATTTGCCTACTTAAATGTTGCTTATACTGAATTTGCAGGTGATCCTTCTATTGTTGCATCAGAGTCACTAAAAGCAGTTTTTGTCAACTGCGGAGACAATCCATTTGATATGATGAAGGAATCTATCAAGTAGGTGGGCCCTCTTCCAACTTTCTCAACTTTTTTGTTGTACGAATTGTTCCTAATGCGAGTAATATTTCGTTAATTGATGAACTGGATATTGGCTTCTGGCACACATGTAGGTTCTTGGAACAGCATATTGGATCTTTTTCAGTTCGTGAAAGCAAGCAGGCAAGTCATCCCCTACAATTGTGTTCAGTTGGTCATATTTTAAGCCTATGTTTTGTAATGTCATCCAACCAAGTTGTGCTAT
Source organism: Campanula takesimana (assembly GCA_026119855.1). NCBI lineage: Eukaryota > Viridiplantae > Streptophyta > Magnoliopsida > Asterales > Campanulaceae > Campanula > Campanula takesimana. The sequence goes on from JAOWBW010000870.1 coordinate 436,661, forward strand.
GCAGATGCCCGGAATGCTAGATTGCTTTGGTTGGTGTACCTGGGATGCTTTTTACCAGGACGTAAATCCCCAAGGAATCAAACAAGGTCTTCAAAGGTAATTAAACAATCTGACTAGCTATTTAATAAAGGACTTTCTGCAAGATTTTATCTTTAACGATTTCTCTTCAGCCTATCACAAGGTGGCACTCCAGCAAAGTTTTTGATAATTGATGATGGGTGGCAAGATACAACTAACGAATTCCGGAAAGATGGGGAGCCATATGCTGAAGGGTCACAGTAAGTTCAATCATTCTTCAGTTTACTGAATCATCTTGACTGAAATTTTACCCTCAAAGTACAATACTGCAGGTTTGGGGCCAGACTAGTCAGCATAGAAGCAAATAGCAAGTTCCAGAAGCCAGAAAGCAAGACTAGTCTTAAAGATTTTGTCTCGGATATAAAGGAAAAATTTGGCCTTACGTATGTCTACGTATGGCATGCATTGATGGGGTACTGGGGTGGACTTCATCCAGATGCTCCTGGAACTCAAAAGTATAACCCCACATTGAAATTCCCAATACAGTCTCCTGGAACTCTTGCAAATAAGAGGGACGAGGCTATGGATGCAATGGAGAGATATGGAGTTGGCACAATTGATCCAGCCAAAATATATGAATATTATGATGATCAGCATAAGTATCTCGCCTCGCAAAACGTGGATGGGGTTAAGGTTGATGTACAGAACATATTGGAGACTGTAGCTGATGGTTCAGGAGGGAGAGTCAACCTTACTAGGCATTTTCAACAAGCACTTGAAAAGTCAATTTCTACTAACTTTCAAGATAATAGCATAATCTGCTGCATGGGTCAGAGCAACGACTCCATGTACAAGTACGAGACTCAGTCTCAGGCATTACAAATTTAACATAAAGGGCACAATTTTGCAGCAGTGTATTCCAGTAAAGTTTATCTTTTTTTTTTTTTGGTTGCAGTTCAAAGAGAAGTGCTATTACGCGTGTATCTGACGATTACTACCCTAAAAACCCGACTACGCAGACACTCCATATAGCTGCTGTGGCTTTCAACAGCATATTTTTTGGTGAAGTAGTTGTCCCAGATTGGGACATGTTCTATGTATGTAATTGGGTTTTCCTTTTTTTTCTTTCTCTTTAGCTAAGTATGTAAACCTTTATTTTCAAGAATGTTGGTCTGACGGTTTTGAAAAAAAAATATATATCAGAGCTTGCATGATGCAGCTGAGTTCCATGCCATTGCTCGAGCAGTAGGAGGCTGTGGAGTCTATGTCAGGTACAACTTAACTCTCTAGTAGACGCTATTTGAATTTTGCGGCATAGTTTACATTAGATGCGTGCATTTATTTAATTAGCATTTAACGGGATGAATATATATGACATGGTGGCAGCGACAAACCAGGACAGCACGACTTCAAGATACTTAAGAAGCTAGTCCTTCCCGATGGAACAGTGTTGAGGGCTAAATACCCAGGAAGGCCAACACGTGATTGTCTATTTACTGATCCAGTTATGGATGGAAAGAGGTACTTCAATTCCTCCTACTCATTTCTGTTTACTCCCTCCGTCCCAAATGATCTACCTATTTGCCATTTTTCATTGTCCCAAAAAGTTGTCGTCATTTCTACAAGTTGGGCAAATTAAAAAAGTGCATAAACAAAACATGGATAGTGAAGCAAGTGTTGATATATATACTTAAAAAGTTTGAATAGTCAAATGGTAAGATAATTTTGGGAGGGAGGGAGGGAGTATTAATTATGTTTTCACGCTGGCTTATGCATAATTGAAATCAAAGCCTTCTAAAGATCTGGAACCTGAACAAATATACTGGAGTTATTGGTGTGTTCAACTGCCAAGGAGCTGGAAGGTGGCCCTGTATGGAAAATGGAAGAAGGCAGATAGATGAATGTCCAGAGCTTATTTCTGGAAAGGTATCCCCTGCTGACATTGAATATCTTGATGAGGTTTGGGATGGGGGAGATTGTGCAGTCTTTTCCTTCAAATCAGGTACGTACAATTACAATCTGTCTCAATGTATGATGCACATTTGACCAAAATTCTTCATGTATATATATAGGGTGCCTGTCTCGATTGGAAAATCAAGAATCATATGAGATGAGTTTGAAAACCTTGGAATGTGATGTGTTCAATGTATCTCCTATTAAGGTTCATTTTTTTATTTATTTTTTATTTTTTTATGGCTTGAAGGTCTATAAATATGGGTTAAACATAATAAAATGTTTGTATATGTTCAGGTTTATGGTGAAAAGATTGAGTTTGGAGCAATGGGATTGATAGATATGTATAATGGGGGAGGGGCTATAGAGAAGATAGAAAGCACAGAAGAGGTTGGTGGTGTCAAAATCAGAATAAAGGGAAGAGGTGTAGGCCGTTTTGGAGCTTATTCAAATCTGAAACCACAAACTTGTTTAGTGGATTTCCAAGAAGAAGAAGGGTTTGAGTTTGAATATAAAGATGATCAACATTTGTTGACTCTCACAATTCCTGAAGGTGGCAACAGTGGTTGGGATCTAACTATTTGCTATTAGGGAGCCAAAACCCCACCCACCATTGATTACATTACATAAATTGCTAGCTCAGCTGTATAAGGAATGAGTATTTATATGTTGTGATTAGTATTAAAAAATATAAACCTAAATGATCAATTAAAGTTAATTAATGGCTTCTACTCTCCATGTGAACTAGTATTACCAATTACTTGATCAAATTTTTAAGACTAATGTTTTATGATGATACGCCTTTTTCAAAAACCTCTCAACTCCCATAAAATACGGTGTTAGCCCACAAATTTCACTGTTCCTCAACATATTAACTAAAACTAATTCATGTGGGATTAATATATGGACTTAACACACAGGCATAAACTTTTTCTGAAAAAACACAAGGACGCATAAACCTAAATGATCAAGTAACCATGATTTTAATATAAACCGATAGTTAAAAATACATCCATATTCGTCGAAAAGAAAACAAACAAACAAAAAAATCCATATTAAATGAAATTGCCAAATAATAAGCAAAAAGTAGGCCATAGAAAGAATGGAGAGTAGGCTGAAGAGTTTATTAAAGGAAAAAATAAAGGGCTTTGGACTCTAGGCCCCTGGGTGAGATCCAAATGCCATAAAAACCCAAGGTCAGCTCAAAATCCCATTTAAACCCACCACAGCCCACAACCCACCCCAGCCCTGCCCATGCCCTGCCCAGCCCAGCCCGCCCATGCCCGCCCGCCCATGCCCAGCCCAGCTCACTGTTTGGATGCAAAATTAAAATGTTGGGTATGGGAATTGAACCCATGACTTATTGTGAAAACTAACAACTTAACCACTACACCAGCCTACTGTTTGATACAAAATTTGCAATATATTCTATTACTATTGCGCCTAAATGAAACTAAGTGAAGAAAAAACAAGATTCTAAATCAATTTATAAAATTTTTGATTATTCCCAAAACATCAACTTTTTGTTAAAAAAAAAAAAAAAAAACGAAAAACAAGATATAAAAAAAAATATATAAAGTATTTAAATATTTTATTAGAAAAAAAATATAAAAGACCCAAAGATAAATTAAATTATAATTTTGTGCAATATCGAATTTTAATTTTAATTTTAATTTTTTTTTACTAGCACCCTCCAGTAAACTATTTATATAAAATGACACTATTTAAGTCCTTATTACCAAATTGTCATTATTTGCACTTATAAGACCTTTTGAGAGACTCATGAGTCTGCTATGAGACCTTGTAAATAGACCCTCATAAGTCTTATATGAGACATTTTTACATGTCTCATAAGAATTTACAAAGACTTTGATACAAATTATAAGACCTAAAAAATACACTTATGAGACCTTTGAGAGACTCATGAGTCTGCTATGAGACCTTGTAAATAGACCCTCATAAGTCTTATATGAGACTTTTTTACATGTCTCATAAGAATTTACAAGACTTTGATAGAAATTATAAGACCTAAAAAATGCACTTATGAGACCTTTGAGAGACTCATGGGTCTGGTATGAGACCTTTGTAAATAGACTTATGAGTCTGGTATGAGACAATTTACATGTCTCATAAGAATTTACAAGACTTTGATACAAATTATAAGACTTAAAAAATCACTTATGAGACATTTAAGAGACTCATGAGTCGGATATGAGACCTTTGTAAATGGCTATCATGAGTCTGATATGAGACAATTTACATGTTTAATAAGAATTTACAAGACTTTGATACAAATTATAAGACCTAATTAATCATGTTTTTTAATGTAAAATGATATTTATTTTACAAATTTAATGTTTTTGTGAATAATCAAGAATTTCATTAATTGATTGGAAAGTTTTAATTGCTGACATTTATTTTGGCAAGAATGCTACTTCTATTATTAAATGTTGTGAAACATTAATCAAGTTGTTCTAATATATTTTTAATATTAACTCTTATACCGAAAGTATAAGACTAGTTCTTCTCTTATACTTTAGATATGAGAGTAATTTTCTCACATTAAATCCCCATTTTTTAAAGAAATTATATACCTAAAATATAAGACTAGAATTACTCTTATATTTAAGGTATAAGAGTTATTTAGTTTATTTTCTTATAATTCTCATATTTTCAGTATATAATAGACTTAGTTGGTGTCATTTATGTAAATAAATGCCTTAACAGAAGGGTGATAATTAAAAAATTATAAAATATTATGAAATAATGTATTTTCGCAAATATAATTTAATTTATTTTTTAGGTCTTTCATATTTTTTTTTAATAAAAAGCTTTAGATATTTTATATTCTTAAATCATGTTTTTAATATTCTAACATATATTAAAAAAATTGTGTTTTTGTGAATATTCAAGTTTTTCATTAATTAATTGTAAAATCTCAAGTTTTGTAATTTAGTTTCGTCCATATTTCAGTTAGTAATAATAAATATTGCAAAATTAGAAACAAGCAATGCATTGGCTTAGTGGTAAAGACATGGTTGTTATTGTAAAAGACCTAGGTTCGAAACCTGGGAACAACATTTTTGCTTTTAATTAAAAGGTGTGGCTGGCATTGAGTTCTGGATCCGGGGCGGGTGGGTCGGGTCGGGTGGGCGGGTCGGGACATCGGGCCTTGGCATTGGGCTTGAGGGCAGCCTGACCTGAGTAGTGTGTGATGGGTTTTTGGGCTTTTATGGAATTTTGATTTGGACAATGGGTGGAGGTGGACTTTTGGATCTCAGGTGGACTTTTATGGAATAATGATATGGGAGAAGGGGCCTTGTGGAATTATGCCAAAAATAAAAGGTGGGCAAATTGTAGAAGTAACCATAATTTAGTAATGAAATGAAAAATTATTAGAGTGGGGATACAGGAATACAACAAAAAGTGAAATGAGTGAGTGAGGTTCACACACACAATCACTCATTCTCTCGACTTTATTGTTACCCTTTTCTTAAAATCTTTTGCTTTTCAATTTCTTCATCTCCACAATCTGTCTCCAACCTATTATTGTACTGCCGAAACACTAAATGTATGATGCTGACGCAGAACGGAAGCGGTATTCGTGAGTTAGCAAGCGCTAATCACAAAAGTTTACAAGCAATAAACTCTTAGAAAGATAAACTCGGAATCCACCGAAAATAAGAGAAAACTCTTTGAATAAAATTCATAAACTGACGGCTACAGAATAATAAAAGTGTTTAAATACCCCTAGGGCAACTAAAAACGAAAACCCTAAACCAAACGAAATAAGGAAATAAAATCCGAAAATAAAAATAACTGTTTTAAAACTTAAAATGCTGTTTTCGGGCCCTAAACGGACTCGGATGCCCGAAAAGCATCGTACGTCATGGAGCTATGAGTCTTTCTGAGCCCGGACGACCAAACTGCAAAATCCTGCTGAGAACCTTCCTACATCAGATGCATACTATTGTTTTAGAAACAAAATTAACCAATATTTCTAATGGCAGTTAATTTTTTTAACGGAGTAGTCCTATTAGGCATTTGTTGACCATGCAAATGCTTATGTGGCAGCTGACTGGATGTTGGGTTGGTTGAATAATTTTTGAATAGTTTCACTTTGCACCCTCCGTTTAATCCCAGTTAAAAAAATCAATGGATTATGTTGGCCATTAACTAAACTTAACCCAATTCACTCTTTACTCAAGAAAAAAGAAAGAAAAAAAATTCCTGCTTAGAAAACCCATCTTCTTCCTTTCATCTCAGCCAAAGCTTTCACCCACTGTCCATCCATTCCATTCACAATCCACCGCCAGCACCTCGTCCTTCTAGTTAACCCACTTCCTTCTAGGTCTCCCCTCTCTCCCCAAAGCACCTACGTCATCTCCACTTCCATCATCGCCGCCTCCCGACCACACGGCCTCTTCTGCTCCTTATCTGGCAAGATCCGGCGAACACCATTCCCGCCCCTGCCCTCTACTTCCCATCCACACCACCATCCCTCCCCACCCCACCTACTCTCCCATCCTCGCCTCTCCACATCTTCTTCGACCAGCGCTTTCACCTTCTTATCCCCTTTCCAAATTTGTTTCCTTGACAATTGGAAATTCCGTCGATCTTGTCCAAATGTTCGTCTCTCACTACTCGTCTCCCACTCATCGCCGCCACTTATCACTCAAGATCTCTTCGTCTCTATTTTCTGCTTGATATCGGATTTCAATGGAGATTTTTTCAATCGTTAATTTTAATTTATATACGAATTTGGATTTTTGTTGCTTTGTTGATTCACGAGATCGAATTTTGCAGCCATTGATGGTGTTGATGGAGATGGATTATTTTAGTGGTGTGACGGGTTGACGAAGGTGAATCGTGGTGGTTATCAATGGAAGTGGTTGTTGGTTGTGGGGGTGTGGTAATGTTCACGAGATTTTTTTTTTAAAAAAAAGTTCTACTGGGACAGAAGGTGCAAAGTGTTTAACGGCGATTAGATGGAGGGTGCAAAGCAAAACTATTTCAAAATTAAACAACTAGCTCAACATCCAGTCAGCAGTCACGTAAGCATTGACCTGGTCAACAATTGCCTAATAGGACTGGCGTTAGTAATGTTGGTTAACTTTGTTTCTAAAACAATAGTACACATCATACATTTAGTGTTTCAGCAGTACAAGTGTCAAATTGATGTTAGGCCCATAGTACGAGGGGCAAAAAAGCAGTTTACTCGTTTCCCCCTAGGATAGGAGTGTACTGTTGTAACGCACGTCCTAATTCCTGTTAAATTCTTGTCTTGCATAATTATATGCTATGTTATTTGAGTTAATTATTTAACTAATTGAGCAAGTTTAAGTCCTAATTGTTTAAGTTAAAACATTAGGGTCATTTGTGAAAAATAAAGTTTAGGGGCTAAAATGCTCAAATTGAAACTTAAAGGGCCTTTTTGTCAAAAATGAAACTTGAGGGGCCTAAGTGTCAATTCTTGAAAGTGGGTAAGTATATCAACACCATTTTTGTTTGTCTGAGGAATCACTTTCCCAATTCTCGTACTTTCTCTCTGTTTCATAAAAGAAAGTTAGGGTTTACCCTATTCTCGACTCCTCTCGCTTAATTATGCATTTGTTCGAAAATCCGACTTCGCATAAATGATCAGGGCGGTGAGTAGAGCATTTCCTGCCGAACAGAAATTAGTTTGGGTGAATTGATTTCGGAGTAAGTAAGTCACTAGCTCCCCCTTGCTTGTAATAACATGCCTATATGTTATTCTTGATACTTGTGCTTGTTAATTTTGTGATTGGAATGATTTTTGTGATACTTGTATAATTGGGACAAAAGGAGCAGTCTCAGACTTGGTAGATGAAATGAAATGACTTGAAACAAGATTCTAAGCATGTTAGTATATGATGTGTAGAGGTGTTAGTATAATTATACTCCTACTCGTGAAACGGTAAAATATTAACTTGGTTTAAATATTATTAGAAAAATTGTACTATTATTTGTGGTACGGGGAAATGAATTGAAGTATCCCTAAATGATTATATTAGTATATTAGAAAATTATACTTATACTTTTGGGACGGTGAAATATTTAAATGGAATAAAGGAAAATTATTCTATTATTTGTGGGACGGTAAAAAGAATGAAATAAACTTGAAAGTAATATTTTGAACTTGTTAGTATACTCCTGGGCATTGCTTGGATGTTATAATGTTAATAGAAAGATACTCCTATGTTTGGGACGGAGAATTATTCAACCTGGAAAAGAAATGAGCATTGGTCGGAAATGTGCAGTGTGCGACCGCACAAAATTTATTGGGCGACCGCCCATCTTTCTGGAATGTTTTTCAAAGGAGTCACCTGCTAGTGTGCGGCCGCCCGGTCCATTTTGAGCGCCCGCCCGGGTGCCCTGAAAAATTAAAAGCTTGTTTAAAGTTTGTATAAGTTGGAAATAATCCCAATTGAGGTATATAGCCTTAGTATAAGATGTCCTAGAAAGTGTTATGACACCTTAGGGGCATCAGAACTTGGTCTTGAACATGAGTACTCATAGAATTAAAATGAGAACTTGAGTATAAGAGTAAGAACTCTTTTATATGTCTTGAAAGTGATAAGAACAAGCACTAATGTGTTATATGTGTCTTGAAACTAATGTTTGTGTACCTTAGGGGCACTAGAACAATGTCTTGAGCTTGAACATCCAAAGTATAGGATGATGAACTTGTAAGTATAAGATATGTAACTCTTTTACTTAGCTTGAACTTGAAGTATAAGACAATTAAATCTTGTACATGACTTAAATATCCAAAGATTGGAATAGTAACTTGAGTATAAGATAATTAATTCTTGTACATGTCTTGAATATCTAAGAATTGGATTGCGAACTTGAATGTAAGATGATAAAATCTTGTACATGACTTGAACATCCAAAGAATTGGATTAAGAACTTGAATGTAAGATGATAAAATCTTGTACATGACTTGAAACCAATACGTGTGTATGGTAATGAACTTGAAAGTGCTATGAACAAACACTAATGTGTTTGAACTATTCTTGGCGTGTATGTGCAAATCTTGCATATAGCTACTTGATAGAATGTGGCTTCTTGACTACTTGATATATGGTATGAATAACCAAAGAACTGGAATGTGGAACTAGATAGAGAATGATCAATTCTAAAACATACCTGAATCTAATACGTGTGTATTGAAAGTGCTATGAACAAGCACTAATGTGCTAGTACTTGGTTTTAGTCGTGCATATACTCAATGAAGTATATAAAATATAAAGAAGATATATTGTTCTTGAGTTGAGTTCCTAAAGAATAAGGGACTAGTGTAATATGAAGATAATTCATAAAACAATGATTATAGAACACAATATGTGTTGGAAAATGTTGGTCCCAAAGGGCAACAAGTGTATAGAACCGCTAGAGGGGGGGGGGGGTGAATAGCGGTTTAAAATCTTTTTTGAAATACCCTTGAAAATCAACCAAGTACTTATCAGTTTGGTCTATTGCGGTTTAAAGCACTAGAACCGCTCAGATAAAATGCACAGCGGAGTTTTGCGGTTTTGTCCAAACTGAATTATAAAGAGTAGGGCGGTTTAAGTGGTTGAAAAAGGAATGATGCAACTGACAAGGCACAACTGAAGTATCACAAAAGTATGCAAATCATTTATCAAGTCATTTCACATGAAAGTAAATAAAGCTCATAAACATAAATGTAAATGACAAGACAGAAAATAAAGATCAAAGACACACAATTTGAAGAGGTTCGTTCTTGAAAGAACTACGTCCTCTACCTAGGTGGTTAACCTAGGATTTTCTAATAGCTACTAGACTTGTATAGATTTAGAGGAGTTTTTACAAGATTACAAACGAATCCAAACTCTAAATGAACAATCTAACCTAACAATGCTATTATAACAACCTGTGTTTTCGAGGTATATAATCTATAAGAAAATATACTCCGGGTGTGTAGTGTGGAAAGAAATCAAGAGCTCAAAATATCTAAGTGATGGTGAGCAAATGATTACTTTCTGTGCAAGGCTGAGTTGTGATGGTATGAAGGCTTAAAGCTTTGATGAAGAACTCTGGGTTTGCTAAGGAGATGATGCAGACATGAATATCTGGGTTTTCAATCTTCAAAGCAAACTTGAATACTTGGGATATTCTCTTTGAAGCTCAGCAACCTTCAATGTTGAACAATGAAGGCTATTTATAGTGAAGGCATTAGTGACCGTTGGACAATTAGGTGAGTCATTGTATGGCGGTTTTATGCGTTGTCACAATCCCATTGGTTGACCTGTCACTATCTTCCTTTGCTTTTGCTTTGTGGTAGGAAGTTGTTGGATCACTACCTGACATTGTCCTTTTAGTTGTTGGAAAAGTACAACGGTAACTTTTCAAAAAGCGAGGCAAACCGACATTCCAAGAATAACTGAACTATGACTTGAAGTTTAAGGACAAGTCACCAGTCATTCATTTACGGTTGAAAAGCGAATGTTTGTCTTCAAGGAGTAAATGACAGCAATAACTTCTTCAATATCTTGGTCGGCGGTTCCACCAAATGCATGTGCGGTTTCATGAATGAACTTGAAATGCGGTTTCATCAAAGACACAACTTGCGGTTTGATGAAGGACTTAAGGCACCATGCTGGTGGTTTGAAGACGGCGGCTTGAGGGACACTAAACCGCTATGAATAAACCGATCATAACTCAGCCTAACTACTAAACATCTAGAAATGGACTTGTCTAAAAATTGAAGTAAAACTTCATTACATGTAAACCTAAAGTCCATAAAAAGACACGTGGAATGGGTCAATCAAATCAGGTGGGTGTACTAACAATGAATCCTAACAATCTCCCCCTATTTAATTGATGCCATTACCACACTATGATATAGCAAACATTGTACTTGGTAAGAACATGCTCAAATAAGTATGTATTGAAACTGCATGTCCCAAGTCAAATGCACACACAATGCTATACCATAGATTTCTAATCTATCAAAGACAAAGGAAAAGAAAAACAGATAGATAAGAAATTCATTCAGATGCATATAAAGAGATATGATTATGAAAATCAGATATGCATGTTTTAAACTGAATGTTTAAAACACATACACTTAGAAAATTTTTCATGATGAATAGTGCATGAGTTTTTAGAAATGCATTGTTCCACAAACAAGTAGTTTGAATAAACAAAGTTTTGGAATATTGGATGCAATGCATTCATTTTCATTATAATCATTCAAAGGTTTCAGAAGTTACAAATTACAAGGAAAATAATGAAAGGCAAAAACTGATTACAAAAGGATAGAAAGAATTCTAATCAGATCTATCAGGAACCCTGGCGGCGGCTTGATCAGCATCAGAAGACTCAACTAGGCTGGCGGTTTCAAACACATATTCAGCTGACTTAAGACGAAGATGGTTCAGTTCATTTACCTTTTCTAAGATTCTTTCAGAAAGCTTCTTCAGGTCGTTGGCATACTGAACTAAGTAGTCAGTTGATGAAACCGTTAGATCAGCTAGTTGGTCTAACTTCTTCTCCAGAGCCTCATTCATTTCTTGGGCCGCTTCAAGTCTGAGAGAAGACAGCTCATTCAGAGTTTCAAGCTTCTGTTTTATCTTGAGCTGATTCTCCAGAAGGGTTTCAATCTTAAATTCCATTTCCCAATTCGAGGGTCAATAGCATTCTCCCTCTTAATGGCATCAACCAGGAAGGGCAGAGAGGAAAGAAATGCAGAGTGGGTAAAATAGGAATCCAGCACAAACTGAATCTTTATGGGATCAGTTTCAAAAAGGGAGGAAGGGAAAGGAATGATAGAAAATGAAGTGGAGGGAAAAGAAGGGGAAATGGAAAGAAGTTGGGTATTAGAGAGAGGAATGGAAGTATAAGGAGAGAACTTCCATCTATAAAGATAAGGAAATACAGTGCAGTTTATCCTAAAGAAAAAATGAGAGCAGAGAGAAAAGATGAACTCAACTGCCAGATCTTCAATAATTTGATCAAGAGTTGAAGTAATGAGTTGATCTGAAGCAGCCTGAGACTCATCGACTGGAAAGATGGCAAAAGGATTAGGATGACCAGACTTGAGTCGTTGCTCTTCATGTTTGTTGGCGGCTCTAATGATGGCTCCATGGCGGTTGGCTTTGGAAGTAGTGGCTCTAAACCTCTTTAAGGTAAGCCGCAATGTCTTGTGCACACTTCCTTTTCAAACCACGCGGCTTGGGAGTCCTAACTGCAACTGTGAACTCAGGCAAAACCGAAGGGGCAGAGATGTTGATCAGTTGCGGTTGAGCCGACGGTTGAACTGCTGAAGCAAAAGGCAGTGAAGGGGATTCAGAAGGTGAAGGAGTGTGCTCTGGTGAGTCAAACTCCAGCTTTCGCTTCAATGAATGAGCAGCGGTTTCAACCATCATGGGGTCTATTCCAGCTTTTCTCAATTCAGCTCTTTCTCTCAACTCCTTTGCAAAAGGGCCTTCAGTGGGTGAGTGATCCTTCTTGTCAGAAGCTTCAGTGAAGTCCACTGCACCAGGTGGCCTTGATTGCCAGTGCTCCACAAAGTCATATTTCTTTACTAACCTTCTCTTCTTCTTCAGTGGTTGAACCTCAAGATTATCATCATCTTGCTCAGGTTCATCTTGAACTGCCTCAGACACATCAGTCTGCTCAGGAAATACTGCAGCCTCAAACTCATCAGTTTGCTCAGGCTGAACCGCACTTGTTGAGAACTCGGTTTGTTCAACTGGAACCGCAGCCTCAGACACTTCGGTCTGCTCAGGCTCGGTTTGAGTGGAGGGTTTGAGGTTGGGAAGGGTAGAAAAGATTAGCTGCAACTGTTCTTCACTGAATTGAACAGTTGGCAGTTTGAGAGGGGATTTTGGAGGTGAGATAGGTTTGGGTTCAGAGGTGGAGGCTTTCAGTTTTCTCAACAGATTCACATCTTGTGCAAAGTTCAAGGATTTTTCAACATTTGGCTTGATTGGGGAAAGGGGTTTTATCTGAGGTTTAGAAGAGATAGGAGGAGTTGATTTTGTGAAAGGAATAGGTTTAGAATAAGGTGGAAGCGGTTTAGAGGAGGGATTGGATAGAATGAGGAAGGATTTTGGTAAGGACGGTTTTGGAGGAAGAATGGATGAGGGTTTTGAAGTGTCAGTAACTTTGGCTTTCTTCTTTCTTGGAGCCGCGGTTTCCCTGGGTTGAGCCGCAGGGATTGCAGGCTCCCCCTTAACCGCAGACTCCCTCTCAATCGGAGCCTCAGTTCTATCCAGGCTAACTCCTAGCCTATTCAAGGTGGCAGTTTGAGCAGCTTCTCTAGCTATAGTAGCTGCGGCTTGATCTGCTATGGCACCGACATAAGGTTTGCCTGACTTATTGAGCCGAGCCGAGCCTCAGGAAAGGGACCTCTCTGTTCTTCAGGCAGAGGATCAGCATTCCACACCGCTTGTGCAAACCGCCATCCAAACCCGGTTCTGAAAGCATCAAGCCTTGAAGCACCAAATAAGGTCTTCTCATTCGGTTACACCCACTCAGCTTCATTTGCCACAGAAGCCTTAAAAATCACAGAATCCTGATGGAGGAATGTAGTTAAGAGTCTGCAATGAGTTCTGATCTTTGTTTTACTAGCGGCTTTGGCAGAAGTGTGGCGGCTGAGGGCATTGATCATTTCTTGCATGATGATCCTTGGCCAGTGCAGCTTCTTCCCTTTGTAGATAGCCACACAGTAGTTGTACTGCTCAGAAGTGAAATTGTTGTGATTACCATTCTTGCACATCACTCCAGTGTCTACCAAATCACACAACATGGCCATAATTTCTCCAAACTCCTTCTTGGGGGTGGACTTAGTGTTGAAGACAGAAATCCCCAAGAGCTCCTCAATAGTTCGGCTGACTAACTCTGGTTTGATAGAAAGGATTTCAGAATTCTCCAGTCCAGCCAAGATAGCAACCTTTGAAGCAGATAAAACTACATCCTTTGTCCTGACAGTGGACTTGATAGCATTTTCAGTCTTTACTTCCCCAGACTCTAAGTCTCTGATTTCTTCACCTTTACCATTCAACAGGGGTACCATACAGACAATCCCATTGTCAAAGAATTCTGCACAAAGCCTTTTGTCAAACTTTGGTTCATCCAATTGGAATAGAGGCAGCAGTTTTGATGATTCCAGTAGGGCAAGCAGTTTTCTTCCAACTGCATCAGCTTCGAATTCGGCTTTGATGATCTGGGATCCAGGTACAAAGTTGGATTCATCCTAAAAATAATCAAAGTTAGTAAGAGTTTGGTGCAAGCAGTTTGACTAAACCAAGCATTCAAACTGCTACAAAGAATTCTAACAATGAAATAGGCGGTTGAAGCAAAACAGGGGTAAAATGGTAAACACCCAAAACTAGACATGAAAAGGATTTGAAAAAGGATTTGAATGCATGAAGAACATGATGAACAGGGGATAAGCATGCAAAACAAAAACTTAACCAAAACATGAAAGAAGTATACCAAAAGACTCGAAAATAGCAGATACTAACAAAGTTCTAAAACAACAAGTTCAAATAACAAACCCAGAACATAGTATCAAGAGAAATACGAAAGAACACCCGAAAACCCAAAAATCAAAATTGTTCAAAAATTGAACAAAAGACATGAAAGAAACATCAAACCCAGCATATATGAACATATGTAATCATAATCAACCAAAAATTGAAAGAAAAAGCAAGAAAAAAATGAGAAGACGAACAAGCTTTTTACGAACAACAATGGCGGAAAAATATGAAATGCTAGAGTAAAGGGTTCGAGAGATCATACCATATCGCCTTTGGATGTTTTAGATGTAGATGGAGCAGAAGGGTCGGATGATTTCTTAGGTGCCATTTTAAATATCGAAAGAAAAAAAATATGGGAAATATTGGAGGTTGAGAACAGAGTGTAGATGAGAGAGAGAGAGAGAGAGAGAGAGAGTATACGCAAATGAGGAAGAAGGTAAAAAGGTAAAAAGAAATAAACTTTGTCTTTTATACTCAATTAACTGTTCCTCGGGTAATGGAACGACGAGAACGGCGCACGATTATCTCCAGATGGCATCCCACGTGTTGGGTATGCTTATCACTTAACCCTCCTACATTTGTTAGAATTGATTGATACCATCACCTATGAGTATTTTTATGGACTTTAGGACCTCATGTAAAGAAGTTTATAACTTCAATTTTTAGCTAAGTCCTTTTTATAATATAGGCTTAGATTATAGGACTTGAAGCTTTAAAGATCGAAGATTTCCTAAGCAGAATTCGTTTCACTGCGCAGGATGTTCTCTGCGCAGGTCGCCACTGCGCATAGATATATTACGCAGCCCTTGACCCTGCTCAGTTTTTAAGATCTTATTTCCTAAACTCCAAAGAGATCTTTTTGTGACCAAGCATGGTGCGCATGCTGCTCATTTGCTGAATCCATACGCGCCGGCAATGCGCATGCCTTTTGTGCGCGGACACAACCTTGGTCAAGTTCCTGATCTCCTGATCTCACATTCTAGAAAGTTTGGAAAACGCTTAGAAGATGCACGTTTATTAAAAAGCTGAGGTGTGCACAAACGACAAAATAAGCACACTCAGCAAAACCATTGGTGGAGACACGCTTCAAATAAATATCTCAAGTGAAGACAGCTGTCAACCTTCTAGAAGAAGCTTTTGAATTTGGTCTTCATGCTCAGTCTCCAACGGCTCTAAATCACCTGCGCACCAATCATATTGTGCCAGGTTATCATCTTTGATCAGAGCCCCAACGGCTATAAAGGACAGCTGCGCGCCAATCACCTTGTGACAGCTCATTGTCCTTGCTCAGAGCTCCAACGGCTATACTCAAGCTCTCAGCTATAAATAGCTTGCTCATCTTCATTTCCAAGCCGCCTTGTGATTTAGCCCTTTTCATTGGCCCTTGATCATCTTCTTTGATCAAGCTCCTCTTATTGGCCATTATGCTTCAGATCTCTAGTTTCATGCTTCACTGAGAAACCATGAAGATCTGAAGTCTGCTGCTTAGTTTTTCCAGATTCTTTAGAACAGCCTTCAAGATCTTCAAACCTTCAAAACTCCTGCTCATATCACAAAGCCTATATGACCAGAATTCTTGGTGCTCTTCATCTTTCATATTCATAGAGCCCAGAATTTCTGTCACACACACACCTCTTGAAGCTTTGATCATTTTGATCTAACTTCTTGAGATACACCGGTTTAGTCTAGGATTTGTTCTTCATAGATAATAGATCTTGAGTTAGTATTGAGCTCAAATGTTATAATTTGTAATACTCTCTCATATAATAAGATCTCCATTAGAAATCCAAGACTAACCATCTTGGTAGAGGATGTAGATCTTTCATCGATCGAACCTCTCCAAATAGCGTGTTCATTACTTATTGCATATTCCCTGCTTAACTTTTTATGAACTGCTTTGTTTGATCTTTCAGATTGCCACTCTTTGATGATGTAATTGTTATTGCTCATTTTGCCTTAGAATCCCTTTTTGCTCCACTTTTTAGACTCATACTTAGCGCGTGCGTTTTTATCTCTGCGCAGTATACCCTGCGCAGAGCTGCCTTAAATTTT
The DNA here is from genome assembly GCA_026119855.1 of Campanula takesimana. Taxonomy (NCBI): domain Eukaryota; kingdom Viridiplantae; phylum Streptophyta; class Magnoliopsida; order Asterales; family Campanulaceae; genus Campanula; species Campanula takesimana. The sequence goes on from JAOWBW010000870.1 coordinate 453,217, forward strand.
CCGCTGTGCATTTCACACTCTTGCTGCGCGCTATACTTTGCCAAAATAAGAGTTGTGCGCATCTGCCATTGAATTGCAAAAGGGTTTGAAAAGAATTTTAAAACGCTATTCACCTCCCCCCCTCTAGCGATTTTCACACCCTTGTTGCCCCTTTAGGGACCAACAAGTGGTATCAGAGCAAACACCTTCATAAAACATGTTTCTGTTTTTCAAGCTTAACAGCTTGGGTGCCGATTCAATATGGCTTCAAATCTAGGGCAATGGCTAAATTTTCACATATTCCTGCGCCTGCTCAAACCTCATATCAAATTCAGAAAGCTCTCCAAACCTGGTGGATCCTCAAGCAAAGATCCGTATTCTCTTTTATAGAGACTCAAAGAAAGATGACTTGGTTTACTGCAGAAAGACAGGACATTACGCTTCAATGCCTCCTTCAAAACTTGAGTACAAGGAAAAGCAACCCTGCGCACAAAGCATCAAAGCAGTGCAGAATGGTTGCTGAGGAGAACTGCGCAGAAAAGGAGCTAAAGACTCGGAGACTTGACACTGAAGACAACGATGCTGATTCTGAGGATGGACTACTCTGCTTAATGGCAAATGCTGACTGATTCAAAAGTTATGTCTGAAATGGAACCTGAGCATGCGCCAAGGATAATCAAAGAAAGATCCCTTCACTCCAGTGGAAACGGGACACTTTCACCAAGCAGACAGAATGACAAGCACCTATCTGCCAGAACCAACTTGACAGAAGCTGCGTCATCACCAACTCCGCAGCCGCGCAAGGAATCTCTCAAAGTGTGCTGATCTTAAAAGATAACCCTGCTGTAGAGCGCAAGTTAATGTTTCAACAAGCAGAAAAGATCTACTTCACTGCGCTCTCTCAAGCTCAGTTGATATCGACAGTGGATTCTAGACACTACTAGAGATGTCAACACTCTTAAAGGTTCGCACGAAGGAAAAGATCATTCAGTAATATATGGTGACAACAACAAAGGGCACATAATTGGACTTGGACTAATCAAGCAACCTGCTCTCCATATCACAATTATGAGATAAAGTTCTGGAATGCCATATCACAAAATGACGTTTCTGGACTAACTTTGCTCACAAGGACTCGTAAGACCATTTTCTAATCTATTTGATCTTACCGCTATAATTTCTATTACTAATCCTTGTTTTGTAGCAATAAGCTTAAGTGAAAGCAGCTAGCAATGGTATAAGCACCATGCCAGCTTAGTAAGCAGCCTGAACAGTTTTCCTCCAGCAAGATTGCTCCAATGTCAAAACGCTTACATCCGCTTCACCTCATATGTTTGGACCGCTCACTACCGCGAAGTTTTGGACCAACCTATGGTATCTCTAATGATATCCTGGCTTCTCTCCTTCTAAATCTCCAAACATAGAAGACATCAATAGAGTTCGACACTTCAATGAAACAGAATTTATGAACAACGATGTCGCTCAAAATTGTGAGAACCAACAAGAACCAACAAATGGTATTCTTCACAATTTCTCTGCTGCTGGAGTTCTGCAACAAAATGGCGTTGTGGAAAGAATCTCTCGTTGATTGAGGATGGATAAACAATGATAGTAGAAGCAGTACTTCTAAATGTATTTCTGGGAAAAAGCTGTCATCGGTGCATGTTTTACTCAGAATAAAGATCCCTCATCAACAAAGCCTACATCTATACTCCATACGATCTATGGAGAGAGAAATCACCCAACATTGCTTTCTTCAAGTTCTTTGGCTGCAAACGCTATAGAGGTAAATTCGACGCCAAAGAAGATGAAGGTATTCTCGTTGGATATGCCAATCATTCTATAAGCTTTTCATGATCTTAATAAGATAAATCTCTAGTCATTTTAGTATCTGTACATGCTACATTTTGATAAGCATTCTCTCCTTGAGCCACATTTGGCTCCCAATGATTCTGATGACTCTGCTGAGCTTTTTAGACAGGTGCGCAGTAATTCTATTCCTGCGCAGGACATAGATCAAGCAGATTCAGAATCAGTCCATCTCATGCGCTTACTATAAATGCTGCGCCTGAAGTTGCAACTCCTGATGCGCAAACACCTCCTTCTGCGCATGATGTTTCTCCACTTCAACAAATCACCTTTGATGATCGTGATGCTGAAGCAAATAAAATTCCCATTGATCTTCGTATTCCTATCATCACAATATAGGGATTTGCACATCGAGAGCATCAAACTTTGAGGTGTAGCATTCGTTTATCTCTCATGTCGGATCAAAGAAGATTGATAGAGTGCTCCATGTTTTAAGATGGATCGATGCTATGCAAGAAATGCAAGAAAAGCTCATCCAATATTTAGTGCTTCAATGGGTGTTCGGAAACAAGATGGATAAGAATGGAAGCATCATAGAATCAAAGCAAGAAAGCTTTATATGGACTTAAGCAAGCTCCAAGAGCATGGTACGATACCCTATCAAAATTCCTGCTAGAGAAAGGCTTTAAGCGCGCAAATGAAAAGCTGGTTTGAAATGAGCATGATAGGAGAACTCACATTCTTTCTCGGGCTTCAAATCATGCAATTGAATGATGGCATCTTCGCAAATCAAGTCAAGTACACTAGGAACTTAATCAAGAAGTTTGGACTTGAATGCTAAAGCATACGACACTCCAACGGCCACAAGCAACAAATTTAACTGACTTAAAAGGTAAAGTTGATCAGACTATATCTAGGTATGATTAACTCTCCTTTATCTTCTGCTAGCTGGCCAAGATATTATGTTGACTGGATATGTGCGCACTATCACGCTAATTCTTCTGAAGCACACATAATTGCTGTAAAAAGTATTAGATATATTTTTAGCTCTGTTAACCTTGGACTTTGGTACACCAAAGATTCGAACTTTAAACTTGTAGGTTATTCAGATGCGGACTATGCAGCATGCACAATTAATAGAAAGAGCACAAGTGGAACTGGTCATTTCCTTGGAAATCGACTTAGCATGGGCAAGCAAGAGACAAGCCGCTGTGTCCATCTCCACTACTGAAGCAGAATATATTGCCGGTGAAAGCTGCTGCTGTCAAATCTTATGGATGAAGCAACAACCTGTGCACTATGGGATTCATGATAAGAATTATCCAACTCTCTGCGATAATGTCCACCATAGCAGTTTCTCAATCCTACCAAGCACTATTATCAAGCTCATCAACATCTTGAAAGGAGAAATGGGTATGCTTAATCTTATATAACTTGTCCATATGATTTATTGATACTAATGTATTTGTTTGATAAGTGTGCAAAATAGGTTAAGTTTCATGCGCCCTATGCAACTCCTGCGCAAACAACTGTCTGCGCATGAAACAACAGTTCTGAGATTTATGGAATCTCTGCGCTATCAATGCGCTGCGCATGACTATTCATGCGCAAATCAGCATGGACCGCAGGTAAATGTTCTATTCATTAGATTTTGCACATAGGTCCTTGACTGAAAAGTCAACGCTGAGTCACAAGGGTGCTTGTGTAAATCAAATTTTCCCGCGCCTTTAATTTTTGAATCTTTTTGGGAAATTACCTTTTTACCCTTGCGCATGTCCCATTGTCATTTAATGCAAACTGCAATTAATGACAGCGCGTCTCACGTATATCTGCTCACCATTTAATGAGGAAGGTAATGCGACAGACGTCAGCCTCTTTTCGCTGACACACGCGCGCGCAAACACTGCGCACGCGCATTCCCCATTCGGCCACATCACTCTGCTAACGTGCGCCCGTCTTTTCACTAACTCACCATTTATGAGGAAGTCGACTTGACAGTGACCGGCTTAGAACTTCACGCACACGGCGCATAGGCCTGCGCACGCGCGTTCCCTTTTGTGACACGTGGTATTGCTATCCTGCGCCACTGCACATTTTCTCAACTTTTATTAGCTATCGTGCGCCGAACATCTCCTTCCCTACTTAAACCGTTTCTCTCTCTACTTCTCTCTTCCCTCTAAATTTTCTCACTCCCTTTCTAACCTCTGCTCTAAACCCTCATCTCTCATTTCCTGTTCATTTCTTCAACCTCAACCTTCCTTTCTAAACCATTTCAATGGCGCCTAAGAAAACCAAAACTCAACCAGAAATCATCATCTCTGACTCTTCTTCGCACTCCAATCCTGAGAACTCTCACGAGAACGACAATCAAGGCATCCCACCGTCAAAGATATGGTATGTTTCACTATAACTTCTTATTTTTTCCGCCATTGTTGTTCTTGGAGGTCTCAAGACTCCCTTTTTCGATTTCTCCCTTATTTACTGATCATTTTTGAAATCGATCGTTGTGTTGTGTTCGTATTTGCCTGATCTATTCCTTCATGTAGTTTATTTCATGATCAATGGTCGTTACATATGTTTTTCGTCAATTTCTGAGCTTCGTAACTCCCTTAGCAGTCGAACCGTTTTTCTGAATTTCTGGGTTTGTTTTAATGTCGTTGACCATACTTTTTACATGGTTGACTTCGTCCTGTTCACGCCGTCATTTCGATGTATTTTTGTTGAATTTTGTCAACTTTTGTTTTTCTGTGTTCTTGGGTGTTCATGTTCTTAAATATTTTTTATTATTTTATTTAGTCTATTTTTTAACCCCCCCATCTTTGTGCTCTGCGCACAGTTTCCTGCGCATAAAGCTATATCTATTTCTCTGCGCACACTTCTTTACTAGTATTAATTTTCTGTGCGCACGATCCCTCTGCGTATGCATTCTTATTTATTGCGCACCAACTATTTTTTTTGCGCATATTTTTTTTTTATGGAACTTGTGCCTAGGTATATCTGCATTCCTTGCATATGCGCACAGCTCCATAAGCAATAGGTTGTCTAATTCTATCTATTGTTTTACGCAGGGACACTTTTACTTCATTCTGGGTTGGGAACTTATTCAGGAAGATCTCTTTTTAGATGCGATTGGTCGTCATCTGCTTCATCTTCTCAGCACCTCCGGCATTCTTCCATTATTCACTCTTGAGCAATCCTTCATAGTATCTGCGCTGTTAGATGAATTCTTCAAGACAGCAAGAGTTGTTCCTGCACAACTTGAAGGCAAGACAACTGAAATGATCATGGCCACCGTTCAGCGCTGTGATATAATGGTTCACCCCAATCACATTCGCAGCCTCCTAAACTTCAATGTTGATAGTTCTTCAGTCAACTATGATGAGGCTCATCAAAATGCGCTTGCAAAGAAGCTCATTGGCATCCCTTCTCTTAACAAGAAGTGGCCGATGTATAACCGAAAGGAATTTGGTGAGGTGATGTATCACCTGTGCACCCTAATTGGAGATTCCCTCAACTGCAAAAATGGAAATAATGGACATTTCATCTCTAAGCAGTGGGAATACTGCGCAGCCATCTTCAACGAAGATCAACTAGACTGGCCGCATATAATATTCAATGAGATTGTGAAGGGGATGACAAGCTATGAGAAGAAGCTGAACGCAGGGAAGACCAAGTACCGAACTCACTGCAGACTGCTAACCAAACTCCTATTGACTTATGGTGAACTGGCCACCTATGTTGAAGAAAAGTCAATCATGAAGCAGTCTTGCGACGCAAAGTACTATTCCAGAGTACACCTTCAGAATTTGCGCAGTGAGATAGGCAACGCCGATTACTATGAAATCTGGCTGTCTGATGCCGCTCCCAACAAGGAACCCTGGATAGGCCCAATTCCTGTGGTCAAATCCAAGAAGAGTGCAGGACGATCTACAACTGATGCTGCGCAAGAGACCGCAGAAGAAGCGTACAATCGCAAGGGGAAGGGCATTGCTCCGCCCAGTAGCAAAAAGCTCAAGAATATTCCTTTGGTTCAATCCACCAAAGGGATTTCTATCAAAGAGGCAGATCCTACCAGCATTCCAGCGCCTGCTCTCTCAAAGCCTACCACTATGAAGCGCAAGGCTGCTTTCCGTGGTGATTCAGATGATGATGCTGTTGAGGGGGAGCAAATGCACAAAGCCTCTCAAGAAGCCATCCCAAGTGCTGATATCGCACATACCTCTTCTCGTCTCAAGCAGAAGGTGCGCAGCAGCGCCAAAGGATTGAAGAAGCGCCGCACTAGTTCCGCAACCACCGACAGCAGTGATTCTTCTCCAGTTCAACCTCCATCTTCAGCCCCTGAGACTCCTACCTCTTCAGCTGAGCTGCGGCCAGATCGTGCAGAGCTTGATTTCTGTTCAAGCGAATCACGTCGCTACGCAGCTGCAGCTTAATCAACTCCTTACTGCTCAAACTGCTTTATTATATCGTCTTGATATGCAGCGTTTGGAGATTGATACCATTAAGGGGGAGAAAGCTGCCAAAGAAGAAGCAAAGGCAAAGGAAAGCATGGAGAGTGCTAAAGCAAAGGCAAGTCCATCTGAGCCTGCGCAAGAAAAAGTTCCTATCACTTTGGAACATCTTATCCTGGACTCCCTGAAATCCTGATAGCGCTCAGCTTGAAAATGTCAGCGCACAACTCAAAAATGTGTGCACCTTTGGAGCGCTTGATGGTGGACTCAGGGACATTCTGAAAAAGCTCAAGAAAACCCTTGCAGATGGGTTACATAGAGGATTTGATGACCTTCAAGTTCAGATGGTGGCTCAGATAGAGAAGATTGAACAAGGAGGCTCTGCGCATAATATTGAAGAAGTGCGTCGATGCATTGCTAAGTCCTTGACAGATTTTTCCGTGGCGTTCAACGACAAATTTGACTACGCAATGTTAGACATTCAAGCAAGCGTCAACACTCAGCGCCTCCATACCGATTCAAGATTAGAAGCTACGCAAACTGCCATCCTGACGGACAGCAGAGCAAGGTTCAGAGAGCTAGTGGATGACAACGCTGATATGCGCAGAGGAATGAACACTTATGTTGGAAAAGCTGTGGAGTTCCAGGACAAATTTCAAAATTTAAAGGTGGAACTCATGAACAAATTCAACGGTCTTCAGAATGAGATGCGCGAAGCCCTGCAACGGATCAACTTAGATTAGATTTCCTCTGTAAGTATTTTGTTATTTTTTTTGGAACCTTTTTGACTCTCGTTGCGCAGTATGTTTTTAATGCGCTTTTATTTTGTGCGCTTCTGTTTTTGTGCGCACCCCTTTTGTTTTTCCTCGTTAAAAACTTGTACTATATAACAGTCATTCCTTCAAAGTTTTTAATGAGAAGAATGCATCATAAAGCTTTCACAAAAACCTTGTTCAATTCAAATCATTCGTTTGTGGAACATTGAATGCATTATTACTTAAACTCATGCGCATAATTTTAAATGCTCATGTCTTCTACGCATGATGTTTAAACATTCAGTTTAAACGCATACTTAAAACTTCATCTCACATTATTTGTATGCTCTGAATGACATTTCTATCTTTCCTATCTTGTAAGTTTTTAATCTTTTGGATAGATTAGAAATCTATAGCACTGGCTAGTGTGTGCATTGACTTAAGGCATGATTTACCATTCTCATTCTTATGGACATGTTATTATCAAGTACAATGAATTGCCTTTGCTATAGTAGGTAATGGCATCAATCATTTAGGGGGAGATTGTTGGGTATGCTTATCACTTAACCTTCCTACATTTGTTAGAATTGATTGATACCATCACCTATGAGTATTTTTATGGACTTTAGGACCTCATGTAAAGAAGTTTATAACTTCAATTTTTAGCTAAGTCCTTTTTATAATATAGGCTTAGATTATAGGACTTGAAGCTTTAAAGATCGAAGATTTCCTAAGCAGGATTCGTTTCACTGCGCAGGATGTTCTCTGCGCAGGTCGCCACTGCGCATAGATATATTGCGCAGCCCTTGACCCTGCTCAGTTTTTAAGATCTTATTTCCTAAACTCCAAAGAGATCTTTTTGTGACCAAGCATGGTGCGCATGCTGCTCATTTGCTGAATCTATGCACGCCGGCAATGCGCATGCCTTTTGTGCGCGGACACAACCTTGGTCAAGTTCCTCATCTCCTGATCTCACATTCTAGAAAGTTTGGAAAAAGCTTAGAAGATGCACGCTTATTAAAAAGATGCACACTCAGCAAAACCATTGGTGGAGACACGCTTCAAAGAAATATCTCAAGTGAAGACAGCTGTCAACCTTCTAGAAGAAGCTTTTGAATTTGGTCTTCATGCTCAGTCTCCAACGGCTCTAAATCACCTGCGCACCAATCATATTGTGCCAGGTCATCATCTTTGATCAGAGCCCCAACGGCTATAAAGGACAGCTGCGCGCCAATCACCTTGTGCCAGCTCATTGTCCTTGCTCAGAGCTCCAACGGCTATACTCAAGCTCTCAGCTATAAATAGCTTGCTCATCTTCATTTCCAAGCCGCCTTGTGATTTAGCCCTTTTCATTGGCCCTTGATCATCTTCTTTGATCAAGCTCCTCCTGTTGGCCATTATGCTTCAGAGCTCTAGTTTCATGCTTCACTGAGAAACCATGAAGATCTGAAGTCTGCTGCTTAGTTTTTCCAGATTCTTTAGAACAGCCTTCAAGATCTTCAAACCTTCAAAACTCCTGCTCATATCACAAAGCCTATATCACCAGAATTCTTGGTGCTCTTCATCTTTCATATTCATAGAGCCCAGAATTTCTGTCACACACACACCTCTTGAAGCTTTGATCATTTTGATCTAACTTCTTGAGATACACCGGTTTAGTCTAGGATTTGTTCTTCATAGATAATAGATCTTGAGTTAGTATTGAGCTCAAATGTTGTAATTTGTAATACTCTCTCATATAATAAGATCTCCATTAGAAATCCAAGACTAACCATCTTGGTAGAGGATGTAGATCTTTTATCGATCGAACCTCTCCAAATAGCGTGTTCATTACTTATTGCATATTCCCTGCTTAACTTTTTATGAACTGCTTTGTTTGATCTTTCAGATTGCCACTCTTTGATGATGTAATTGTTATTGCTCATTTTGCCTTAGAATCCCTTTTTGCTCCACTTTTTAGCCTCATACTTAGCGCGTGCGTTTTTATCTCTGCGCAGTATACCCTGCGCAGAGCTGCCTTAAATTTTCCGCTGTGCATTTCACACTCTTGCTGCGCGCTATACTTTGCCAAAATAAGAGTTGTGCGCATCTGCCATTGAATTGCAAAAGGGTTTGAAAAGAATTTTAAAATGCTATTCACCCCCCCCCCTCTAGCGATTTTCACACCCTTGTTGCCCCTTTAGGGACCAACACCACGTCACATAGAATTTAATGCGGCAGAGAAAATTGCAAAAGGGTCCTTATAATTGATATGACATAAAGTAGGGACTAAAATGCAATTTCATACCTGAGCAGTTTGATTGAGCAAACCGACTTACCTTACGTCTTCAACGGTTTTTCATGAAACTGATGTCTCTCTAATCTGATGGCGGTTTATATGTTTAAACCGAGTGACTTCGCTTTCTTGTCGGTTTTGAAAGAACCGATTTCATTCATTTTGACTCGTCAGTTTGATGGAGTATCTTGTACCGAACCATTTATTGATGCGGTTTCAATGATAACAGAACCGCACACTAGATGACTTTTCTAAGCATAGCCAAAACACTTAAACAAAAGATATTAGAAATGATATATATAGATATGATATCTTAAGTTAGTTCTAACATACCCATTTCTCCTCGTAAGTGATAGAACCTGGAATTTTCAAGCGGTTTGGTGAGGATGTCTGCAATTTGATCATCTGTTCCCACCTTTGCTAGAAAAATGTTTTTCTTTTCAACATGGTCTTTGAGGAAGTGATATCTTATGTCGATGTGCTTGGTTTTTGAGTGCTGAACTGGATTGTTGGAGATGGATATTGCAGCAGTGCTATCACAGTAGCTAGGGCAGTTTTGTTCAAATATCCCGTAGTCCTCCAACTGTTGTTTCATCCAGAGAATTTGAGAGCAACAGCTTCCAGCCGCTATATATTCAGCTTCAGCGGTTGAGACTAAAACCGACGCTTGTTTCTTGCTGGACCATGACACAAGCCGCGTTCCAAGGAACTGACAAGTACCACTTGTGCTCTTTCTGCTTATCTTACATGCTGCAAAGTCAGCATCTGAATAACCTAATAGATCAAATGATGATTCTTTGGAGTACCAAAGTCCAAGGTTAACAGATCCACATAAATATCTAATAATACGTTTAACAGCAATAAGATGAGATTCTCTAGGGTCAGATTGAAATCTAGCACACACACAAACACTAAACATGATATCTGGCCTACTAGCAGTTAAGTAAAGTAGAGAGCCAATCATACCTTGGTAGAGAGTTTGATCAACTTTCTTACCATGTTCATCTCGATCCAAACTGCAGGCCTTAGGCATTGGGGTATCAACTGGTTTAGCGGTTTCAAGCCCGAACTTCTTTATCAAATCTTTAGTGTATTTGGCTTGGTTGATAAAGATCCCATCATGGCATTGTTTGACTTGGAGTCCAAGAAAGAATGTCAACTCTCCCATCATACTCATTTCAAATTTACTCTTCATTAGCTTCTCAAACTCGAGAGAAGCCTTGTTCAATAAGAAATTTAGATAAAGTGTCATACCATGCTCTTGGAGCTTGTTTGAGTCCATACAATGCTTTCTTGAGTTTGAAGACATGATTTGGAAGTTTGTTGTCTTCAAATCCTGGCGGTTGGGCTACATAAACTTCTTCTTGTAGTTCACCATTCAGAAATGCACTCTTCACATCCATTTGATATAACTTGAATTTCTTGAAGGAGGCATAGGCCAGGAACAATCTTATGGCTTCAAGTCTGGCTACAGGGGCAAAGGTTTCATCATAGTCAATCCCTTCTTCTTGCCTATAACCTTGAGCAACCAACCTAGCTTTGTTTCTAGTTATAGCACCACTTTCATCCATCTTGTTTCTATATACCCATTTTGTTCCAATTACAGTGTGATCTCTGGGCCTTGGGACTAGAGTCCAAACTCTGCATCTTTCAAACAGATTTAGCTCTTCTTGCATTGCAGCTACCCAACTTAGATCAGTTAGAGCTTCATCTACCTTCTTCGGTTCCATCTGAGACAACAGAGCAGTTGAGAACAAACTGTGATCATCTCTGTGAGTCAAACTCCCTCTGGTTTGGACACCAGTACTGATAGGACCAATAACGTTGGCAGTTGGATGGTCTCTATGCTCATTAATTTCAGGAGGGAGGTTGTCTTGAAAAACAATTTCTTGAAGATTTTCCAGAGGAGGATCATCTTGATAATCATTGAAATCTTCATTGAAGGTTAGATTTGGAACTGGTTCAACAGTTTGAATGGGATCAGTGTTGGTAGTGGTGCCCTAGGCACGTTTAATAAACGTTGTAATTGTTATCATTTATTTCATATCAATAAAAGAGATGTTTTGATTATTATTGTTGTTCATGTTTACTTATAATAATCTCCGTCCCTAGTACTTGTTAAGCACTAGCATAAAGGCTAAATGATCATGGGATGATCATGTTAGATTTATGGGTACTTGTTTGGAACAAGGTACTAGACATGACCCGCTGTATGAGATTTATGTCATGGTCTATGTCGTACATATATCTCATATTAGTTATGTCATTTGAATCCTTAGACATGAAGTTATTATAGTCTTCCACTTGATGAACATTGTGTTTGACATATTCAAACGCTACCTTAACACGGTAGTTATAAAGGGTATGATTGGCATAATCGGATTCCCGTTGGGAAGAATAATAAGCTAAATGGATTTGTCCCTCCACGGAGAGATGTCAAGCTTGGGCCCCTCGAAGGAATGATGTTGGTGAAATGTTCGGCCGGACTCAAATGGATTGATTGGATCAATAGCATTTGAATTATCAACATATTCGGAATCGAGAGAGTATTGAACAAAACAAGTTGACTGTTTGACCATGACTTGTGTTCAATGACATCGTGGACAAAGGGATTGTGACATATTCTAAGAGGAATGCGAACTTGTATCTAGTTATACTATTTGGGTAGGTATGACGGTTTGCTAGAACCTAATCATATCTTATGGTTTCATGTTTGAATCCATTGCCAACTTAGTATAATCCTAGAGGGTCACACACAATAGAACGAATCTTTAAAAGGACTAAATTGGAATTTTAGAAATTCGGGACATTCTGAGAAGTGGGCGACCGCACAGTTTGGACTGGGCGGCCGCACACTTAGTTCAGTTTTGTACCAGTTTTGCTTCAGATAGTTGTGCGACCGCACAGAGTCTTTTGGGCGGCCGCACAACACTGTCGGGTGGCAGATTCCTAATTTGATTAGGAAACGAATTTTGGACGGATTTTGACACAAGTTTCCTATTTGGAATAGGTCATACTTGTGTATAAAAGACCAAATTCGGCCAGCACTTCAGCGAATGATTTAGTGAGTCTCAAAGAGTTTGAGAGAGGGTTTATTTTGTTCTAAGACATTCTTGGTTGAAGAACAAAATAATACACAAAATAAATTCTATATAGTTCTTTTGATTGTGAAAAGGTGTTTCACAATTTGGTCTAGCAACCAAGATCAAATAAGCTCCTTTGATATTCGTTCGAAGTGTGGATACCGCTAGAGGGTGAAAATCATCATCTTCAAAGTTCGTGTTCAAGCTTTGTGATCGTGATCAAGTCTTCAAACCTCCACCAAAGACCAAGAGAATTTGATAGCCATCAAGGGTTAGTTTTATCCTCTATTCAACTTGTTGTATTTGATTTAATCATATGAACAGATCCATGTCTTTGGGTTTCAAAAATTTTAAATTGCTATACTCCGCTGCGCATGTATCTACGGAACCCAACAGTGGTATCAGAGCCCCGTTCATGTTGATTATTTCAATACCTAGATCATGTTATGTGTATATAAATTGTTTATGTACCTTGCATGATATGAATATTGGAATATGTGATGTTTATGTGTTATGTGAATTTTTGTGGTTTATTGTTTTACAACTTTAATCGCACGATTCAATCGCAATAAATAAATTATGGTGGATTCAGAATTGTTGGTTATTAATTTTTGATTGGATCAAAGTTTTAATAATCGGGGAAAAACAATTTTGAGACAAAATTTTCGAACTTAAAATTCTGCACATTCTGATGGCTCCGGGCGACCGCACAAAATTCCTTGGGCGGCCGCACAGTTTTGGGCGACCGCACAGGGGTTTTTGGGCGGCCGCACAAGGGGATCAGAAGGTCTGATTTTGCTCAAAATTCAGAATTTGGAATTTTCGAAAGGTTCAACAAAACCAGTAACAGAACCAATCCAGACCTGCTGATCTGGAATGGGTTTTGGGTAGTTGGTTTGTGTGTGGATCTTGGGGTTTTATTTTCCTATTTGTTTTAGTCTTGTGATTCTAAGATTGGTTCAAGGTTTGGATGGCTAATCTGCGTTCATCGAGATTGTGTTTCCCAAACTTGATCGCAATCAAAGTTTCAAAGATGAAACGAAGTTAGAATTATGAAGAGTTCATAATTGCTAAAATTGAGAAACAAAGTTCTTGATTCAAAGTTTGGAGATCCATGTGGAATTGTGAATGCAATTGGCCTACGTTCATCGAGACCATCTATTGCTTAGTTTCGGCCACATGGACTACTTTCTTGGTTTCTTGAATTAGTGCGGGATTGTGGTTGCCTAATGGCTTAGTTCGACCGCACTTCTTGTTGTCTTGATTCGGAAATAATAACCGAAGTTGAAATAGTCTCATCCTCATAATTATAGAGAAACTAATGGCACATAAATATCATGCTTAAATTAATGAGATTAATTTAGTGGCTAAACTTGATGTGTAACATGTTTATATTATGTGCTCATAAATGTGTTATATGCTATATGTGATGAACCTTCAAAGAAAGTTTTAAGTCTTTTATTGCCATGCCATGATTAAAACACTTGTTAGTACATAAGTGACTCTAATGTAGATACGCCCTAGCGAGATGCATTAAATTTATTTATGTATGAGCAAGATAGATAATGTGGGCACGCCCTAGCGGGACACATTAACTATGCGTTTAAAATGGTTAGACTTAATTGGGCGTCAAAACAGTTTTGGGCCTAGGCAAAGATGAGGTTTAACATGCTTTTTGAAATTGGATTTCTTAAAGAATCTCATAAAAGGAACTAAGAGTCATATGAGATATGATTGACAAGAGTTGTCTACCTAATTAATTTGATTTTGTGTAATCCGCCTTAGCGGACTTGAAATTAAATTAAAGTTGGATCTTAACCCATTTAAATTATATTACACATTGGATGTATATGAAGGTTATATAATTTAGTGAGAGTATTTTGTTTGAAAAATACACTATTTATCTCTTTAATGAAAATCGGTACTTATTAAATTTTGGATTTTTTTTGCATATTTGTAGATAATGACTAATAACACTCAATCAATGTCGTTGCGATCGATCCTTGAGAAGGATAAGCTCGAAGAGAATGGTACCAACTTTATGGATTGGATCCGTAGCGTAAGAATTGTTCTTAGGCAAGAAGATAAGTTGTACATTCTCGATGGGCCTCTCCCTGCTGAACCACCGCCTACTGCCCCTAGGGTAGAAAGAGACAATTACAAGAAACATCGTAATGATTCTAGAGATGTAAGTTGTCTCATGCTTGCTGCTATGTGTTCAAAACTCCAACAAAGTTTGGAACATTTGGAAGCCTATGAGATAGGCGTGGAGTTGAGAACCATGTTTCAAGAGCAAGCTAGGCAAGAGAGGTACAAGACCATTGTTGCATTCACTACTAGTAAAATGAATGAAGGGAAACAAGTGAGTCCTCACTTTCTTAAAATGAAAGGTTATGTAGAGCACCTTGAGAAACTTGGCTATCCAATCCCATTGGAGCTAGCCACGGATCTCATTCTTAATTCATTGCCTAAAAGTTATAATCAGTTTGTGATGAATTATAACATGCATGGAATGGATAAGAATCTCTCTGAGTTGCATGGGATGCTCAAAACTGCAGAGATGAAAATTGTGGAGAAAGGTTCTCCCGTGCTCTTGGTTCATGATGGGAAGAAGGCTGGTGCCAAAGGAAAGGGTAAGGCAAAAGTTGTCAAACCCAAAATAAGCAAGGCAAAGGTTGCCAAGGCTTCTGAGGCAAAACCTGATTCACAAAAGGATGCAATCTGTTTCCATTGTCAAGAAATTGGTCATTGGAAACGTAATTGCAAGGCTTTCTTGGAAGAGCAAAAGAAGAAGAAGAGCAGCAAGGCTGCGTCGACTTCAGGTATCTATATGATAGATATTCTCCTTTCTACCACTGATTCTTGGGTATTGGATACCGGATGTGGTTCTCACATTTGTCTAAATGTGCAGGGACTAAAGAATAGGAGACTGCTTAAAGAAGGTGAAGTAGATCTACGCGTGGGGAATGGAGCAAGAGTTGCTGCATTAGCCGTAGGGACTTATGAAGTCACTTTACCTTCCGGATTAATTCTTGTTTTGAACAATTGTTATTATGTTCCGGATTTAAGCAGAAATATTATTTCAATTTCTTGTTTGGATAATGAAGGTTTTAAGTTTCTTATTGAGAATAAGAAATTTTCTATTTATTTAAATGATGTGCTTTATGGTATTGCTAATTCATTTAATGGCCTTTATATCTTGGATGTCAAGAATGAAAATAATGTCTATCATGTAAATAAGAAATCTAAACCTAATGATGTAAATCATACTTATTTGTGGCATTGCCGTCTTGGTCATATTAATGAGAAGCGTATCTCAAAACTCCATGGGGACGGACTTTTAGGTTCATGTGACCTCGAGTCATATGATACTTGTGAGTCGTGTCTTCTTGGAAAAATGACTAAGACACCTTTTACCAAGCTAGGTGAAAGGGCAAGCGACTTATTGGGGCTGATACATTCCGATGTATGCGGACCATTAAGTAGCAATGCTAGGGGAGGATTTCAATACTTCATAACCTTCACTGATGATTATAGTAGATTTGGGTATGTTTACCTAATGAAACATAAAAGTGAAGCATTTGAGATATTTAGAATATTTCAAAATGAAGTAGAAAAACAACTTGGCAAAAGTATAAAGGCACTTCGATCAGATCGAGGTGGTGAATACTTGAGCCAAGAATTTGATGATCATCTAAAGAATTGTGGAATAGTTTCACAATTAACTCCGCCCGGAACACCACAATGGAATGGTGTGTCTGAGAGGAGAAATCGGACTTTGTTAGACATGGTTCGATCAATGATGAGTCAAGTTGATCTTCCAATATCCTTTTGGGGTTACGCCCTAGAAACCGCTGCTTTCACACTAAATCAAGTTCCAACTAAATCGGTTCCAAAGACTCCATATGAGATGTGGAGTGGAAAGAAACCTAGTTTATCTTTCATGAGGATTTGGGGTTGCGAAGTTTATGTCAAGAGACTTATCTCTGACAAACTAGCACACAAATCCAATAAATGTATTTTTGTGGGATATCCTAAGGAAACTAAAGGATATTATTTTTACAACCGTGAGGACAACAAAGTGTTTGTTGCCCGAACTGGTGTCTTTCTAGAGAAAGAGTTTCTCTCCAAAGAAATCAGTGGGAGTAAAATAAATCTTGAAGAAATTCAAGACCCAGAAAATATCATTGAACCAATAGTGGAACAAGAACAAGAACCACAAGGAGTTGTGGAACCTGTTCAAAATACACAAGTAACTCGCAGATCTAGTAAGTTACGATCCGAGCCCGAGAGATATGGATTTCTCGTAACGGATAGTAATGAGGTAGAAATCATTGAGAATGATGAACCGTCAACCTACCAAGAGGCGATGTCTTCTCCTGATTCGGACAAGTGGCTTAGAGCCATGGAATCCGAATTGCAATCCATCCAAGACAATCAAGTTTGGAATTTGATTGATGCGCCCGAAGGTGTAAAAACCATAGGATGCAAATGGGTCTTCAAGAAGAAGACTGACATGGATGGGAAGGTGCATACTTACAAAGCTAGGCTTGTAGCGAAGGGTTATAGGCAAGTTCATGGTATTGACTATGATGAGACCTTTTCACCCGTAGCAATGATCAAGTCTATAAGAATTTTGCTTGCCATTGCCGCATATCATGACTATGAAATATGGCAGATGGACGTCAAAACCGCTTTCCTGAATGGAAAACTCCAAGAGGATGTGTATATGACACAACCAGAAGGTTTTGAACAAGATTCTAAGGTATGCAAATTGCAAAGATCCATCTATGGATTGAAGCAAGCTTCAAGGAGTTGGAATCTCCGTTTTGATGAATCGGTCAAAGAGTTTGGTTTAATCAAAAACGAAGATGAGCCTTGTGTATACAAGAAGATTAGTGGGAGCATAGTGCTATTCCTTATTTTATACGTGGATGACATATTGCTCATTGGAAACGACATTCCTACACTTCAGTCTGTGAAGACTTGGTTAGGAAAGTGCTTCGCGATGAAAGATATGGGTGAAGCCGCATATATTCTTGGCATTAAGATCTATAGAGATAGATCAAGGAGGCTACTTGGTTTAAGCCAAAGTACATACATTGACAAGGTCATTAGAAGATTCCGTATGGAAAATTCTAAGAGAGGAACTTTGCCCGTGTTACATGGAATTTCTCTAAGCAAGACTCAATGTCCTAAGACAAAAGATGAGCGTGAGAAAATGAATGATGTTCCATATGCTTCGGCAATTGGGTCCATCATGTATGCCATGATTTGTACTAGGCTGGATGTATCTTATGCTTTGAGCATGACAAGTAGATACCAATCCGACCCTGGCGAAAATCACTGGATAGCTGTAAAAGCGATTCTTAAGTACTTGAGAAGAACTAAAGACTCGTTTTTGGTCTATGGAGGAATGGAAGATGATCTCGTTGTAAATGCTTACACGGATGCAAGCTTCCAAACCGACAAAGATGATAGCCGATCGCAATCGGGTTTTGTGTTTATGTTAAATGGTGGAGCTGTAAGCTGGAAGAGTTCCAAGCAAAGTACAACCGCTGATTCTACAACAGAAGCTGAGTATATTGCTGCATCGGATGCTGCAAAGGAAGCTGTTTGGATTAAGAAGTTCATAACTGAACTTGAAGTGGTTCCTAGTATTGCTAATCCAATAGACCTTTATTGCGATAATAATGGTGCTATTGCTCAAGCAAAGGAACCAAGAGCACATCAGAAATCCAAACACATACTTAGGCGTTTTCATATCATTCGAGAGATCGTTGATAGGGGAGACGTAAATATATGCAGAGTACCTACTGATGACAATGTTGCGGACCCGCTAACAAAGGGACTTCCACAAGCTAAACATGATGGTCATGTTAAGTCCATGGGTATTAGATACATGGGAGATTGGGCCTAGGGCAAGTGGGAGATTGTTGGTAGTGGTGCCCTAGGCACGTTTAATAAACGTTGTAATTGTTATCATTTATTTCATATCAATAAAAGAGATGTTTTGATTATTATTGTTGTTCATGTTTACTTATAATAATCTCCGTCCCTAGTACTTGTTAAGCACTAGCATAAAGGCTAAATGATCATGGGATGATCATGTTAGATTTATGGGTACTTGTTTGGAACAAGGTACTGGACATGACCCGCTGTATGAGATTTATGTCATGGTCTATGTCGTACATATATCTCATATTAGTTATGTCATTTGAATCCTTAGACATGAAGTTATTATAGTCTTCCACTTGATGAACATTGTGTTTGACATATTCAAACGCTACCTTAACACGGTAGTTATAAAGGGTATGATTGGCATAATCGGATTCCCGTTGGGAAGAATAATAAGCTAAATGGATTTGTCCCTCCACGGAGAGATGTCAAGCTTGGGCCCCTCGAAGGAATGATGTTGGTGAAATGTTCGGCCGGACTCAAATGGATTGATTGGATCAATAGCATTTGAATTATCAACATATTCGGAATCGAGAGAGTATTGAACAAAACAAGTTGACTGTTTGACCATGACTTGTGTTCAATGACATCGTGGACAAAGGGATTGTGACATATTCTAAGAGGAATGCGAACTTGTATCTAGTTATACTATTTGGGTAGGTATGACGGTTTGCTAGAACCTAATCATATCTTATGGTTTCATGTTTGAATCCATTGCCAACTTAGTATAATCCTAGAGGGTCACACACAATAGAACGAATCTTTAAAAGGACTAAATTGGAATTTTAGAAATTCGGGACATTCTGAGAAGTGGGCGACCGCACAGTTTGGACTGGGCGGCCGCACACTTAGTTCAGTTTTGTACCAGTTTTGCTTCAGATAGTTGTGCGACCGCACAGAGTCTTTTGGGCGGCCGCACAACACTGTCGGGTGGCAGATTCCTAATTTGATTAGGAAACGAATTTTGGACGGATTTTGACACAAGTTTCCTATTTGGAATAGGTCATACTTGTGTATAAAAGACCAAATTCGGCCAGCACTTCAGCGAATGATTTAGTGAGTCTCAAAGAGTTTGAGAGAGGGTTTATTTTGTTCTAAGACATTCTTGGTTGAAGAACAAAATAATACACAAAATAAATTCTATATAGTTCTTTTGATTGTGAAAAGGTGTTTCACAATTTGGTCTAGCAACCAAGATCAAAGAAGCTCCTTTGATATTCGTTCGAAGTGTGGATACCGCTAGAGGGTGAAAATCATCATCTTCAAAGTTCGTGTTCAAGCTTTGTGATCGTGATCAAGTCTTCAAACCTCCACCAAAGACCAAGAGAATTTGATAGCCATCAAGGGTTAGTTTTATCCTCTATTCAACTTGTTGTATTTGATTTAATCATATGAACAGATCCATGGCTTTGGGTTTCAAAAATTTTAAATTGCTATACTCCGCTGCGCATGTATCTACGGAACCCAACAATCAGAGTACAGCGGTTCAACAGTTACACCATCAGCGGTTTGAGTAGGTGCGGCTGAAGAACTGGATGTAGCGGTTTCAGTAGGATGGTTGTCAGTTGCTCTATGTCTAGTGCCTGTCTCAAAATCACTAAAATCATTAGCAACATTTGGAGCCATATGTGTCTCAAGGAGAGCATGTTCATCAAATGTAACATGGACTGACTCTACAATTTTTAAAGATGTCTTATTGAAACAACGAAAAGCTTTGGAGTGTTTAGAATAACCAACAAAAATACCTTCATCGGCCTTAGCATCAAATTTACCTCTATGCTCTTTGCCATTGTACAAGATGTAGCACTTGCATCCAAATATCTTGAATAAGGCAATGTTGGGTGATCTGCCTCTCCACAATTCATAAGGAGTCTTGTTGTGAACTTTGATGATGAGGGAGCGGTTCTGGGTGAAACATGCGGTATTGACAGCTTCGGCCCAGAAGTACTTGGGAAGCTTGGCTTCTGCAATCATAGTCTTTCCCGCTTCAATCAAAGTTCTGTTCTTTTTTTCCACTACTCCATTTTGTTGTGGAACTCCAGCGGCAGAGAAATTATGATCAATCCCATGATCATCACAATATTGGGCAACACCATTGTTTGTAAATTCGGTTCCATTATCTGAACGCACAGCAACAATGTCATCCAATTTCTGAGTTTGGAGCTGTCTAAAGAGAGCGGTTATGATGCCATAAGTATCATCTTTAGAGGCCATCATTTCCACCCATGTATATCTTGCATAATCATCAACCACCACAAGTGTATAGCGGTTTCCTCCTATACTGGCGGTTGGAACAGGTCCAAATAAATCCATGTGCAGCAGTTGCAAACAGCGGTTCATTGAAGGCGCGGTTTTACTAGGAAATGACTGTTTGGGCTGCTTTCCAAGCTGGCATGCTTTACACTTTTCATCATGATGGTCAGCCATTTTGGGTAGTCCGTTTACTAGACCATCCCTGTGCAGTTTTGCTAGATACTTGAAGTTCAAGTGGCTGAGCCGCTTATGCCATAACCAGCTGCTTTCACTTATATTTTTGGCTACAAAACAGAGGTCAGCAATAGAAACAATATTGCTTAAATCAATTATATAAACATCACATGTTCTGTTGCCAGTCAGTAAAGTGACTCCAGAGGAAGCATCTTTGATATAACAGCTAGTTGATGTGAAGATGCAGTTCATTCCTTTGTCACAAAACTGAGATATGGAGAGAAGGTTGTGTTTGAGTCCTTCTACTAGTGACACATTTTCAATAGTCACCTTTTCTCGTTTGATTGCTCCATATCCCACTGTTTCTCCTTTCTTGTTGTTTCCAAACACTACTGGGGGACCTTTCATTTGGATGAAACTGCAGAGTAGTTCTGAATCTCCAGTCATGTGTCGTGAGCATCCACTATCCAAATACCAGAGATCCTTCTTCTTCTTAGCGGTTCCAGCCATAAAACATGAAATCTGAAAAATAAACATGAAAGGTTTTGGTCCCCCTTATTCCTTGGGTCCTAGGGTTAGCAGCTTTTTGGGACCCACACCTGTTTGACCTTAGGATTTTTACGTCCCTTGGCATTGGGTGTGAATCTTAAAAGACAATGACCAGCACTATGACCAAAGTCGGCACAAATAGAACAATGAATCAAGCCAGGTTGTGGTTGCGGTTTTACAAACCCTTTACTGACCTTCGGTTTCTCATGTTTTACTGGGTCAGCGGTTTTGGCTTTAACAAAGTTAACCTTCTTGAGTTCCACCTTTCTCTTAGGTGCGGCTTTAGGAAATATAACAGGATATTCCTTAAACCGACTAGGAGCGGTTTCATCACTCAATACTTCCTTGGTTGCCTCAGCCGCTGTGGATTTCTCTTTCCACTTTGGATCTCTCCCAGTCTGGTTTTTAGGATACTCATAGAAATAATTTTGCTTTTTAATTTCTTCTGTTGAGCCCTTTTTACCAGCATGATTTACCTTAGGAATTTCTTTGGTTTGTTCAATTGGTTTCACACCACCTTCAGCACATAGACAAGGACACTTACACCCATCATCAGTTTTAAATCCCAATCCACTTTTCTCCTTAGAGAGAATTTGTGAATTAACGATTTGTTCCATGGTGACACCAGACTTAGTCCACACATCGGTCACTTTTTGAAGTTCATCCCTTTGTGCAGTAAGATCATGGATTCAGGTGTTAAGTACCTCGGTTCTGTCCTTAAAGGTAGCGGTTTTCTTCCACAATAGAAGCTATCCCAACAATTTGGAGCTTGAGTTTTTCAATCTCCTCCTTATGGGACTTGCACTCTTTTTGGGAATATTCAAGTTCCGCAGCCATTAATTTATATGCCTTTTTAAGCACAGTGTGTTGTTGACAAATAACATTGGCACGTTCAAGTACCTGGTCATCATGGCTTTGTTCGATTTGATCCTTAGGAGAGTAGTTTGGTGAAATAGGAGTTTTGCCTTGTTTAGCTTCAGGAGTTCCTGGTGAAACTGACTTCATTTGATGGAGTGGCAGTGGAAGGCTTTCGTCAATTTCAACCTTTTCTTCAAATCCCATTAGGCAAAGATTTGCAACTCCTTCATCTTCATCACTATCATATGTATCAGAACCCATCCATGTTAATGGTTTTTCTCCTTGTTCAGCAACCATTCCTCTTCTCTTGAAAAACTTTTTGTTGAGCGGTTTCTTGGCAGGAGCGGCTTCATAGCGCGGTTTGGGACAACTGGAGGCAAAATGACCTGGTTGTCCGCAGTTGTAACAAACAAGATCATCCCTTTTCTTAGCATCAGCTGCTTTGTTGAATCTGGTTGGAGGGACAAACTTTGCAGGGCCGCCTGACTGAGATTGAGCTCTGTTCTTTCTGAACTTGGTGTAGTTTTTCACATAGAGAGCAAACTCGTCATCATCCATGTCATCAAAGTCAACTTGAGTAGAACTGGATGCTACACTTTGAGAATTTTGAGATGGAATGTAGGATTGATGAGATTGCTGAGGTTGAGAATAGGGTTGATGATGTTGAGGATAAGGTTGATGAGGTGGTTGGTAATACTCTGGAGGTGCGGTTTGAGAAATATATCTTGGAATATTTGGATTAAAAGAAGCGGTTTGTAAATGAGTATTGGATGCGGTTTGATGGTGATCTGGATTGTAAACTGGAGATGTGGCATTGTTGAAAGCGGCAAGAGAAAGAGACTTGAATCTGTTTTCGGTTTCATGAGCTTCCTCAAGCTTGAATTCAAATACCCTTAGCATGGCATAAAGATGACGTAGATCAAGAGCTTCCAGATCTTTGTTGTCTTCAATGTTGGTAGTTTTGATCAGCCATTTTCTACCAAGAGATTGCATGAATCTCATGTTCAGGTCAGTATTGGAATACTTGTGCCCTAGAGAGAAACATACATTGACAATTTCCACGAACCGCTCATAGCATTGGCGAAGAGATTCCTTTGGGTCTTTGACAAAGTAATCAAAGAGCCTTCTCTGTTGGTAGAGGCGGTTCTTCTTGGTGTCGGCATCTCCTTCCAGAAAGTCAATGATGCCATCCCATGTTTCCTTTGCGGTATTGCAATCTAGAACCTTTGAGTGAGTTCTTAGATCAATAGCTGATACAAGCATGGACATGGCTCTACCATCAAAGTCCACATTCCGTTGATCAGTTTCGGTCCATTCAGCTTCCAGCTTCTTGATTTCCGCGGTTTGTCCAGCAGTACCTGCATCAGGGTTAGCCTTCATCGGGACATAGGGTCCATTAACAATTGCAGTCCATAATCTGCGATCCTCAGATATCATGTGCTTCTTCATCCTATCTTTCCAGAAGATGAAACTATCTTCATTAAGAATAGGTAAGTGATTAGAGTTGGATGTCTGCATCATATGGGAGTTTATGTTTGCCATTGGATCAGCACCCAAGCGGTTAAGCTTGTAAAATAATTTTTGGTGGATAAGCTCTGATACCACTTGTTGGTCCCAAAGGGCAACAAGGGTATAGAACCGCTAGAGGGGGGGGGGGTGAATAGCGGTTTAAAATCTTTTTTGAAATACCCTTGAAAATCAACCAAGTACTTATCAGTTTGATCTATTGCGGTTTAAAGCACTAGAACCGCTCAGATAAAATGCACAGCGGAGTTTTGCGGTTTTGTCCAAACTGAATTATAAAGAGTAGGGCGGTTTAAGTGGTTGAAAAAGGAATGATGCAACTGACAAGGCACAACTGAAGTATCACAAAGTATGCAAATCATTTATCAAGTCATTTCACATGAAAGTAAATAAAGCTCATAAACATAAATGTAAATGACAAGACAGAAAATAAAGATCAAGGACACACAATTTGAAGAGGTTCGTTCTTGAAAGAACTACGTCCTCTACCAAGGTGGTTAGCCTAGGATTTTCTAATAGCTACTAGACTTGTATAGATTTAGAGGAGTTTTTACAAGATTACAAACGAATCCAAACTCTAAATGAACAATCTAACCTAACAATGCTATTATAACAACCTGTGTTTTCGAGGTATATAATCTATAAGAAAATATACTCCGGGTGTGTAGTGTGGAAAGAAATAAAGAGCTCAAAATATCTAAGTGATGGTGAGCAAATGATTACTTTCTGTGCAAGGCTGAGTTGTGATGGTATGAAGGCTTAAAGCTTTGATGAAGAACTCTGGGTTTGCTAAGGAGATGATGAAGATATGAATATCTGGGTTTTCAATCTTCAAAGCAAACTTGAATACTTGGGATATTCTCTTTGAAGCTCAGCAACCTTCAATGTTGAGCAATGAAGGCTATTTATAGTGAAGGCATTAGTGACCGTTGGACAATGAGGTGAGTCATTGTATGGCGGTTTTATGCGTTGTCACAATCCCATTGGTTGACCTGTCACTGTCGTCCTTTGCTTTTGCTTTGTGGCAGGAAGTTGTTGGATCACTACCTGACATTGTCCTTTTAGTTGTTGGAAAAGTACAACGGTAACTTTTCAAAAAGTGAGGCAAACCGACATTCCAAGAATAACTGAACCATGACTTGAAGTTTAAGGATAAGTCACCAGTCATTCATTTACGGTTGAAAAGCGAATGTTTGTCTTCAAGGAGTAAATGACAGCAATAACTTCTTCAATATCTTGGTCGGCGGTTCCACCAAATGCATGTGCGGTTTCATGAATGAACTTGAAATGCGGTTTCATCAAAGACACAACTTGCGGTTTGATGAAGGACTTAAGGCACCATGCTGGTGGTTTGAAGACGGCGGCTTGAGGGACACTAAACCGCTATGAATAAACTGATCATAACTCAGCCTAACTACTATACATCTAGAAATGGACTTGTCTAAAAATTGAAGTAAAACTTCATTACATGTAAACCTAAAGTCCATAAAAAGACACGTGGAATGAGTCAATCAAATCAGGTGGGTGTACTAACAATGAATCCTAACAGAAAATGTATTCGATTATTAACGATACATATACGCGAGATATGATTGTGACTAGGTACAATACGACCTATTCGACTACGTGCTTAGAGTCTAAGATGTTGGGCTCTACTTGAAAGTAAGGGTATCGTGATAGACACATTAGTGTGTTAAAGGTTATATGAATATGTACGTGCAAATATGGCATATGACAAAGTGACATAATATGACATACCCTACTACTTGGTTGGGGTCTGTTATTAATAGCC
Source organism: Campanula takesimana (assembly GCA_026119855.1). Classification (NCBI taxonomy): domain Eukaryota; kingdom Viridiplantae; phylum Streptophyta; class Magnoliopsida; order Asterales; family Campanulaceae; genus Campanula; species Campanula takesimana. The sequence continues at coordinate 478,677 of JAOWBW010000870.1, forward strand.
TCTAATTTGGCTTGATTGTGTTACGTGGACACATTACGTGCCATTGTTATACTGATTTGTATTCGCAATTATTGCGTGCGTATACTTGTATTTGGTGAGCACATGATTACATGGTTCCTGAAGAGCTAGTCCACTACTTTTGGACTTAGTTCTATACTCTTGTAGTTCAAGTAAACATCTACTTGTGCATTCTTGTGTGAGTCCAGCTGGTCACCTTGCTTGTTCGGAGATGTATAGGTTCACGCTTATCATGAGGCTGGGGCCAAAGTGATAATCGGGTGCCTATGTATCTGCGCTTGACCCCTTACTACAGGCCATAGTAAGGGCATAGCTTCCTTTATTAGAGCAATACGCCTGATAAAAGTGAATGCTAAAACTCGTGAACACCTCGTGAATCTTGTTCTTGTGAGTGATACTGGTTACCGGGTCCTCTTGTGTACTGCACAGCAGCAACTTGATTGATCGTGATTTGTCAACTGCAATAAGCAACGACAACAATGGTTTACTTGGGAGGAATAAGGTTGGAATATCCTTTGTAACGTGTTAGTTTAGCCTTATGTGCTAGCTACTTGATGAGTTGGCTTAGCCTCTCATATACTTGTTACTTGATGACATCTTGAGCATGATTACTTGATAATCTTCTTGATTTGCATGATTACATGATAACATGCTATGTACTTGTATCTAGTAACTTACTGAGATTTATCTCACCCCGTTCCTTGTTTATTTGTTCCCCCCCAGGAAAGCAAGTGGTAATACGTTATGAGGCTCGACTTAGCAGGGGCCTACTTGGTAGGTTGTTCTTGTTGGGGATTGTTATCATTTCCAGTTTTGGTGAGGACGATTTGGTATCAGTTGTTTAGACTCAGTATATTGGGTAGACTTGTATAGTTCTTGTAATGCCAGCTTATGTGCTAGGCATGTTTTCCGCTGTGTATAACCACATTTGGTTTAAATTTCTTGGTATAGAACTCGTTGTGAGCCATCTTAGCTCGTTTCTCTTGAGTATATATGATGTCAGTTTGATATAAGCAGATGTCATTCAGTTTCTCATTTCTTGTTAGTCACGCGCACCAGGTTCGAGGTTCTATTAGGGAATCCCGGGACTTGGGGGCGTGTCAACTGTACTATACTAGCATTGTTTAGGGTTACATCGACCATCTACAATGGATTCAACACCAATTTATATTCAACACCCACTTTATCACTCCACATCATCTTCTCTCCCTTCCAACTCATCCATTCAACACTCATTCAACTTTACACCCTACAATGGTTTGTTTAATCCCTCATTCAACACTCTTCCTACTCATCATCCTAATATCCTATACCCCACCACTTAAATTTTATTTTATATTCTTTATTTTTATGATTAGTAAAATAATAATAATAATAATAATAATAATCAATTATAATTTTTAAAAAATACTTCACACTTAATTATTTTTTTGTAATTGTAATTAAATAAATATGAGGGTTTTTTGAGTGTTGAAATTGTTATTATTAAGATCCATTGCACTAAAAAGATTTTTTTTTGTATCCAAATCAAATGAAACTTGCATCTATTTATAGAGATTTTTTTTTTATGAATTTTGGTGTAAAAAAATAAAAAAAATTATTTACTGTAAAATAATTGAACTCAAATAATTGGTATGAAGAATTAAATCGGAAATTCCATGAACCAATGAATGATTGCCAAGTGTCACAACAAAAAAAAATAGAAAAAGAAAAAAAACTGCGCAAGCCCTTGACGCGCCTTGTCTGGCGCGTGTTCTGTGTTCTGCACGCGCCTAGCCGCCCTATCAAGAGGCGCCGCGTGGCAACCGGCTGGCCCTCCTCCCATTCAACACCTCCATCAACTCCCCGTTGCACCCTTTAAACACCCCAAGTCCCCAACTATGTTTAATCCCCATTCAACACCTCATTCAACCTCCACATTGTAGATGGCTAGCCAATCTCACTCCTTAATTTGTGTTATCTTCCTTCCACCCCCTCCCATAATTATTGTTCCAGTTCTCTTCACCTCTCTGTATTTGACGGCTTAAATCACGGCTGCCATTTGCTCCAAATGGGAATGTATTCGGAAATTTTGGGGATTCCTTTTCCTTGATTGTCCGAGTTGGGTTTGCTGTTGGTACTCCTTTCTTTCTGTCTTAATTTTTACCAAAACCATGAAGATGAAGCTCCGCACCCCGGTGTTGGGTTTGCTCTTTGTTACTGTTCTTGCTCCTATTTTCCTCTACACAGACCGTCTCTCCTCCTTGTGTATATTCACTATCCTTCAGATCTCCTTCTTTTCCCTTTTCATCTACTAATGTCTATTTCATGCTGTTGCAGATACAAATGATTTCATTGAAGATGCTTCCTCCCTTGTATGTTCACTTTTCTATTCCTCCTCTTTTTTTTTTTTTTTTTTTTTATCTAACCATCGATTCCCTTATTTAATATTTCTTCGCAGAATTTTGATTGTCCGAGTTGGGTTTGAAATTCTATTTCCAATCCCCTTCTTCTCTAATCTTCTCTTTCATTTATCTTATCTGTGATCTGTATTTTCGCATTTGCAGGAGTTATCCACCCAAATTAAACAACCATTGGGGGTTGTTTACCTTGATAATTCCACAAATTCCCTTGATTCCGACTCCCACATTACTAGACAGCTCACTCAAGGTATGCCCCTCCCTCTAATACTTACCCCCTCAATTATCCAATGTTGCAATTAAACTTCCTTTTTTGCTCATTTATTTATCTACGACTATTGTTTCTCCAGAAGCTGTTGTGATCGGAACCAAAGATTTATCTACCACCACCAGTGTTGTCATTGGGGAGAGTGAATCTGTCGGTGAAAACCCCATCAGGCAAGTGACTTATGGACAGCATGAAGCCGGTGATACAACACATAAAGTAGAGGTGGAGAGACAAGGCAGCTCAAGGGCCTCTGATTTCTCATCCCAAGTCGTACGTTTCTGTTTTCAGTTCTCTTTTCTGTTTTGAGCGCTTCCCCTCTCACTTCCATGTCCTCTTTTGTGAACGTGCCAGCAATCAGTAGTCTGGCTGTAGCTGCATATTCTTAGGGATACTAGTATACGTGATGGTTTATTATAGGAGTTGAATTGGTTTAAAAGGATTTTAGTATACATGGTGGTTTATGATATGAGTTGAATTGGTTTAGTAGGGATACTAATATGCATGATGGTTATGATATGAAATGAATTTGTTAGTTAATGAAGTGATAATTATTCGGTAACGGCTGCTTCAAATGTTGTCAACGTCCCCCTTTTTATAAATATATTAAGTTGCTTCGTACTCCCTCAATTAGTTGTAAATGTCTTGTTATCTAAAGGATGGATCCTTACTCGTACCGTTCCTCCGGTAGAAGTAGTCATTTTGTAGCCGCATGAACAAAATCTAGAATAAATTCATTGGTTTTGTTGAGAACTTCCACTAATATAAATGTACAGTGCTGTTTCCAAACTGTGTCTCACTACTATAATTATACTCGCCTCAATATGGGTTTTTTGAACAAATTAAGAAAGCTCACTTTTAAGCTCTTTTACTTGCATATGTTCTCAACTAACCTTATTCATCACACTATAGGATTGTAAAGTGCAATGTAGAACATAAAAGTTGACAAAGGTGGATTAGTAACTTCACTAGAATTTGGACAATTATTTAGGATAATTTCTTGTTTGAAATATGGAAACTCATCTAGGGACAGAGAGTAAGAATTTGGCTCCTAATTTATGCTAAACCTTCATTAAGAAATTACAATGACGGTGCATCAAGTGGCTCCATATTTTAACTACCCGATTTGTTAGAACTATTAAATGCATTTTCCTTTTTCGGTTAATCTAACTAAAGCTTTACTCTTTTACTTCACCTATGGGCTTACTCTTCAATCTTAAATAGTTTCTCCCTTCTATTCAGGAAAAGAAACACGAGCAAAGTTCAGCAGCAGTAACCAGGAAAGTTGGTGAGAGGGAACCTCTGAAGACAAAAGATGAGAAACAGAATGAACCAACTGTCTTGCCAGATGCTCTTGTCCGGCATCTCAAGGATCAGCTGATTAGGAGTAAAGTTTACCTTTCCCTAGCAGCTACCAGAAATAATGCCCCCTTCATTAGGGAGCTTCGATTACGGATGAAGGAAGTCCAACGAGTACTTGGGGATGCAAATAAGGATTCTGAACTGCCAAAGAAGTAAATCTTGTTAATCGGTTTATTTTCTCCATTTTATAATACCCTTAATCCCAAATGCAATTCTTGTTTTGGGAAGTAGGGAGCATTTTTATTTTAATTTTAATTTTAATTTTTTTTCAAATGACCACACCACCTTACATTCCTGTTTTTCGTTTGTATGTCTTTCCATTCTGCCATCTTATTTGGTTCTAATCAGTGCTTCTATATTATGAAATCCAGTGCCAACGAGAGGCTGAAGGCAATGGAGCAGACATTGGCTAAAGGAAAGCAAATTCAGGATGACTGTACAGCTGTGGTGAAGAAACTTCGTGCTATTATTCACTCGACTGAAGAGCAGCTCCGGGTCCACAAAAAGCAGACATTGTTTTTGACGCATTTAACCTCCAAAACTATTCCTAAAGGTCTTCACTGTCTTCCCTTGCGCCTTTCGACTGAGTACTTCGCCTTGAATACTTCTGACCAGAAGTTCCCAAATCAAGAAAAGCTGGAAGACTCCAGGCTATTTCATTTGGCGCTATTTTCAGATAATGTTTTGGCAACGGCAGTTGTTGTAAACTCCACTGTTTCCTCTGCAAAGGTAATTGATTGATCGCTCTCATTTACGTAATTATTCCATAAGACTATATTTACCTTCTGAAATTATCTGACGAGGCAATGTCGTTGCAGAATCCCTCAAATCACGTGTTTCACATTGTTACTGATAAGCTCAATTATGCTGCAATGAGGATGTGGTTTCTGGCAAACCCACCTGGCAATGCCACGATTCAAGTTCAGAATGTTGAGGAATTCACATGGTTGAATTCAAGTTATAGTCCAGTTCTAAAGCAGTGGAACTCTCAGTCGATGATTGATTATTACTTCAAAAATCGTCGTGCTGAGTCTGATTCAAATTTAAAGTTCCGGAACCCAAAATATCTCTCCATCATGAATCATCTTCGATTTTACCTGCCAGAAATATTCCCAAAACTCAATAAAGTCCTCTTCTTGGACGATGATATTGTGGTCCAGAAGGATCTCATAGGCCTTTGGTCTGTTGATTTGAAGGGAAAGGTGAATGGTGCAGTAGAGACTTGTGGGGAAAGCTTTCATCGGTTTGATCGTTATCTCAATTTTTCTAATCCGTTGATTTCGAAAATTTTTGATCCCCGTGCATGTGGATGGGCATACGGCATGAATATCTTTGATTTAGAGGAATGGAAGAGACAAAATATCACCGAGGTGTACCACTCATGGCAGAATTTGGTAAGTCGTACCGTTATAAAATCCATTGTATCTTGAGTTGGTATTAATTAATTACTCCCTCCACCTCAAAATGAATCCCTGTTTTTTTTTAATTTACTCTTGATCAAGAGAAAATTTGAATTTTTTTGGACATTTATTTTAAGACGGAGGTAGTATGTAATAACGTGATTGAATGAATTAGCAACTTGTTTTGTGTCCAGAATCACGACAGGCAGTTGTGGAAGTTGGGAACTTTGCCGCCTGGCCTGATAACTTTCTGGAAGAGGACATATCCCCTTGATCGATCGTGGCATGTACTGGGTCTTGGTTATAACCCGAATGTGAGTCAGAGGGATATCGAACGAGCAGCAGTCATTCACTACAATGGAAACTTGAAACCGTGGCTTGAGATTGGGATTCCCAAGTTCCGGTCCTACTGGCAAAAGTTTGTTGATTATGATCAAGTATATATGAGGGATTGCAATATGAGCCCATAGACAGGCAGGCACTAAAAAATGATTATTACCGGTAGATATTAGTTCACAATACGACGTGGGCGCTTAGTTACCCAGGTCAGTATCATCTTAGTGGTTGTTATTCTTTAATTTAACATCAAGTTTAGAGTTCAGTGGTGTCTGTAAGTGCTGATTTTTTTTTTCTTTTTTCATTTCCCTAGATACAATTGGTAAGATTTGGGGACATGGGTTTTGATACAGTTAAATTGTTGGCATTCTGTGGGTGCAGAATGTCTGTGTTGAAGGGCAGAAGAAGTAGTTGTAAATGATTGAAGATAAAAGAGCTTTTGTGATGATTCTTGTAAATGATTGGTAGACAAGGTTTAGTGGTGAGTTTTGGTGGTAAGAATTTAGAGGAGGACATCTACTCCGCATTTAATCATCAACTGCATTGGCAAGACTGTATTTTTCTTTCATATGTTGGTGGGGGTGGTAAGTATTTGGAAGTGAGATGATTAGAGGGGTGGTGGTGGGGGGGGGGGGGGGGGGGTAGTTGGTTAGTTTTCATATGGGAGGTCTAGGTGGGTGCGGGTTGAAGATGAATGAATAAGCTGTGAATTTGTTTATATAGTCGGTGGTGTGAGACCAAAGGCCTTCTGGCCGAGTGGTATCGGGTGGGTGTGTTAGGGCTTCCCTTGAAGGGGAAGTCTTGGGTTGTCGGCTGTGTAGCTACATGTGATCATTAAAAAAAAGTTGGTGGTGTGAGAGGGAGGAGGTAACAAGAGTTGTAATATAACTAGTACTTTTACCCGTGCCAATGGCACGGTGACAGTACAAATTGTGTTACAGTATGGTTCCAAAGTCTAAAGCAGAAGTGGAAAAGAAAATCGATAATCGCGAGCAATTAATTTAGAATGTACCAACTTATTTAGGTAGACATTTTTCCTTGATCAAGCAATCTTTTATCAATTTCTAGAGGTTCTTTTGTCCCCACACTGATGAATCTATCAATTACAAAAGAATTACAAAAATTGAAAATAACAAACTTGGTCTCCTTCATCATCTTCGTAACATCGGCCTCAACATCAAGCTTCTTTAGAAGGCAATAGCGTATAGGCGGGAGGTTCAAAGGTTGGTAGTCGGAGAAATACTTGATGCCGTAAAGATTACATTGTATATTTGCAAACAAATTAATAAATAAATCCCAACATTACTCATGACTGACGCTAAAAAGAGAAGCTCAAAACCTGTGCATATTAAAAACTTGGGAGAAAGAAAGTATTTGAGAAACTACATCATATAGGAGTAGTTAGTTTTCAAACTCAGCTTTTGTATCACACAAAATAGTCTCAATTATTTTAATGTTGTAAGAAAAAATTAAAAACTCTAGCTAAACCAAAAGGGTAATGAAAAATAGGAATGCATAGAGAGCAGAATACCCAATGTTTTCATGTTACCTTTAGTAAACAAATTGGTTTAAGGGTGTCATTAGTTTTTATAGATGATTGATGGATAAACAGTAACACACATGAACAACTTGGTTGTCATTATTTGATTTCTATTTTCTTTAATAATGGATTTTCTGTTTTGAACTGATGCCCGGTTAGTGACTCATTTGAAAACAATTTCTTGAAAAGCATTTTCTGGAAGCTATTTGTCGTGTAACAAAGAGAGCCTACTTAGCTAAAACAAAGTAGAAATTAATAATCATGAAGGTTGCATACCAATTTGCAATCCAGTTATTCCACTTCCACATTTCCAATGTGAGATTCCCATTTGTAAATGTAGACCAACGAATATATACATATACTCCCTCCGTCTCCAAAAGGATTTTCACATATTTTTTTAGAGAAAATTACCACCTAATCCCTCATCTTAACTGAATTTACCACCTAGTCCAAGGCCATATTTTTTTTTACCATCTAGTCCAAGCCAATATTTATATTTACCACCTAGTCCATTAGAGTTATTAAATCCCGAATCTACCCCTTATCCAAATAAAACCATACCCCCTCCTCCTTTCACGCAGTCACACACGCACACCCCACTCTCTCTCTAGGCGACCTTTCTCTCACTACTTCCTCTCTCTATCCTAACGCCCTCCGGCGACCCTCCGATCCCCATCCTTCGGTGACCCATCCGATCCCCATCCTCCGGCGAACACTCCGATCCCCATCCTCCGGCGAACTCCCTTCCACTGGCCTCCCTTCCCCTCCCCCTCCAATAGCCGGTCAACCCCTTCCCTCCGACCACCCCTCACCTCCCTCGCCTCCGGCCGACCCAATCAACTCCATCTTCTCTCTCTACCCTACCTAGCTCCGGCGCACCCCACTCCCCCGCCTCCGGCGACCCCTCCCCTTCTCAAACCCAGTAACCCCTCCCCTTCTCAAACCCCGGCGACCACACCCCTCCTTTAACTCCGGCGATCCTTTCCCAGAATCGACGACGAAAATAGCGTCCTAGAAGCCGGAGGAACTTTTTTGTGCGGATTTGGTTGTTTTCCATGGAATTTGAATTCCATTGAGATTAAGAGGAGGAATTGATTTCCGCCGGACTCAGGCAAGGTTTTTCGCATACTTTTTGCTCAATTAGTATACTACACTCAGCCTATATTTTACTTTATTATTATTATTTATTTTATACACAAAATGTTTGCGGGTCCGATTTGCAATTTCTTACTGCTGTTCTGTTACACTGTTAGTGTTAATTATGTACTGCCAAATTCAAACACAATGGACTGCTGTTGTTGTTGCTGGCTGTTATGAGTTGTTGTTGCTGTCATTGAGTTAGTGTTTGAACTTTGAACATGCCTTGTTTGTCCACAGATGATGGAAGGTGCAGCTTGAGGAGTCTGATGTTGTTGTTGTTGCTGTTGCTGTTATGAGGAGTCTGTTAGTGGTAGTTCTGTTTTTTTTTTTTTTTTTTTTTTTTTTTTTTTTTTTCAATGACTATAAACAAACAAGATGTTGTTGTTGCTGTTATGACTTATGAGTTATGACTGAGTTACTCTGTTCAGTTAACTTTTCATCCTTTGTGTTGGGAATTTTATGTAAATTGTAAACACTAGTTCTTGCCTCTTGGCTTATCACTTTATCTTTAATTTATAAGTTACTCCCTTCGTCTCAAAACGAATGTTCAAAAAAGTTACAATTGTAAAATGTACCATTGAGATCAAGGGTAAATTTGAAAAAAATAAAAATATGCGAACTTACAATTGCGAATTTACAATTGTGAACTTACAACTGTGAACTTGTTCTTGGAACAAGTGCGAACTTACAATTGCGAACTTGTTTTTGGAACAAGTGCGAACTTGTTATTGAAACAATTGCGAACTTACAATTGAGAACTTACATTTGCGAACTTACAATTGCGAACTTACATTTTTGAACTTACAATTTGTGAAACTTACAACTGTGAACTTGTTCGAACAATTGCGAACATGTTTTTGGAACAAGTACGAACTTGTTATTGGAACAATTGCGAACTTACAATTGCGAACTTGTTTTTGTAACAAGTGCAAACTTGTTATTGGAACAATTGCGAACTTGTTATTGGAACAATTGCGAACTTACAAGTGTGAATTTACAATTGCGAACTTGTTTTTGGAACAAGTGCGAACTTGTTATTGGAACAATTTCGAACTTACAATTGTGAACTTACAATTGTGAACTTACAACTGTGAACTTACTGATTAGTTCACAGTTGTTTGGTCGCCGGAGTTGTTTAGATGACAACTGAGAACTTACTGATAAGTTCTCAGTTATTTGATCACCGGAGATGGTCGACGGAGGTGGTTGCCGGATTATGGCACCAAAAAAATACTCGCCGAAGGTGGTCGCCGAAAAATGGTTGACGGAGATGGTTGTCAAAAAATAGTCGCCGGAAAAGGTGACCGGAGGTGGTCGCAGGAAAATGGTCGCCGGAGGTGGTCACCAGAAAATTGTGGCCGGGGGTGGTCACCGGAAAATTGTGGCCGGAGGTGGTTGCCGGAAATGGTGGCCGGAAGATGGTCGCCGGAAAACGGTAGCTGGAAAATGGTGGCCGGAGGTGGTCGCCGGAAAACGGTGGCCGGAAAATGGTTGCCGGAGGTGGTCGTCGGAGGTGGCCGTCGGGAAACGGTGGCCGGAGGTGGCCGTCGGAAAACGGTGGTCGGAAAATTGTGGCCGGAGGTGGCCGCCGGAAAATGGTCGACGGAGAAGGTGGCCGGAGGTGGTGGCCGGAAAATGGTCGCCGGAGGTGCCCGCCGGAAAATGGTCGCCGGAGGTGGCCGTCGGGAAACGGAGGCCGGAGGTGGCCGCCGGAAAGCGGTGGTCGGGAAATGGTGGACGGAGGTGGCCGCCGAAAAATGGTCGCCGGAGACGGTGACCGAAAATGATCGCCGGAAAATGTTTGCCGGAAAATAGTGGCCGGAAAATGGTGGCCGCCGGAAAATGGCCGCCGGAAAACGGTGGTCGGAAAATTGTGGCCGGAGGTGGCCGCCGGAAAATGGTGACCGGAGACGACCGCCGGAAAATGGTCGCCGGAAAATGTTACCGGAAAAGTGGTCGGAAAAAGGTTGCCGGAGGTGGTGGCCGGTCGGTCAAAGTTGTTGACCGGTGAGAAGGTGAAAGGTTGAGGAGGGAGGGGTAATCATGTAATTTTCAGTCATTTAGTAAGGGCATCCATGCCCTTTTAATATCCCTTGGACTAGGTGGTAATATTGAAAATACCTTGGACTAGGTGGTAGTTTAGATTTTAATGAGGGACTAAATGGGAGTTGCCCCTATTTTTTATAAATCAACAAAAAACTATTGTTCAAAGTTCCTTCGTAGTAGTAATTGAGAAAAAAATATGAAGATCATTTTGGGACGGAGTGAGTACGTTGGAATTCCATATCTTGGTAACCAACTCACAATTTTTCACTTATAATTTATTCTGATCAACAAACAAAGAGCATAAATTTGTAAAGAAACTGACATGGAGAATTACAACAAAATGAAGGATTGTGTTCTCTTTTGCCGGAACAATAACGGTTGAATTGGAAAATACTCGAGGAAAAAAGCAAGAGCAACCATAACAGGCACTATTCCATTCACACCAAAAAGGATCTCTATTTTCTACCAACATACACCTCAATGATTTCACATAATTGAATCCGGGTGAGGTGCCACTGGTGAACGCAATAACCGACCCATAGAAGATGGTAGACCTGTAACCCATGCCTGCCATCAATTACCTTCTCCCCAACACTGGTGTTCTTCAATCAAACTGAAAATCAATTTAATCCAGCCACTATGTAGAAAGTAAACCGTGTAGATGGATTTGCAGCAACAAAGAAATTACCTAAGTTTACTCCCAAGTATGAACATTTCAGGGTTGGCGTTGATGTAAGAGGACATTGCGTGAAATCGTCTACTTCTTTGTCGTCTAGTTCTTCCCTCTCTCTCAATTACTTGGATGCAACGGCAGAATGGGAAGAAGCCAATGATTAACACCATGTTACCCTGACCAAACCCTAACCATCATTTAAGAGGGATTTCACCACAATCCCAGTAATTTAAAATCCCCCTCACCATTGTTCGTGCCTATGTTAGCCTCATCGCTAATTTTCTTTTGTCCTTCCTCTTTCCGTTTTACTTCTTCACGATATTTTTTAGCAGTTCGGTCAAACGTGAAGTAGCGAAGGAGAGGTGGTGTAACTGCTATGTTTGCCTCTGCCAGTCCGTGAACTGCCGTGGAAGAGGGATCAATCCGAGCCGCTCTTTATGGTGGTTACCAATCAATCTCAGCCCCTCTTTATCTTTCAGTTATTACTGACTCATATTGTATTATAGATACTACTGTACTACTAGTACCAGTAATATGTGGACTGGAGGGGATGTCTGTTTTGTTTTACTCCTTTAGTTGATGTTGTTGCTGTCTGACTGTCTATCTTGTGCTGTTTGTTTGTTCTATACTAGTATATGACTGTGACCGAGAGAGAAAAGTGAAAATAATTAAATAAGGTTCAATTCCGGGAAAATATAGAAATATGCCCCTGTACTTAAGTCAAGGATGCAGATATGCCCTTATACAAGTTAATTGTCATATTAGCCCACGTACTTAGGAAAAAGGTGTGGATATTAGGACCCCGTCATCTTTCCATCCAAAATCTAACGAAATGGCTGACTGAGATGCTTAGTTGGCGAAAAAAAAATGGCTGATTAGGTGTCCAAATGGAATTTGTTGAGTATGGTGGGCTCTGAACTACGTCGTTTAGACACTTAATAGAATAAAATTAAAATAATTATTTACAAGTAACACCCCTCATATATGAAGGGGTAGAATGTGAAATATTTTCACAGTAAATTGACTAATTTACCCTCATTTTTAAAACAAAACTCAAATACACCTCTCATCTCCCCCAGGACACCTACCTCACATTCCCCCCATTACACCTGCCCAAAGGCCATTTTTTCCACCATAAAATCCGGTCCTCACAAACCACCCAACACACGCACACACATGGTACAAATCAAATTGTTGGGCTTCTTTAAAAGAGTGGTGCAGAAACATCAATTTCAACATCAACCTGCATTTCGTGAAGGAGCTAAATTCTTACGCCGCCGCCTACCAAGCCGACGTTGACTTACAGTCTTTCGAAACCACTCTCCAAGCTTGAGCTCTCTTATTCAAATCCTTTAAGGAAGTCATCGGATGTTGACTGTAAATTGATTAGGTTGTGTCATGGAATTTAGGGCTTCGATTTTGCTTAATCACATGTTGATTCTTGGGAGATTGTGTTCAATTTCTATTGTGAATTTGGTGGTGGTATTGAGTTTGGTGGTTGTGGTGGTGGTGGTGAGTTTGGTGGGTATGGTGGCGGAGGACGGTAGTAGACAATGATGGAATGGCGATAGTGGAGGAAGAAGGGGGTGGGTGGTTGTGCGAGTGAGGAAGAAGAAGTGTACTTTTTGTTTTAAAACCACGTAGTTTAGCCCTATTAAGTGCCAGACGACGTAGTTTTAAGCCTATCATACTCACCAAATTCCACTTAGGCATTTTGTTTTCATGTATAAACTTTTCCTAGCCAACTAATCATCTCAGTCAGCTATTTCGTTAGATTTTGGACGGAAAGATGACGGAGTCCTAATCTCCACACCTTTTTATAAGTACGAGGGCTGATATCGCAATTAACTTGTATAAGGGCATATCTGCATCCTTGACTTAAGTACATGGGCATAAATCTATATTTTCCCGTTCAATTTCGTTTCAACCATCCTACTTTTCCTTTTTGACTTTAACCATCATACTTTATTTATGGTCAAAATATGTTTAGCCCCCTTACGTTTACACCAAATCCCACTTTGTCACCTCGAACGAAATTTGTCCCAGATTGGTACCCAATGTTAAAATTATCCCACTTTGCCCCCTAGATCTTAACGACTGTTAGAAATTTAACATAATATGTAACGAAAGGACTAGTTTGTAATGATTATTAGTTTTTAAGGGTCAAAATGCAAAGTTTTAAATATAAAGTACTAAAATTTATTTCTTTTTTCCAAATAATTAACATTATCTTAAATTTTCTATAATTAATATTTTTTTGAAAATAATACTAATTTTTAAGCAAAAATATTTTTTAAAAATAATATGTATTTTTTTAAATAAAAATTTAGTACGGTTTTTTTTCCAAACATTTAGCTTTGCACGTATAAAGACACCGGTGATTTTTTGTTTTTTAAAAAAATATTTAGGGACAAAGTTATGGTAACAAAAGACACTCATTTTGGGACGAAGATTTCTTGAAAATAGACAGTCATTTAGGGATAGAGGGATTATAATGTTTTATTTTTTAAAACATAAAATTCTTACAAATATTACGATTTAAAAGTTTTATTTTATATTTTTGAAAAACATAAATAAAACATAACTGTGTTTTTTAGAAAAAAAACTTTATTTTTTAAATAATTTTATTTAAGAAAATAAAATAAAACGTACTAAATTTTTATTTTAAAAAAATATATATTATTTTTTTAAAAAATATTTTTGCTTAAAAATTAGTATTATTTTCAAGAAATATTAATTATAGCAAATATAAGATAATGTTAATTATTTGGGAAAAAGAAATAAATTTTTAGTACTTTATATTTAAAAATTTGCATTTTGACCCATAAAAACTACTACCTCTGTCCCTAAATGAGTGTCCAAATTTCATTTTAAGGGACACTGAAAATCTCAACTTTGTTGTACAATTTGGTAGCAAATATTCATATATAATCTTGTAATCTCCTTTCCAAACATTTAGTTTTGCACGTATAAAGAAACCGGTGAAAAAAAATTCGAAAAAAAACATTTAGGGACAAAGTTATGTTCCAAAAAGACACTCATTTTGGGACAAAGATTTCTTGAAAATGGACACTCATTTAGGGACAGAGGGAGTAATAATCATTACAAACTAGTCCATTCGTTACCTATTCTGTTAAATTTCTAACAATCGTTAAGATCTGGGGGCAACTCCCATTTAGTCCCTCATTAGAATCTAAACTACCACCTAGTCCAAGGTATTTTCAATATTACCACCTAGTCCAAGGGATATTAAAAGGGCATGAGTGCCTCTTACTAAATGACTGGAAATTACATGATTACCCCTACCTCCTCAACCTTTCACCTTCTCACCGGTCAACAACTTTGACCGACCGGCCACCACCTCCGGCCGACCACCACCTCCGGCAACCTTTTTCCGGCCACTTTTCCGGCAATGTTTTCCGGCGACATTTTCCGGTGACCATTTCCGGCCACCGTCTCCGGCGACCATTCCGGCGGCCACCTCCGGCAACCATTTTCCGGCGACCACCTCCGGCCACCATTTTCCGGCTACCGTTTTCCGGCGGCCATGTTCCGGCCACCATTTCCGTCAACCACCTCCGGCCACAATTTTCCGGCCACCATTTTCCGGTGACCACCCCCGGCCACAATTTTCCGGTGACCACCTCCGGCGACCATCTTCCGGTGACCACCTCCGGTCACCTTTTCCGGCGACTATTTTTTGACAACCACCTCCGTCAACCATTTTTCGGCGACCACCTTCGGCGAGTATTTTTTTGGTGCCATAATCCGGCGACCACCTCCGTCGACCATCACCGGTGATCAAATAACTGAGAACTTATCAGTAAGTTCTCACTTTTCATCTAAACAACTCCGGCGACCAAACAACTGTGAACTAATCAGTAAGTTCACAGTTGTCAACAAAACTACTAAAAACACGATCGAATCCGGCGACCAAACAACTGTGAACTAATCAGTAAGTTCACAGTTGTAAGTTTACAATTGTAAGTTCGCAAATGTAAGTTTCGCAATTGTTCCAATAACAAGTTCGTACTTGTTCCAAAAACATGTTCGCAATTGTTCGAACATGTTCACAGTTGTAAGTTTACAAATTGTAAGTTCAAAAATGTAAGTTCGCAATTGTAAGTTCGCAAATGTAAGTTTGCAATTGTAAGTTCGCAATTGTTTCAATAACAAGTTCGAACTTGTTCCAAAAACAAGTTCGCAATTGTAAGTTCGCACTTGTTCCAAGAACAAGTTCGCACTTGTTCGAACAAGTTCACTGTTGTAAGTTCACAAATGTAAGTTCACAATTGTAAGTTCGCAATTGTTCCAAGAACAAGTTCGCACTTGTTCCAAGAACAAATTCACACTTGTTCCAAGAACAGGTTCACACTTGTTTCCAAGAAAAGGTTCACAGATGTTCTAACAACAAGTTCACAGTTGTCAACTAAACTACTAAGAACACGATCGACTCCAAGTTTATAGTTGTTCCAAGAAAAATTCACATTTTTCAAAAAAACAAAATTACAGTTTTTTTCAAGAACAAGTTCACAGTTTGTTCCAGAAACTTTGTTATTCCAACAACAAATTCACATTTTTCAAAATAAATCTCATCAAAATGAATGTTTACAAAATTTAAAATTGCTATTAGTAAAAAGCAAACTTAAAAAAGACAAAAAAGAAGCCTCTCTATTCTTAAAACCAAAAAGTTAAACCAATAATAGCACAACTTTTAAACTCCTTAACACCCAAAAAATCCAAAGTTGTCGTCCCAGAATTCGAACCCACCCCTTGAATTTTAACAACATTCCAGCAAACATTATATAACATGGTTGTAAGTAGATACCCAATACTCGTACAATCATCAAAATTCAAACAAGAATAATCACCAACTGGGTTCACAACTAACTGTCTAATTCTCAACTTATTCTTGGTAGTGAAAACATTGGTACTATCACCATTACCCAACTTATCAAATTTAACAACTAAATTAGAGTTTCCAACAGCTAAAATAACAAACCCAATTGAATCACAGTTCTCACCCATCGGAAAAAATGCCACGGCCGAATTAGTATCCGGGCATCGGAAAAAATTCATCAGCTATAATAAATCGAAACATTTTCAAGTAACAATTCAATTCGCACCATGTAATCAGAGATAAATTAGAACACATAGTAACAACAAAACACACACAAAAGAAGATAGAGATTAAGGAGTTTATGAGACGGTACCTTAATTAGAGGTAGTGAGAGAGAGAGAATGGACGGCGAAGGCTGGTGCAGCTCGGCTGCTGATTAAGCTCAGGCTATTTATCTTTCTACCTCCGACCTTCAACAACAAGCTACAGTCTGAGATCCAGATCTGGCGAAGGTTGGAGGTAGAGAGAGAAATAGCCGGATTTTAATGGTCGCCGGAGATTTGCGTGACCGGAGGAGAGAAAGAGGAGGGGTCACCGGAGGTCGGTAGGTAGAGAGAGAATAGATCTGTAGCGGCCGGATGTAGGGGGTCGCCGAGGTGGTAGCCGGACGTGGGGGAGAATAGATCTGTAGTGGCCGGATGTAGGGGAGGTGGGGGCGATGACCGGAGGAGGGCATATACGTCGCCGGATTATTGTTGTCTTCGGCCCAGGGGAAGAAGACGATCGAAGGCGGAGAAGGTTGGTCGGAGGTGGGCGATGGGAAGGGTGGTCGGAGGGGCAGGGAGGAGGAGGGCTTGCCGGAGGTGGGGGAGGGATCGTCGGAGGTGGGGGGTAGAGAGAGAAACAGACGGTGTGTGGGTATGGGTGTGTGTACGTGCGTGTGAATGAGAGGAGGGGGAAGGGGAGGTGGTTTTAATTGGATAAGGGGTAGTTTCGGGATTTAATGATTTTAGTGGACTAGGTGGTAAATAAGAATATTAGCTTGGACTAGATGGTAGATAGAAATATTAGGTTGGACTAGGTGGTAGTTAGGCTTAGGATGAGGGACCCTATGGTAATTTTCTCTAAGATCTGAGGGGCAAAGTGTGATAATTTTAACATTGGGTACCAATCTAGGACAAATTTCGTTCAAGGTGGCAAAGTAGGATTTGGTGTAAACTTAAGGGGGCTAAACATATTTTGGCCTTTATTTATTGTATTTCGGAAAATGTATCATCCTAATCAAAAATTTGCAGATTAGGCATTAATTAGACACAATTTTGGTCGGGGTTTTAGGTTTTCAAAGTATATCGATTTTTGCGCAAAAAAGAAAGTACCGGAAGTTGGGTAAAAGTACTGTATGATAGTGTGGGATTTCCCCTTTCCTTCCCTGAATTGGCCGTTGAGGAGGTTGGGTAAAAGTATGATTAGTTGCTTATTCCAAATCGTTGTAAATTGCAAGTTGTCAAACATGATAGCCTTCTCACTGCAATTCTGCCATTGTTTAGTATACCTCACTTGATACCTAAAAGGTGAGCACAATAACTAAGGAAAAATAATAAAACAAGGAAAGTGTGTGGTAGAAAATGAAGAGAGAGAATGAATGAGGTTAATAGTAGGTTGGTTGAATGAATTGTGTGGTGGAATATGAAGAGAGAATAAGTGGGTGTGGTAGATTGAATATAAAATTATAAAAAGATTACCATTTTAGGAAGTCTCAAGTGAAGTGGGGCGGACCAAAATGGAAATAAGTCTCAAGTGAGGTGGGACGGAGGGAGTATACTCCTTTCCTCTAGCTCGAGATAAGATTTTTTGTAGCTTTTTTAATACTTTGACCAAGTAATTTAAATAAGAAATAATTATCCTATTAAAAATTTAAAAATTGTTATTGAGAGTATTATTAATCGTGATATAATAACATTTTTCAAAATTTTATTTGAATTATTATATTTCTTCAAAAGACTTGGTCAAAGTAAAGTCAAGTTTACCAAAATCCTATTTCGAGCGGGACTGAGGGAGTATATATGGCACAAGTACTGTGAGAAGTAGGCTGTAAACGAGCCGAGTCGAGTTCGAGCTCGAGCCCACTTGTTTGTTCGAGCTTGAGTCAAATCGAGCTCGCGAACAACTCGAGTCGATACCGAATTCGAGTTTTAACGAGCTGAGCTCGAGCATGGGCTTTTTTTATTTTCTATAAAAATGTGTTCTTAACGTGCTTATCGAGTCGAGTTCGAGCTGGTCGAAAACAAAAATTTCAGTTTAATTAGCTATCGAGCCAAACTCGAGTTTTTAACGAGCTAAACGAGTTGAACACCGTCGGCTCGAATACTTAACGAACTTGAAACTCCATTCGAGCTCGAGTCGAGTTACAACTCGAGCCCACTTGAGTTTTTACAACTCGAGCCCACTTGAGTTTAAGCTTTTACGAGACGAGCTCAAGCTGGGTCGACCACCACCAAAGCCACTCGTTTTCATCCTAAATCACAATTGAAATCATACTAATGTTTGTCTAGTCAATGCGATGATAGATTTATCAATAATCGATTAGATTGAATTGGTTAGGGTTTTTACTGGAGTCGGTAAAGTGGCGTGATGGATCAGCTACCGGTGTGGAAGCTTCCATCCAGTAAACCTTAGCTCCTGAGTAGAATTTGCGGAGGTCTAGAGCGTCGTAGTCGAGAAGCCTTTGAGCTTCGAAATAGCAAGTGATGAAGATCTGGAAGCCGCAGTCTAAGAGAAAGGCGTCGACGGTATCAGTACGGAGTTGAGATCTCATGTACCACTTTTGTGTTCCACTCCATGTACCACTTTCAATCTAACCGTTCACATGTTTGCATAGTATTACGAAAATACCAATCTTAGTAACTGTGAGCCATTAGATCTCTTGTGGCACATGAAGTGGTACACAAAGTGGTACAGAGGATTTGGACTATGTTTCTTGATCTGAGATGAGTGGCGGCAGTTAAGCCAGCTAGACCGACGCCAATGACTATGACACTGGTCTTGTTTGGTTTTGATTGGGAGGCATTTGGAGGTGGAGTGTGTAGGGAGGACGCTCCGGGTGGGGAACGCCGCCGATGCACACTCATTTACGGCAATGGCGGAGGAGAGCGCGGCGAGAAGTGATGGATGGTTTTGAAAAGGGAAGGGAGAGAATGGTGAAAGGCATCCTGGTCATCCTGTTTACGTATGGTGGTGTTGCTGGATAAGTGGTGATGCCTGGATAGTGGTTAGATTAGAGGCATTCTTGTTGTTTCTTTTTTGTTTTTCTTCAATTAATTATTTGTTTCTTTCTTTTCTTTTCTATTACTATGTTATTTTCAAATAATATTTTATTTTATTTGCTTAGCTTTATTAATAACTTTGAATTAAATTATTTTAAAAATAAAAAATAAAAAAAGGCATTAAAAAAAAATTAATTGTACTTATTTTAGATTTTTTTATAAGACAACATTTTAATTAACATTCGTTAAAAGTTTGGGGTCATAGTGGGATAATTTAAATTGTAAGGGTGATCATTGTAACTTTGAATGAAGATTGTTACGTTTTTCATCTATTTTTGTTAATTTTTTAAGGAGCCATCCAAAATTACAATCTTATTGCAACAAAAAGACAAATATTGAGCAACTAAATTGTAACGAACACAAATTAGATAATCAATTGAGACAAACGCAAATAACTAAATTGCAATTTAGTCTTTAAACAATTAAAAACTTTGACTGAGGGGAAGACAAAATAATTGTAATTTCCGAGAAGAGAATTGAAGGATGACGACTTTAGTTGAATTTCAGAAAGAAGTAGGAATGGCCGGGTGGATGAAGCCAAGCATTACTCTTTGAAAAAAACCTCCTTTCAAATTGACGAAATCCAATCCAGTCCAAAACTCATTTTCTTTTCATCTTCCAAAATCCCAAACAATGGCTACACTCGGAATTCTCCTCCTGTGTCTGATTCTTCCCAGCTTCACCTCTCATGAATATGAATTGAAGGCAACGAAGCTGGTTCACGATGTATGCATGAAAGCTAATCATACAACTGCTAACTACAACTTCTGTGTCAATTCACTCTACTCCGATTCAAGAACTCCGACCGCTGACCGTTTTGTCCTGGCTTACATCTCCTTTGACTTGGCATACGTGAATGCCACCCACACCAACCAATCCATATCCCTTCTGCTGCAACAACACAATTCCTCCACCACTTTAACCTCCAAACTCATACGATGCCAATCTTATTACGTTAAGGCGATTCAGGCTCTGGCCTCAGCAATCAATGACTTGAACTCTGACACTTACTTTGAATTGGGTCATCAGGCGGTTAGGGCTGACCGTGCTGCCCGTGACTGCGAGGCCACTTTTGAGGGCCAGGGGAATTCCCCATTGTCGGCTATGAATTTCAATTTGAGGGGTCTTTCTAATATTTGTCTTGTTGTCTCTACACTTTTTTCCTAGCTAGTCAATATATCTTCTTGCTTGCTGGTGAGTGAGTGTGTGATTTTTGTAATCTTTGATCAAGGAGGAGAAGACGATGATTCGTTAATGTGAAGTTCTACTAATCTTTGATGATGGCTAGAGTTTAATGTTTGCGAATTTCGTTTGTCAATGTTTGCAACGATTCAGCTGTGACCAACTGTTGAGTGTATTTCGAAGATTCCTCTTTTGATTTGGTTGATAATTTTATTATTTTGATAAGCTGCAAGTATACTCTTTCCTTAAAATAAATAAATAAATAAATAAACTGTAAAGGTAACGACAAAAAAGCTGGTCTTCTAGGAGAACACCCGTTTCATAACAAAGAAAGATCATTTACATGACTTGGGATATACGTAATTTATTTATTTTCGTTTGCCAAAAGTAATATTTATTATAACTAAATGTAATAATTATGTTACTTATATGTAACATTGTTTATAAATAAATGTAACATATGTTTTACAAAAAAAAAAAAAAAAAAAGAACACATTGTAACTTGTTATTTCAAACATATGGATATAGTTATTACACATGTAAATGTAACAGTTTTTTTTTGACGAAATGTAATACTTTTCTATTAAAAATGTAACATATTATTTAAAAAATGTAACACTTTACACTTTGGTAAAAGAAAATATAGTATAATTTTCTATATAATAGTGCTACATTCATTTATAGAAATTGTTACATTCTTATTTGTATAATGTTGCTAAAACAAATATTTTTAGTTCTAAAGTGTAAAAGGGGTTGAACTGTTACTTTTATATATATATATATATTATATTTAGGGCAAATGATAATTTATGGCCCAATGTTGACATGCTTTTCACGATTAGGGGCCCGATGTTTCAATTTCATCGATTTAGGGCCCAATGTGGTCAAATATGGCCAATTTGGGGCTTTTTAACGAATTTCGTTAGAAAACTCAGTTAAGTTACATGTGATGCGCATGTGATGGAGAAATTAGATCATTTTAAAATTAAAATCAGTTTTAAGAGGTTAAATGTAAATATTTAAAATAAAAGGGTTACAATAATATTAATTCTATATTCTAATATTGAATAATCAATTAATAATTTTTTTTTAAAAAAAATCTTATTTAAAATTAATAAATTAATTTTTTATTTTCATCGATTGCTCAAAAAAATATCGATTATTTTACATTTTCTAAAGAAAATAAAAATTTATTAATTTCATTGTTGTACATTATTAAATATACACCACTTTGATGCACAATTTTAACTTATAAAAATTCTTGTTCTATCCCAAATGGTGTTTTGGAGGTGGTTTTTCATATAAATGATAATTGTGCATCAAAGTGTTGTAGATTTAATTGATGTAACAATGGAATTAATAAAATTATTATCTATTTTAGAATTATAATTTATTTTAGAAAATGTACAATAATTGATTATTTTTTACCAACCGGTGAAAATATAAATTATTTTATTAATTTTAAATAAAAAATTTATTTTTATCAGTTATACTTTTTAAATTAATGTTTTTAATAATTTATTATTCAATATTAGAAAATAAATTTAGTTTTGTTATAACCCTTTCAATTTAAATATTTTCATTTAACCCCTAAAAATGATTTTAAATTAAAATTGATCAAATTTCTCCATCACATGCGCGACACATGGAACTTAACTGAGTTTTCTAACGAAATTCGTTAAAAAGCCCCAAATTGACAACATTTGACCACATTGGGCCCTAAATGGATGAAATTGAAGCATCGGGCCCCTATTCGTGAAAAGCATGTCAATATTGGGCCCTAAATTGTCATTTGCCCTTATATTTATGTATAAACACTATTATATATAAGTAACACGTTTGTTACATTTAGTATTAGTAAGTATTATTTTTTACAAAGCAAAAAATAAAATAAAATTATATCCTGGGTCATGGGTATAAATGACCGTCTTTATTATGAGACGGGTATAAGTTATTCTCATTTATTTAAGTTTTTGTCAACGAAAAAAACAATCGAATTTTGATACCCAAAAAAAAAATAAAACTTGAATTTTGAATTTCTTACATATATAGCAGAAAATTTGTCCAAAATTTAATTGTCCCGATAACACTTTATTAGTTTTTTGGAGAATGCCTTGAATCGAGTTTCGGAAGATTTGGCCACGGCTTTGTCCCGGTAATAGGTCGATTTACTTTGAGGAGTTATTGGACATGCAAGTGGCCAATTGAATTGGGCACATGCTGGCGCACATGATAGCAAGTGGCCAATTGAATTGGGCACATACTACGCCAAATTTGATATAGAGTAAACTGCTTTTCTGCCCCTCGTACTATGGCTCCAACATCAATTTGACATCGGTACTATTGAAACAACAAATGTATGATGCGTACTATAGTTTTCTTGGCAAAATTAACCAAAATACTATTCAACCGTCAGTTTTTTCTAACAAACGTTATTTTTTCTAACAAACATTAATTTATTTTAACGGACGTTAATAATTTAACAATCAAATATAAACCTTTTTACATATCAGTCATTTACTCGTTTTTATGTTCATTTTTACCAGTACCTTTTAACTAAATTATTCTACTGAAAAGAAAAATACTCCTAAAATTAATTTTGTACACATTCATCACCAAACAACCTTTCCCAGTCTACATCCCGTCCCTACACCTCACCCTTCATCCCCACCACTATTACATCTCACAGCCACCAACCACCACCTTCCACCCACGCACCACCATCAACTCAAATCCACCACCGTCAACCCAACAACGCATCTCTTTCACCACAAACCCACCACCATTAACACCTCACCATTCACCACCATCAACAAAAAAACTCCACCCCGCCACCAACATAAAACCAACACCAGATTCAATTCTCTTCCTTGATACTCAAATTCAAAATCAATCCACAAACACACACAGTCACAGATCTGCTTTATAACTCAATTCAAAAATCAATGAACCCAAATTAGAGATAAACCCAGATTAGAGACCTAAGCTTCGACTTCCATCAACATTAGATCTGAGGATCCTCTGGAGAAGGAGACCAGCCGCAGAGTGTGGATGGTTTGGGGGTGGGAAGGAGGCGGCATCTATATTTTATTTGGAAATGGAGGATGCCGATCTCATGTGGATGGTTAGGGCTACTGGATTTGGGGGTTAGAGCTGTTATATCTTAGGGTTAACCGGAGAAGGCGGCAGCATAGGAGCAGGTTGCGATGGTATAGAAAATGGGTAGAGGCGGCCTGAAAGGATGGGGATGGCGTGGGAGGGTGGCGACCGGCGGTGGATGGTGACGGGAAGTAGAGGAAAGAAAACGGAGCTATTAAAATGGGGGGGGGGGAGGGAGATCGTTTTGTCTGTACCAGTTTTGGTCTAGTGGGGATTAATTTGTAAATGTAAGTTACTTATTTTTGCTCCTTTGTTTATCATTAGATTGATAATTAGGTCTTGTAGTTTAATAATTCACACTTTTACCTCTTATATTTTTAAATAAAAAATATCTGGTACGAACTCAACATTTGTAAATTTTATTTCAAATTTTTGTTAAATTATTAACATCCGTTAAAATAAATTAATGCCCGTTAGAAAAAATAACGCCTGTTAGAAATTGAATAGTATTTTGGTTAATTTTGCTAAGAAAACTATAGTACGCATCATACATTTGTAGTTTCAGCAGTACGGATGTCAAATTGATGTTGGAGCCATAGTACGAGGGGCAGAAAAGCAGTTTACTCATTTGATATACACGTTTTGTACAATAGATCTGATTTAGTTTAGGCTTTTAGCTTCGGGTTTCTTGTTTCCATAATGAATAGGTTTAGACTATTATAAATACAAGCTGAACATAACCACCACCATTATGCAATTTTGTGACTTTTGATTTCTTTTTTTCAGAGTCAAGAGTCATCTGTATAAAATTAGATTCCCTAGTTTCTAGGTTTTCTAATCTGGATCTCTTGTGTTTATTGGTTCACAAGATTGATCAATCTGTTTTTGGATCTTCATAGTAATAATTTAAGTTTCCATCCGCCCCTAGACATCGCCAATAGGTTATTCGTGAACCATGTTAAATTTGTGTTCTGGTTTAATTGTGTATTCATCATTATCTTCCATCTTATCTATCCGGTTATAACAAACTCGTATCAGACGGTTGGAATTTTGGGGGTTTTGCTTCTACAAGAAGATTCTGGGATGGACAAAAAAATCATCAAGTTTGATGGGAACAACAGTTTTTGTTTATACAGATTAAGATGAGGGTTGTGAAGCGAACATACAGAGCACGTGCAGTTCACGAGCAGCGAACGTGCAGTCCTCTTGCAGTGTCCGTTCAACAATCTGGGTGTTTAGGTTTGACACATCTGAGATTATATTCTGTTGCCTCTGACATATTTGAGTTCGAGATTTTCCTGGTTGTTCTGAAGCTCTTCACTGCAGGGGATTGAGAATCAATCAATTTGAAAACAGTCGGTGATTATTCAAATCTGTGTTAGACATAGAAATCTGGTGGATCTGAATCTGGGAGTTCGCCTGGCGTTCATGCTCATTGGTGATCTAAGAACGCATCTGAACTGTTCCAACATCTGATATTTGGTTGGGGCTATGTGTTGGAGATTATGCCCTAGGCCCTTGAGAAATGCCTTACGTTACATCATGTTCTCATTTGTTATGGAGATAACAACCCTGGATTATTATATGTTTTACATGTTTATTATAATAATCCCCGTCCCTGGTACTTATGAAGGACTAGTATAAGTTTAATCGATGATCATATGATGATCATGTGTATGTGATACAAATTAAACTTATGGGTACTTGTTGGAGAACAAGTATTGGACATGACCCACCTATGAGATTTATGTCATGGTCTGATGTCATAATTAAATCTCATATAGTTATATAATTTGATATCCTTAGACCTGAGATTATCATGGCCTTCCACATGATGAATATTATGTTTGACGTACTCAAACGCTACCCCTAACCGGATGGTTATAAAGACTACGATTGGCATAATCAGATTCTTGTACGAAAAATGATAAGTCAATATGGAATTTGTGTTGGATATTATGCCCTAGGCCCTTGAGAAAGGCTTATACGTTATATCATAGCTTCATTGTTATAGAGATAACAAACCTGATTATTATATCTTTTGCATGTTTACTATAATGATCATTTTTCCTAGCACTTATGAAGGGCTAGCATGAGTTTAATGGATAATCATATGATGATTATAGCGCATAGGATGCGGATTAAACTTGTGGGTACATGTTGGAGAACAAGTACTGGATAGACCCGTTATGAGATTTATGTCATGGTCAAATGTCATTATTAAATCTCATAATAGTTATATCATTTATCCTTAGACCTGAGATTATCATAGTCTTCCACATGATGAACATTATGTTTGACGTACTCAAACGCTACCCCTAACCGGGAAGTTATAAAGGCTACGATTGGCATAATCAGATTCTTGTAGGGAAGAATGATAAGTCAAGATGGGATTTGTCCCTCTCTCAAGAGAGATATCTGCTTGGCCACTCGATGAGTGAGATTGATAATAGTGTACAGCCGTACCCAAATGAATTGAAGCGTTCAATGTTATTTGCTCATATCAATCTACTCAAGATCGAGAAAGCATTGGACAACATAAGTTGACGTGGACCATGAATTATGTCCAATATGATATCGTGTGACAAAGGGATTGTGATATGTTCTATAAGGTTACTTTGGGCTTTCAAAGTTATACTAATTGGGTAGTCATAATGGCTTGCTAGAGTCCGCTTATGACTTACGGGTTCTGACTCGTTCGGACTCGTTGCCAACTTAGTATAATCTTATTGGGTCACACACAATAGAACGGATTGAATGAGGCACAAAAAAGGGGAAAAACTGGATCCTGGTGGAAGGATCCGTACGGATGGTTTGGAAGCCACCCAACCAATCCATACGGATGGTTTGTCTGGCCGAAAACAGTTTGTTCAAGACTTCTTGTTTGACAAGGAATTCTGATCCCAAAAGGAATTAGGTTTATACCCTATTATATATGTGTGCAGTCGGGTTTGAGAAACCTAATGGTTGATTTTAGAAATCATAACATGTTGTTTGAGAAACAATTACACACATATAGAGGGGATTATTAGTTTTGAGATTTAGAATCATCATAACTAAATAATCAATGAAGCAAAATAATTCTTACGAAGAAATCGTTTCTTCATCAAGCCTTGGGTCTAGCAATCCAGATCAAGAAGGTGTTCTTGATATCCGTTCGACGTGTGGATACCGATAGAGGGTGTTTGCTTTAACACCTTAAAGTTCGCGTTCATGGATTCGATCTTCAAGGGTATGTTTCTTTCATCTTGTATTTAATTTAATCAACATGCACGGATCCGGGCTCTTGGGTGTTTGATTTTATCTGTTTATTCCGCTGCGCATAATGCATCAAAACCCAACAGTGGTATCAGAGCCCCGTTCATTGTTGATTATTTTAGTATATCATGTTGAAATTGTTTAATTCGATTATATAATATCTACATGATAATAAGATGAATGTGTGATTTGAGTTTTATATATGAGATATAAAATTTATGAGCATGAATATGGGGATTATGTAATTATTATATAGATTTGATCCATATGAATAATTACATATTTGGGATATCAATAAATAATTGGATTATGTGTATTGATAATTTGGATCTAATTTGTGTATGTAATAAATTGTTTAATCATAGTATTGATTAGATCTAATTAAATTTGTAATCTGTAAATTCATGTTTCTGTAATCTGATTATGTACAAACATGATATTGGATTTGGTCGAATTTCTGAAATTCTGAAAAACTGGAAATCTGGGATCCTGCCAATGGATCCGTACGGATGGTTTGGATGATGCCAAACTGATCCGTACGGCTAGTTTGGAAATTCTCAGACTTGATTTTGTTTTCTGGTGTTCAGATTATTATGTAAATTGTTTACAGAATTCGAATCTGGAAACTGGAAACTGCTTTCAGACGGCTGGTTTTCGAAACCGTGTTTCCTGAAACAGTTTTCAGCCGAAGAATTCAAAAGGTTTGCAGAAATCAGAGTTCTAAAGAGTTTAGAACTGCTGTAATCTGTGAGATTAAGAGACAATGAAAGATCTTGAAACAAGTATCCAATCTATACGGGAATGTGGATGCCTTTTGGCTTAGTTTCGACCGTATAGAGAAGTTGTTTGGTTTCTTGATCTTAGCACGGAAATATGGATGCCTTTTGACTTAGTTTCGGCCGTGCGGTTTGTGCTTTCAATTTCAAGATGCTCTGTGGTGACCCGTTTGGAAAATTCTGATTCTAATATTTTTCAGATGGCTGGTTTTGGAAACCGTGTTTCCTGAAACAGATTTAAGTTCAGAAGTTCAAACTGTTAATGAGATCAGAATCTTAAAGGAGTTTAAGATTGGCGTAATCTCAAAGTTTCAGAAT
Source organism: Campanula takesimana (assembly GCA_026119855.1). NCBI lineage: Eukaryota > Viridiplantae > Streptophyta > Magnoliopsida > Asterales > Campanulaceae > Campanula > Campanula takesimana. The sequence goes on from JAOWBW010000870.1 coordinate 506,652, forward strand.
TACCCCTATACAAAGTGCAAATCGTTTGCAAGAGAAGGAAACTATATTTGGATTAATTCATTGCATGGAGCAATGGCAGGCTTACGCCTTGTTTCTGGGATTGCGAATGAAATATCCAATCTGTAAATTGTTTACAGATAATTTAGATTCCGTCCCCATTATGTTGCTTCATAATTAAATCACAAGATTTTGCTTCTGTTAATTAATTGGATTAGTTAACATCATTATGCAAAGACTATATTATATTATGTTTGACATAATTAAATATATGATGCATATCTCTAAGCAAATAAACCTTCTTAAAACTTAAGTCAAGTGCCAATCCATGATTAAAACACTTGTGAGTACATGGGTAGTTTTATGTGGGTTACGCCCTAGCGTAGGTGCACATCTATGAGAAAGATGAGTGAATCAGAGTTTCCTATACGTTTAAAATGGTTTGACTTAATTGGGCTATCAAAACAGTTTTGGGCCTAAGGCACAGATGAGATTAAAACATGTTTGACATAAAATGTCTAACAATATCATAAAAGATCTAAGAGTCACATATGATGTGATTGATAAAGAGTTATCTACCTAAATAACTTGATTTTGAGCAGTCGTGCCCTAGCCGACTCAAAGTTGGGTGAAATACGGATCTTAGCCTACTTAAATTATATTATACAATTATTGTATTTGAAGGTGTATAATTTAGTGGGAGTATTATGAAATACATTAAATGTCTCTAAATGATAATGGTATGAAATATATGTGTATATTTATTTGCATATTTCGTAGAATGTCTTAAACTATAATCATGTATAATTACTGCGATTGACCCCATTTTAAGAAGAATAAGATTAACTTCTATGACCTAGTCATGAGCTTAAGAATTGTTCTAAAGCAAAATCGGAAGTTATGAATTCTTAATAAATCCTATTTCTAAGAAACCTAATGCTTAAGGATGGACAAAGACATTTATTAGAAACATGTGGATGATTCTATAGATGTCAATTGTCTTATGACTTGCTACCATATGTTTAGAACTTTAGAAGTATCTGAAACACATGGATGCTTATTTGATAAGCAATCACTTAGAAAGCGTTCCTACAAGCAAGAAAGGCAAGAAAACTTTGAGATTGATTAGAGTCTAACATTCATTTGATGAATGAAAATGTATGATAATAAGTTCTCATGTTTTGAACATGGAGAGACATATTAATTACCTTATACGGATTGGTTATCATGTTAGTTTGGAACTAACAAACGGATTTGATATCAATTCATAAGCGACATTTGATGTTTAAAATGCTATGTCTTAATATCAAATGGAAACATTATTAAACTCTAAAGGTTAATAAGGACAAGGATTTAAGATAAAGGCAAGACAAAAGTTGTCAAGCCTAAAAGGAAATATTTGTGGCAAAACCTAAAATCCAAAGAATGTAATTTGTACCTTGGCAATTGGATTGACCGTTGGTGAAATTATAATTTGAATTAAAAGATCAAAAGGAAGGGTAGTTGGACTACCACTTCAAGTATTTATGTTAAAATTTCTACTTGTAAGGGTAAAGATTAACCTATGTGGCAATAATGATGCAATGGTTGCAACATTAATCATAGGAACTTGCGAAGTATCTTTACCTAATAAGTTCATATTTGTTTTGAACAAATGGTGCTATGTTCTTATTTTAAGTAGAAATATTATTTTGGTTTCTTCATTAGAAGATTATGGATATTTCTTATTTCGAATAAGAAAGTGTTCCATTAAATATGATTTGCCTTATTGTATTGCCAATCATATAATGGGACTTAATATCCTTATCTTGGAAGAACAAAATAATGAGCAGAACGTAAATAATTGAAATCTGAATATATGGATGTAATCGTTACATTCTTAAAAAGCATTAATGTCTATATTAATAATAAGAAACACATATCTAAAATTCCATGGGACGGACTTTTAAATTCACATGATTTCGAATCTTGTGATATATGTGAATCTTAAAAATTGATTAAGACACCTTTTACTAATAGTAGTGAAAATAAAGTACTTTTTGAATTGATACATGTTGATGTATGTAGTTTATTAAAGTAACAATGCTAGAAAGGATTTCAAAACCTCATGGCAAAAGTATTGATGTACTCTGATTAGATCAAAGTAATAAATATTTGAGCCTTGGACTCAATGAGAATTCTGCAGAAAGTCTGCAATTTAAGAAAAACAGAATCTGGAAACAGCAGCCGTACGGATGATGTTCCAGAAGTTTACAGATTGTCAGTAAAACACAGTTTTTCGTCTCATAATAAGTCAAACTGATCTTTAATTATCCTTTTGGATTATGTGCTGGAAGCAGCTGCGCTTACACTAAATTGAGATTCGTCTAAGGAAGTTCGTTATACCATATAAGATATGGAAGAAAGAAAACTTGGTTTGTCTTTCATAAAGATTTGTGATGTGATACTTTTGAGAAAAGTTTTGTCTTGGACAAAATCACACCTAAATCTAATAAATGTAATAGCACTTTCTAGATAAATCGTTTATCTCTAAAGAACTAGTGGGAGTAAAATGTATCTCGAAGAGTTCGAGACCCAAAATGACATGGAACCTAAGATGGAAGTTGAACAAATATTCACACGGAGTTGTGGAAATTCGTTCAAGTATACACAAGAAATTTGCATAACTGATAGGATACTATCTATAACAAGAAATAATGATTTCTCATAATAGAAAGTAATAGGGAAGATATCATTGCGAATAATTGACCTATTACCTATCAAGATGCAAAGTCCGCTCCAGATTTAGATCAATGACTTGGAGTCATAAAATCTAAAAGTGTATATTGATTAAGCAAGACTAAATGAGTAAAGTTAATTCATAATGTTGATTATGATGAAACTTTATCAACCATAGTCATGCTTAATATTATTAGAATTCTTATTGTCATGACTTCATATTTTGAATATGTAATATGACAGATGGATGTCAAAACTATATTCCTTAACAGGAACTTACATTAGGATGTGTTTGATACAACCTAAAAGTTTTGATTGATCCATAAGATTCTAATAAAATATGCAAGTTGCAGAAATTCATGAGATGGATTGAAGCAAACTACTTGGAGTGAAATTTAATTTTGATGAAGTATTCAAAGAGTTTGAATTCATCAAAGATGAGACTTGTGATTACAATAAATTTAGTGGGAGCGTAATATTATTCCTAGTCATATATATGTGGTTGACATATAATTCATTCTGAAAGAGTTTCTAAATGAAAGACTTTGATAAAGCCACCTATATCATTAGAATTTAGATTTATGGAGATAAATCTAAAACGTTGTTTGGTTAAAGTCAAAGTACTAGTAAAGACAAGATAGTGAAAAGTTTACTATGCAAGACTCTTGGAGAGGTTACTTGTGAAAGTCTAATGGCATTAATCTTTGCAAGATTTAGTCTTACTGGAAGACTAATGAGCAAGGGTACATGATTAGGATTTCATATGCTTCGGCAATTGGATCTATCATGTAAGCCATGTAAATGTACTAAGACCGTATGTCTCATATACTTGGAGTATGATGATATGATACCAATCGGATCCTAGTGAGAGTCACTAGTTAAGAAACACTCTTATGTTCTCTAAAAGGAACTAAAAGATGCGTTCTTGATCTTTGATGGAATAAAAGATGACTTGTAATAGTTACATAGATGCATTCTTACAAACCAAAAAAGATAAATATTGCAGTATAAATACATGTTTACGTCTAATAATGGTGTTAGAAGAGTTCTAAATGGACCATTACTATTCTGCAAAAGGTTAAGTATCTAGTGGCATGAGATGCAACTAGAAAAATGTTAAGATTAAGATTCTAATTAGTAAACTAGAAATCGTTTCTAGTGTCACTAATTTAATGTACCTTCATTGTGTCAATAATCGTTATTACACAAGTCAAGGGACTAATATCTTATCTAGACATATACTCAAACATTTCTATCTTACTCGAGAAATCGTCAAAGATGGGAGATGTTAAAATATGCAAAATACCTCATGATAATAACAAGGATAATTATCCTACATAATCTCGTTTGCAATTATGATGGAGATCATAACTAAGCTCAATGGGTATTGGATACGCGTTGATTGGGCCTATACAAGTGGGAGATTGTTGGATATTATGCCCTAGGCCCTTGAGAAAGGCCTATGCGTTATATCATAGCTTCATTGTTATAGAGATAACAAACCTGATTATTATATCTTTTGCATGTTTATTATAATGATCATTGTCCCTAGCACTTATGAAGGGCTAACATGAGTTTAATGGATAATCATATGATGATTATAGCGCATAGGATGCGGATTAAACTTGTGGGTACATGTTGGAGAACAAGTACTGGATAGACCCGTTATGAGATTTATGTCATGGTCAAATGTCATAATTAAATCTCATAATAGTTATATCATTTATCCTTAGACCTGAGATTATCATAGTCTTCCACATGATGAACATTATGTTTGGCGTACTCAAACGCGACCCCTAACTGGGAAGTTATAAAGGCTACGATTGGCATAATCGGATTCTTGTAGGGAAGAATGATAAGTCAAGATGGGATTTGTCCCTCTCTCAAGAGAGATATCTGCTTGGCCACTCCATAAGTGAGATTGATAATAGTGTACGGCCGTACCCAAATGAATTGAAGCGTTCAATGTTATTTGCTCATATCAATCTACTCGAGATCGAGAAAGCATTGGACAACATAAGTTGACGTGGACCATGACTTATGTCCAATATGATATCGTGTGACAAAGGGATTGTGATATGTTCTATAAGGTTACGGGTTCTGACTCGTTCGGACTCGTTGCCAAGTATAATCCTATTGGGTCACACACAATAGAACGGATTGAATGAGGCACAGAAAACGGGAAAAACTGGATCCTGGTGGAAGGATCCGTACGGATGGTTTGGAAGCCACCCAACCAATCCGTACGGATGGTTTGTCCGGCCGAAAACAGTTTGTTCAAGACTTCTTGTTTGACAAGGAATTCTGATCCCAAAAGGAATTAGGTTTATACCCTATTATATATGTGTGCAGTCGGGTTTGAGAAACCTAATGGTTGATTTTAGAAATCATAACATGTTGTTTGAGAAACAATTACACACATATAGAGGGGATTATTAGTTTTGAGATTTAGAATCATCATAACTAAATAATCAATGAAGCAAAATAATTCTTACGAATAAGTCGTTTCTTCATCAAGCCTTGGGTCTAGCAATCCAGATCAAGAAGGTGTTCTTGATATCCGTTCGATGTGTGGATACCGATAGAGGGTTTTTGCTTTAACACCTTAAAATCCGTGTTCATGGATTCGATCTTCAAGGGTATGTTTCTTTCAACTTGTATTTAATTTAATCAACATGCACGGATCCGGGCTCTTGGGTGTTTGATTTTATCTGTTTATTCCGCTGCGCATGATGCATCAAAACCCAACAATTTGTCCCTCCTCAAGAGAGATATCTGCTTAGGTCACTCGTAGAGTGAGATTGATGAAATGCGTGGCTACGCTCAAATGAATTGATGTGATCAATATCATTTGCTCATAATCAATCTACTCAAGATCGAGAAAGCATTGAACAATATAAGTTGACGTGGACCATGACTTATGTTCAATATGATATCGTGTGATAAAAGGATTGTGATATATTCTATGAGGATAACGAACTTCGTTAAGTTATATTAATTGGGTAGTCATGATGGCTTGCTAGAGTCCGCTCATGACTTATGGGTTTAATCTTGGTTAAACTCATTGCCAACTTAATATAATCCTATGGGGTCACACACAAAAGAACGAATCAAAGAAAAGGCTACAATTGGAATTGCATAAAAGTGCGTAAAATCGAGGAGGGAGGGTCCGAGTGGACCTTACAAAGGACCCGGGCGGACCTCTGTTGGTCCAGGCAGACCTATTTGGTGACCCGGGCGGACGGACCTCCAGATTTGCTGGTTTTTCCTAATTCGGGTTTTGACGGGATTTGGACTAAATTTCCTAAATGGTTTAGGACTTTTGGGTTTAAATACACCTCTCTTTACAAGGTATTAACCTAATTGATATTGTATCATTATTGGTAGCCTCCATGTGTTTGAGAAACACATTATTGAGTTTCGATTAAGAATCAAAAGCTCAAGAACACCAATAAATTCATATAGCCTTTGAAGATTAGAAAAGCGTGTTTTCTAATGGGTCTAGCAATCCAGATCTAGAATGGTTCTAGATATTCGTTCGCGTGTGGATACACATAGAGGGTGTGTTCCTGTGATCATGATCCGAAGAACGCGAAGAACGAGGAGATCAAATATAAAGCTTGAAGACTTGAAGATCCAAAAATTTTAAACGCTCAACAACGGTTAGTATTCTAAATTCATATTGCTATTAATTTAATCATCATGAATGGATCTTGGGGCTTAGGGTTTTATTGATTTCTTTTTGCCGGCTTCCGCTGCGCATGGACCCTCAAAACCCAACAGTGGTATCAGAGCCCCGTTCATGTATGATTATTTTAATAATATCATGTTGATAATAGAATTTGATTATATGTGTTACATGCTATTTGAATTTAGATTCATGGTGTTTATGTGGTCTATGCGTTTTATGTGGTTTTATTGTTTTTGTAACTGATGTAGGAGCAGACCAGGCAGAATTCCAGCACAGCGGTATAGCGAGCGCCCGCCTGCCAGGGGTCAAGCGACCGATGGAATTTAATTCCCAAAACGGCTGTTCTCTCTGGCGACTAGAGCGCCCGCTTGCATGAAGGCGAGCGCCCGCTCGGTTTGCAGCAAAAAATTACTGTTTCGCGTTTTTTTATCGTTTTTGGTACAAACTTGGGTATTTTCGGGATTTATGTTTTATTTAGGATATGTTATTTTGTTAGGAGTATAAATACACTTTTCCTATCATTGTTTTAGGGTGAACAACTTTTATTATCAATTTTACTTTTGTTCTTGGAGATTTATCTCTATTTCTTGGTGGATTCCAAGGTTTTGTGTTTGAGGTTTCATCGGTGGATGAGATCTTGTGATTAGTGCGCTAAATCACGAAACTTATCGCTTTCGTGCTGCGACAGTTGGTACTGATGTAGAAGCAGACCAGACAGAATTCCAGCACAGCGGGATAGCGAGCGCCCGCCTGCCAGGGGTCAAACGCCCGCTTGAATTTAATTCCCAAAACGGCTGTTCTCTCTGGCGACTAGAGCGCCCGCTTGCATGAAGGAGAGCGCCCGCTCGGTTTGCGGCAGAAAATTACTGTTTCGCGTTTTTTATCGTTTTTGGTACAAACTTGGGTATTTTCGGGATTTATGTTTTATTTAGGATATGTTATTTTGTTAGGAGTATAAATAATCTTTTCCTATCATTGTTTTGGGGTGAAAAACTTTTATTATCGATTGAACTTTTGTTCTTGGAGATTTATCTCTATTTCTTGGTGGATTCCAAGGTTTTGTGTTTGAGGTTTCATCGCTGGATGAGATCTTGTGATTAGTGCGCTAAATCACGAAATCTATCGCTTCCGTACTGCGTCAGTTGGCATCAGAACAGGCCATATCCTGTCTTTTGCATCATACTGAAGTATAATGGGGGATCAGGCAATAAAGGCTGGTATCGATGGTGTAACCACCGCTATCAATTCCTTGGCAACGCAGATTGCAGCGTTGGTTGCCGCTCAACAAAATCAAAACTGTCATGGTGAGAGAGACGGGGTTGATCCAAGACGACGTCCTCAAGGGACAGAAAATCAGGACGAAGGGAATTCTAGTTCCAGATCTAATGACGAGGTTATTCATGAAATCGATCTTCGATTGGATCGTGCTCGACAACAGGAACAATATTTCCTAACGTTAGAGGACGAAGAACTCGACGAAGCGGACAGGCATGATCGACGTGTGCAGAAATATAAATCAATCAGAGATATGAATCGAGCAGCAAGGGAGCGAATGCTTAGGCAGCGACATAGGATAGAAGCCAAATTTTTTGCTGACAAAGCCGATCACTACACTGCCAAAATTCAGAAACTGGAAGCGCGTAGATCTGCAGTCTATGAACGTGCTGAAGAAGAACGTCGGGCTCAGTTCGAGGTATTGTTGCAGAATAACAAGATTATTGCTGAAGAAGAACGTCGCGGGGAAAATATCCACCGCGTCGATCCAATTGAAGAGAAAGAGTCAGATTGAAACGGAGAAGATATAGTAGCAGTCAAATCCGTGAATCAGGATCTACAAATAATGAATGAAGATTTCAAAGGAGAGAAAATTAGTAATACTTTTCTGTCCAAGGTTGAATATCCCGTTTCAAAGGCAATAGTTCGAGAAATAAATATTGAAGTTTGATTATTTTTTTTGAAAATTTCGTTCTGCGCCAAATTGTGCTTAAGGAGCGGATCTATTCAAAATATTTATTCAAGTGGGACGGAAATTTCCAAGTTTCGGAGATGAACTCGGGGACGAGTTCTTTTGAAGAGGGAGTGACTGATGTAGGAGCAGACCAGGCAGAATTCCAGCACAGCGGCATAGCGAGCGCCCGCCTGCCAGGGGTCAAGCGCTCGCTTGAATTTAATTCCCAAAACGGCTGTTCTCTCTGGAAACTAGAGCGCCCGCTTGCATGAAGGCGAGCGCCCGCTCGGTTTGCGGCAGAAAATTACTGTTTCGCGTTTTTTATCGTTTTTGGTACAAACTTGGGTATTTTCGGGATTTATGTTTTATTTAGGATATGTTATTTTGTTAGGAGTATAAATACTCTTTTCCTATCATTGTTTTAGGGTGAACAACTTTTATTATCAATTGAACTTTTGTTCTTGGAGATTTATCTCTATTTCTTGGTGGATTCCAAGGTTTTGTGTTTGAGGTTTCATCGCTGGATGAGATCTTGTGATTAGTGCGCTAAATCACGAAATCTATCGCTTCCATACTGCGTCAGTAACTTTAATCGCTCTATTTAATCGCAATAAAAATTATGGTGGATTTAAAATTGTTTGGGTTATCAATTTTTGAATGGATCAAAGTTTTGATAATCTAGAGATTCAAGAATAAATGGTTTATTCAAGGTTTTAATGATCATGATGATTGGATCATCATGAACATTAAATCCTAAATTTAATTGGGGAAATACAATTTTGAGACAATTTTTTGAACTTCAGAATTTTTCAAAATCTGCAGAAGGTCCGACCTAGTACTGACCCGGCCGGACCCTCGGATCTGGCGCGGGGATGGGGACTTGGTTTGTGGGTTGGATCTTGTGGTTTGAAACTCCTATTTGTTTTAGTCTTATGAATTCTGAGATTGGTTTAAGGTTTGGACGGCTAGCCTACGTTCTCGAGACTGTGTTTCCCAAACTTGATCACAATCAAAGTTTCAAAGATAAAACGAAGTTAGAATTATGAAGAGTTCATAATTGCTAAAATTAAGAAACAAAGTTTTTTATTCAAGTTTGGAGATCCATGTGGAATTGTGAATGCAATTGTCTTACGTTCATCGAGACCATCTATTGCTTAGTTTCGGCCATATGGACTACTTTCTTGGTTTCTTGAATTAGTGCGGAATTGTGGATGCCTATGGCTTAGTTTCGGCCGCACTTCTTGTTGTCTTGATTTGGAGATTGTTGGGGAATTGTGGTATATCCGTGCAGTTCTTGCCCATACAATTCTGATAACGGTGAGACACAACAACCATGCATACGAATAATATGAAAGTAATCAACAAGAAAAAAACACAATATTTGTTAACCCAGTTCGTCAATAACAATGACTACATCTAGGGGCACTGCCAAGCCAGGATATTTCACTAATATCATAATCTGTGTCTGTTTACAATAAAGCCTACCGCTCTATATAGCAAGGAGATAACCTCTCCATGTAAACACTCCCATCACACATCTCACCCTAGACATGCTCAACCCATCCATGGAATGCCCCTATGGGCACCCCCAAGGGCTAGCACTCACTTGGCTCTCTTTGTGACTCACAGATTCTCTCTGGCTATTTTTCTCTAGTGTGTGTACAATGTTTATGGCCATCACTTGGTTTATATAGGCAACACGTCCAAAACCTAAACTAAGTAGGAAAACCGAAATAATTAAATTCCTAATTCCACTTAAACAAGGAATCCAAAGGAAAATTAAATTCCAACCTAGTCAAACAAGGAATCCCATTAAATCCTTATATGACTCAAATTTAATTTCCTTTTCCTTATAGGTTTTGTCTCCACAACCCAACAATCCCCTACCTGGAGACTAAACCAAATCACGTGACTACCATCTCCGTCAAAACTCCCACCCGAGAATGACTATTCACACATTGTCACCACTACATTCGACTTGTGCCAAAAGTCTCATCACTAGGCTCACCAAAGCCCACACAAACGAGTTGAAGCGAAGCGTAGGTCTTCAACATAATTGCTGGAAACTTCTCTTACCCTGAGTCTTTACTTCCCAAGGCTATCCTCTCTGCAATCATCTCCGCTCGTCTGTTCCTTGTTTCTATCCACGAACCCCTATACGATCGCGTGCCTTCATAGTCTTGGTCTTTCTGTGTACCAAGGCAACCTATCTGCAATTGATTCTGGATAACGCTCATGTTGGTTAAGTTTTCACTCTTGCTGGCCAGCCTTCTCAACCAACTTTCTACCAACATACCGTTCCTGGAGAAATTTCTCCCACCATGGCGATCTCGTCCCCTGTCATCCTCACATTCCAGGCAACAACCCATGCGAAACATGTTGTATGTGGTGTACAACACATCTGCCTCACGAGATACCAAGCTTGCTACCACGGCAATTCTCCACATCTCACAGCCGAAGGTGAGCACACAACCTTCCTCCTAGCTGCTTAATGGCCAATCAAGTATCTCTTCCATGCACCTTTGAATTCTCCTGCACATCTAGCAACTTCTGCATACCCCATACGCTTGCTGCACATATTCTGTACCCTTCTGCATGCTCTCTGCATGTCTTCTGCACAAAATCTGCACTTGTACAAAATCTGCACGTGCGCTGCACGAAATCTGCACGTGCATTGCACGAATTATGCACATCTGCTGCACGTACCCCATATGCCTATTGCCTGTGCTTACATATGATCTGCACACCTATGCAATCAATCATTTATCAAAGTATGGAAAACTTGAATCTTTCTCTCTTGCAACTTTCATAATCCAAATCCGTTGCCCAAATTCGCACCAACGAATTTCTTTGTTGATCAATTTCCGCCCATTATCACTGCACCCACAAATCCTTAATAACTCGATCCGTCTAGATCCCTGTAAACCTTAGCAACAACCAAATTCTGCAACCATGATCTTGGATCCATGTCCTTCTATGATTGTGTTACCTGCAACCTTGACCTGAATACCTGCAGTCCCAAATCCATCTGAATTTATGAAACCTTGATCCTATTTGGTCTTAGTAACCATAAAATCAAAAGAATTTCTGCAGCCCCTAATTCTGATTCGCGTTCCTGCAGCCACATTCAATCAACTCGGACAGCCCTGATCTTCCTAACCGGAAGCTCTGATACCAGTTGTTGGGGAATTGTGGTATATCCGTGCAGTTCTTGCCCATACAATTCTGATAATGGTGAGACACAACAACCATGCATACGAATAATATGAAAGTAATCAACAAGAAAAAAACACAATATTTGTTAACCCAGTTCGTCAATAACAATGACTACATCTAGGGGCACTGCCAAGCCAGGATATTTCACTAATATCATAATCTGTGTCTGTTTACAATAAAGCCTACCGCTCTATATAGCAAGGAGATAACCTCTCCATGTAAACACTCCCATCACACATCTCACCCTAGACATGCTCAACCCATCCATGGAATGCCCCTATGGGCACCCCCAAGGGCTAGCACTCACTTGGCTCTCTTTGTGACTCACAGATTCTCTCTGGCTATTTTTCTCTAGTGTGTGTACAATGTTTATGGCCATCACTTGGTTTATATAGGCAACACGTCCAAAACCTAAACTAAGTAGGAAAACCGAAATAATTAAATTCCTAATTCCACTTAAACAAGGAATCCAAAGGAAAATTAAATTCCAACCTAGTCAAACAAGGAATCCCATTAAATCCTTATATGACTCAAATTTAATTTCCTTTTCCTTATAGGTTTTGTCTCCACAACCCAACAATCCCCTACCTGGAGACTAAACCAAATCACGTGACTACCATCTCCGTCAAAACTCCCACCCGAGAATGACTATTCACACATTGTCACCACTACATTCGACTTGTGCCAAAAGTCTCATCACTAGGCTCACCAAAGCCCACACAAACGAGTTGAAGCGAAGCGTAGGTCTTCAACATAATTGCTGGAAACTTCTCTTACCCTGAGTCTTTACTTCCCAAGGCTATCCTCTTTGCAATCATCTCCGCTCGTCTGTTCCTTGTTTCTATCCACGAACCCCTATACGATCGCGTGCCTTCATAGTCTTGGTCTTTCTGTGTACCAAGGCAACCTATCTGCAACTGATTCTGGATAACGCTCATGTTGGTTAAGTTTTCACTCTTGCTGGCCAGCCTTCTCAACCAACTTTCTACCAACATACCGTTCCTAGCGAAATTTCTCCCACCATGGCGATCTCGTCCCCTGTCATCCTCACATTCCAGGCAACAACCCATGCGAAACATGTTGTATGTGGTGTACAACATCATCTGCCTCACGAGATACCAAGCTAGCTACCATGGCAATTCTCCACATCTCACAGCCGAAGGCGAGCACACAACCTTCCTCCTAGCTGCTTAATGGCCAATCAAGTATCTCTTCCATGCACCTTTGAATTCTCCTGCACATCTAGCAACTTCTGCATACCCCATACGCTTGCTGCACATATTCTGTACCCTTCTGCATGCTCTCTGCATGTCTTCTGCACAAAATCTGCACTTGTACAAAATCTGCACGTGCGCTGCACGAAATCTGCACGTGCATTGCACGAATTATGCACATCTGCTGCACGTACCCCATATGCCTATTGCCTGTGCTTACATATGATCTGCACACCTATGCAATCAATCATTTATCAAAGTATGGAAAACTTGAATCTTTCTCTCTTGCAACTTTCATAATCCAAATCCGTTGCCCAAATTCGCACCAACGAATTTCTTTGTTGATCAATTTCCGCCCATTATCACTGCACCCACAAATCCTTAATAACTCGATCCGTCTAAATCCCTGTAAACCTTAGCAACAACCAAATTCTGCAACCATGATCTTGGATCCATGTCCTTCTATGATTGTGTTACCTGCAACCTTGACCTGAATACCTGCAGTCCCAAATCCATCTGAATTTATGAAACCTTGATCCTATTTGGTCTTAGTAACCATAAAATCAAAAGAATTTCTGCAGCCCCTAATTCTGATCCGCGTTCCTGCAGCCACATTCAATCAACTCGGACAGCCCTGATCTTCCTAACCGAAAGCTCTGATACCAGTTGTTGGGGAATTGTGGTATATCCGTGCAGTTCTTGCCCATACAATTCTGATAATGGTGAGACACAACAACCATGCATACGAATAATATGAAAGTAATCAACAAGAAAAAAACACAATATTTGTTAACCCAGTTCGTCAATAACAATGACTACATCTGGGGGCACTGCCAAGCCAAAATATTTCACTAATATCATAATCTGTGTATGTTTACAATAAATCCTACCGCTCTATATAGCAAGGAGATAACCTCTCCATGTAAACACTCCCATCACACATCTCACCCTAGACATGCTTCAACCCATCCATGGAATGCCCCTATGGACACCCCCAAGGGCTAGCACTCACTTGGCTCTCTTTGTGACTCACAGATTCTCTCTGGCTATTTTTCTCTAGTGTGTGTACAATGTTTATGGCCATCACTTGGTTTATATAGGCAACACGTCCAAAACCTAAACTAAGTAGGAAACCTGAAATAATTAAATTCCTAATTCCACTTAAACAAGGAATCCAAAGGAAAATTAAATTCCAACCCAGTCAAACAAGGAATCCCATTAAATCCTTATATGACTCAAATTCAATTTCCTTTTCCTTATAGGTTTTGTCTCTACAACCCAACAGAGATGATAACCAAAGTTCAAAGAGTCTCATCCTCATAATTATAGAGAAACTAATGACACATAAATATCATACTTAAATTAATGGAGATTAATTTAATGACTAATCTTGATGCTTTATATGTTATGTGTTCATAAACGTGTTGTATGCTATATGAGATGAACCTTCTTAAAAATTTAAGTCATGTGCCAATCCATTATTAAAACACTTGTGAGTACACCGAGTAGTTTTGTGCAGGCTACGCCCTAGCGAGGTGCATTGATTCTATCAGTGTATGAGTAAGAGGAGGAAACAGTGATTCCTATACGTTTAACGTGGTTTGACTTAATTAGGCTATCAAAACAGTTTTGGGCCTAAGGCACAAGATGAGATTAAAACATGTTTGACATTGGATGTCTAAAATAATCTCATAAAAGATCTAAGAGTCATATATGATATGATTGATAAGAGTTGTCTACCTAAATAACTTCGTTTTGAGCAGTCGTGCCCTAGCCGACGCAAAATTGGGTGAAATATGGATCTTAGCCCACATAAATTATATTTTACAATTGTTGTTTATGAATGTTATATAATTTAGTGGGAGTATTTATGAAATACAATAATTATCTCATAAATGATTGGTATGAAATATAAGTGTATATTTATTTGCATATTTGTGTAGAATATTATCTTAAACTTTAATTATGTTTGTAACTGCGATCTGTTTTTAAAATGACAAAGTTGAAAGAGAATGGTATTAATTTCTTTGATTAGATCATGAGCTTAAGAATAGTTCTAAAGCAAGACCAGAAATTTTACATTCTTAATAATCCTAAGTAACCTAAATTGCAATATTAATTTGATTAATGTGTTCCGTAGGATCATCAAAATTTAATTTGATTAACTAGTTGATGATCTTAGATTCATGAATAAATTGTTTATTCTTGGTTTTGATGATCATGATGATTGATCATCATGAACACCAAATACTAATTGAATCAAGGAAAGCAATTTTAAGATAAATTTTGGAAATCTAAAATCTACCGCTTTTATGATAAATATTTTGAATTGAATTTAATTGTCAGATGACTGGTTTTAGAAACCGTGTTTCCTGAAATTAAATGTCAGTTTCAAAATTAATCTGGGATTGAATCTAGTTTCAGATGGCTGGTTTTTGAAACTGTGTTTCCTTAAAAGTGATGTCAATTCAGAATTCAGAAAACTGAAATCAGAATCCTGAATCGTTCTTGGTTGCTGAAATCAGTTAAATTGATGAGACATGGTTTGTGCTCTCAATATCTGAACTATCATGCGGAAAGATGATGATCTAAGTCAAAAATTTGATTTTTGACCTTATGAATTTCTAAAAGGAAAGGATTAAAAGATAAAGGTAAGACAGAGGTTGTCAAACCTAAAGGAAATAATTGTGGCCAAAATTATAACTCTGAATAATGAAATTTGGTAACATGGCTATTAGATTGACCATTTAAAATTGTAATCGAAATTCTGGATGATCAATGAAAGCGAATGGTAGTGAGACTACCACTTCAGATATTTATGTTGTAAGATTAATCTTTCTACTTTTAATTATTGGGTATTGGATACCAGATGTAGATCCCACATTTGTATAAATGTGCAACAATTGGTAAATAGAAAGACTACTTATGAACGGTAAAGTTAATCTACGAATGGTAATGATGCAAGAGTTGCAACATTGTTCGTAGAACACTTATAAAATGACTTTACTCATTAAGTAGAAACTATTATTTTGTAATAAGATAATGAAGGATATTTATTTCTTATTTGGAATAAGAAAAATGATTTATTTATTATGATTTGCTTTATTATATTGTTAAATCATATAAATAAATCTTATATCCTAAATCTTGAAGAACAAAATAATAAATAAGGCTATAACATAAATAATTAAATTCTTAAGGCATTATTGTTTTGATCAAATAAATGAGAAACGCATATCTAAAATTCCATGAGACGGAGTTTTAAAGTCACATGATTTTGAATCATGTGATATATGCAAATCTTATTTACTTGGACCAGGACATCTTTTACTAGGAGTAGTAAAAGGCTAATATCTTATTAGACCTAATACATGTTGATGTATATAGTGCATTAAGTGGCAATGCTAAAATAGGATTTTGGTACTACTTGGCAAAACTATTCAAAGATTCCGATTCGATCGTGATGATGAATAATTGAACCAAGAATTTGACAATCATCTTTAAGGTTGTGAAATTGTTTCACAAATTAACTCCACCAAGAACACTATTTTGGAATGATGTGTCTACGTGGAGGTGTAGAACCTTATTGGATATGGTTCATTAGATGATAAAGTCAAATTGATCTTCTATTATTTATTTTGGGGATATGTATTGGAAACCGCTATAATTACACTAATTTAAGTTTTATCAAAATAGGTTCAAGGGTACCATATGTGATATAGAATGAAAGAAAACTTGTTTTGTCTTTTATGAAGATTTAAGAAAGTGAAACCTTTTGGAAAGGACTTGTCTAGGACAATCTCACACTTAAATCTAATAAATGTATTTTCATGGGATATCCTAAGGAAACTTGAGGATATTATTTTACTCATGAGAAACAAATTGTTTGTTGCTTATGATGGTACTTTTCTAGATAAACTGTTTATCTCTAAAAGAACCAGTGAGAGTAAAATACATCTCGAATGGTTCGAGACCTAGAAAATAACATAGAACCTTAGATGAAAATTGAATAAGCTTTTACAAGGAGTTGTGAAAATTCGTTCAAGTTACACAAGTTACTTTCATACTCCGTCCGTTTCATGAGAACTGAGACTTATTTCCCTTTTCGTCCGTTTCACCTCAATTGAGCTGCCCAAAATGACAAACTTTTTAATATTTTATATTCACCCAACCCCACCACTCATTTTCTCTCTTCATTCTCAACCACTCATTTTATTCAACCAACACTACTATTTACCCCACTAATTCTCTCTCTTCATTTTCTACCACACATTTTCCTTATTTTATTAGTATTCCTTAGTTCTTGTGCTTTTTTTTTTAGTCTCAGTTCTCATGAAACGGAGGGAGTATATGATTGGATACGATCTATAACAAGAAATATTGAATTTCTCGTAATAGAAAGTATTATGGTAAAGTTCATTAAGAATGAAAAATTTACCACCTATCAAACTGCAATGTCCGCTCCATATTAGATTAATGACTTGGAGTCATAAAATCTAAAAGGTAATCCATGTATAAAAATCAAGTTTGGAACTTGATCATTCTAACCTAAGGTGTAAAAACCGAATGATGGAACTAAATTATCTTGGAGAAAACTAACATGGGTAGCAAAGGAACATACTAATTAAGCAAGACAAAATGCGAAAGGTTGACTCATATTTCGAATATGATAAAACTTTCTCACTCGTAGTCATGCTTTAAGATATTAGAATTCTCATTCAAAAGTTGCGGAAATCCATGTGATAGATTGAAGCAAACTTCTTGGAGCTGAAACAATCATTTTTATGAAGTGTTCAAATCGTTTGAAATTCATCAAAGATGAGACTTGTGTTTACTAGAAAATTAGTGGGAGCATAGTCTAATTCCTAGTCTTGAATATGTGGTTGACATATAATTCATTTTGAAAGAGTTTCTTAATGAAAGACTTAGGAAGAAGCCGCCTACATCATTGGAATTAATATCTATTGATATAAATCTAAGAAGTTGGTTGATTTGTGTCAAAGAACTTATAGACAAAGTAATGAATTGTTCAGTATGCAAGAATCTTGTATATGAACTTGCAAGGTTGTCTAATGACAATATTCTTGACAAGACTTAGACTTATTGGAAGACTAATGAGCAAAAATACATGATTAGGATTCCATATGCTTCAGCAATCGGATCTATCATGTATGTCATATTATGTACTTAGACGGGATAACTCATATACTTGGAGTATGATGAGAACAAACTAATCATATCCTATTTTAAGTCACTAGATAGTGGTCAAGAATATCCTTATGTACTTAAGAAGAACTAAGGATGCATTCTTGATAGTTGTTGGCATGAAAGATGATCTAGTAAATGGTTACATAGATGCATGCTTCCACATCGACAAGGGTAATTTAAATCGCAGTATAAACATATCTTCAAAGTAAGTGCTATTAGTTGGAATAGTTCCAAGAAAATACACTATAAATTATTCTATGAATAAAATTGAGTATTTAGTTATATGAGTTGTAACTAAGGGAGCTCTTTAAATATAGATGTTATTAGTAAAACTAGAAATAGTTTCTAGTAATACTAATCTTATGGACCTTTATTGTGAAATAATGGTTATTCCACAAGCGAAGGTGCCAAAGGCTTATCTATGATACAAACACACACTCAGACATTTCCATCTCTACGAGTAATCGTTGACATGGGAGATGTCAAAATATGCAAAATACCTTATGATGATAACAAGGACAATCCTCCTACATAAGATCTTTCACATGCTGTTGTGATGGTCATAAGCTAAGCCCAATGGTATTGAATAACACATTGATTGGGCCTAGTACAAGTGGGAGATTGTTGGAGATTATGCCCTAGGCCCTTGATAAAGGGCTTACGTTACATCATGTCCTCATTTGTTATGGAGATAACAACCCTGGATTATTATATGTTTTACATGTTTATTATAATAATCCCCATCCCTGGTACTTATGAATGACTAGTATAAGTTTAATCGATGATCATATGATGATCATGTGTATGTTATACAAATTAAACTTATGGGTACTTGTTGGAGAACAAGTACTGGATATGACCCACCTATGAGATTTATGTCATGGTCAGATGTCATAATTAAATATCATATAGTTATATAATTTGATATCCTTAGACCTGAGATTATCATGGTCTTCCACATGATGAACATTATGTTTGACGTACTCAAAAGCTACCCCTAACCGGGTGGTATAAAGGCTAGGATTTGCATAATCGAATTCTTGTAGGGAAGAATGATAAGTTAATATGGAATTTGTCCCTCCTCAAGAGAGATATCTGCTTAGGCCACTCGTAGAGTGAGATTGATGAAATGCGTGGCCACGCTCAAATGAATTGACGTGATCAATATCATTTGCTCATAATCAATCTACTCAAGATCGAGAAAGCATTGAACAATATAAGTTGACGTGAACTATGACTTATGTTCAATATGATATCGTGTGACAAAAGGATTGTGATATATTCTATGAGGATAACGAACTTCGTTAAATTATATTAATTGGGTAGTCATGATGGCTTGCTAGAGATCGCTCATGACTTATGGGTTTAATCTTGGTTAGACTCATTGCCAATTTAATATAATCCTATGGGGTAACACACAAAAAAAACGAATTAAAGAAAAGGCTAAAATTGGAATTGTGTAAAAGAGCGTAAAATCGAATTCAAGAAAAACAGGAATCTGGCTCCAGGAGGGAGGGTCCGGGCGGACCTCTGTTGGTCCAGGCGGACCTATTTAGTGACCCGGGCGGATCTCCCCTCCAGATTTACTGGTTTTTCCTGATTCGAGTTTTGACGGGATTTGGACTAAATTTCCTAAATGGTTTAGGACTTTTGAGTTTAAATACACATCTCTTTACAAGGTATTAACCTAATTTATATTGTATCATTATTGGTAGCCTCCATGTGTTTGAGAAACACATTCTTGAGTTTAGATTAAGAATCAAAAGCTCAAGAACACCAATAAATTCATATAGCCTTTGAAGATTAGAAAAGCGTGTTTTCTAATGGGTCTAGCAATCCAGATCTAGAATGGTTCTAGATATTCGTTCGCGTGTGGATACACATAGAGGGTGCTTGCTTTAACATCTCAAGTTCGTGTTCCTGTGATCCTGATCCGAAGAATGCGAAGAACGAGGAGATCAAATCTAAATCTTGAAGACTTGAAGATTTGAAGATCCGAAAAATTTTAAACGCACAACATGGTTAGTATTCTAAATTCATCTTGCTATTAATTTAATTATCATGAATGGATCTTGGGGCTTAAGATTTTGTTGATTTCTTTTTGCCGTCTTCCGCTGTGCATGAAACCTCAAAACCCAACACTATGTGCCCAAATAAATTGAGCACATAACATGTGCCCAAGTGATGTGCGCACTTGGCAAGGCAGTAGGTTAGTTTACTTTGGAGGAGTTACTGGACAAACAAGTGGCCAAGTAAGTTGGGCACATGTTGGCGCAGAGAACAAGTGGACAATTGAATTAGGCACATGCTACCACCAAATTTGGTATCCAATTTTTGTGACATATCTGATTTGGTTTAGGCTTTTTGCTCAAGTTTTCTTGTTTTTCTAAGGAATATACAAGTTAAACCTTGCAGCTAATTATGCAATTATGTGACTTCTCATTTCCTGTTTTTAGAGTCATGATTCATTAGTAGAAAATTATATTTTCTAATTTCTTGATTTTCTAATATGGATTTCTTGTGTTTGGTAGTTCACAAGATTGATCAATGTGTACTATGTTTTTTGGATCTTCATAGTAAAATAATATTTGTTTTCCTTCGTTCTTGAATTCTTGTACGTGGCCAATAGGAGGTTGGTGAACTACGTTAAATCTGTAATCTTGTTTTGATTGTGTTCATTATCTACTATCTTATCTGTCCAGTTATAACATACTCACTCCGTCCCAAAACGCGTTGCACTAATTTCTTTTTTGGGTGTTCTATTGGTAAGTCACCTTTCAAAAAATGCTCAAATTTTATTATTTTTCTATTCTCATACCTCAATTGTCATACCCACACACTTAATTTTGGGCCCCAATTATAAATTTCATTCAACTTATCATACTCACAATCTCATTTTCACTCACAATATTTTTGAATACATATATATATCTTTCTTAATTCTCGTTCATCCTCAAACTAGGGATGAAAGGAGTAATTACTTATTCTAACCTAATAAAATTACTCATTTTAAGTATGAATTCCATATTATAGAAAGTGTAGTTTTATTTAAACTTAGTTTTAACGCTTAGAAAAACATGATTTAAAATTGTGCGGTGACAATTTTTTGTAAATAAGTAAAACTTCACGTGCATTGGCATTTTTTGTAAATAAGTGGAATTTTGCCCAGTGTTGGCAGTAGTGTTTTAGAGAGCCAATAGTTATAGTGTTTAAGACTGCCAGTTGTAGTGTTCAGGAGTGTCAATCCATGTATTATTGAGTGTTAGTGCATGTGTTTAAAGAGTGCCAGTAATATTTTTTAAGTGTGTCAATTGAAGAATTAAAAGTGTCCATTCGTGTGTTTAGAGAGTGTCAATTTATGTGTTAAATAGTGTAAGTTCATATTTTAAGAAGTGTCAGCTCTTGCGTTACGGAATGCCAGTTCAAGTATTGAGGAGTGCTAGTTGTATTAATGTTGTGTTCCATAACTTCCATTATTTACAAAAATGCCACCGCACGTTTTAAAGAAGTGTAAGTCATTTAAAAAAACTGTCACCGCGAATTTGAAAGAAAAAAATCAGTTATTTACAAAAATGCTTCTGCTTATTTTTAAAGAAGTTCATTAATAAAAATGCTAATACGCATTTAAAAGTTTTTTTTTTTGCATAATTGTTAGAAAAAATTGTTGTTTCCTAAAATTTTCTCGTAGAAAAAAAGGAGTAGGTATGGGAGAAAGTTTATCCCTAAATTACAAAAGGCACACTTTTTTTACTTGCAAGCATTTGGCGAACATTTAAGAAAAAAATCAAAATTTTTATAATTTAAGGATAAACTACTTTCCCCTAAAATCTTGTGTAAAAAATTAAATAAAATAAAATAAAAGTAAAACGTAAGGAGTCAATTTTATGAAAAAGCTGTTTTACACTATATGAAATGTGTAAGACTTGTTTTACTTACATTAAGAGATTCTCTTTAATATTAAGAGATGAAAACAACTTTTACAGTAAAACGAGTGTAAAACAAGTTTTTCTCTAGATTTTAACAAGAGTCGTGTTGAAGCTTGATATACATTGTAGGTGCCCTCTCTAACACCTTAAGGTTTTAGAGGAGTTAACTTAACATGGTATCAGAGCTCTGGTTATCGCAAGGTCAGGGGTTCGAATCCTTCCGCTTGCATATTATTACTCGGATTATTGAGTGCTAAAAATTGCACTATGTTGATGCCCGATAAGTGGCAAATGTGTTTTACCTAATTGCCTTCTCTAGTATAATTATGTGTCTCTTTCAGTGTTAAAAAGTGTCTGCTCTTATATTATACTTATAAAACATTCAACCGGCACTTATAAACATTCAACTAGACACTTTTAATGGTAATGTTAAGAATGTCTGACCTAGTATTACAAACTGCCTCCTCTGGTAATTAAAAATGTCTCTTACATTATCAACATATGCTTGGTGAGTTTTTACAAGTTCAAAAAACAAGTGCCTTCTCTAGTGTTAAAAAGTGTCTATTGTAGTAATAGAAAATGTCTCCTACAGTGTCGGAAAATGTCCGCTGTGTTTTCATAAGTTTCAGTTATTTTCAAAGATGCCACCGTGCTTTGTAATAATGTTCCGCTTATTTACAAAAATGTCACTCCGCATACGAAAAATACGTTTTACGCGTGTTTTTTTTTTTTTTTTTTTTTAAAAGGGAGATTTTCGCTTTTCACAAACGTAAGATAGAATGAAAGAAAAGGCAATTGGGCCTAACAGCTTGTTTTGGAAATGTCCCAATTAAAAGCTCAGGGGCACTTTTAACATTTTGTCCAAACTGCAGGGGGCAGTTTGTAAATTCCAAATTGGGGATTGTTTTTTACTCCAGTTCACGCAGAAAAGTAGAGAGGGAAGTTTCCAGAGCTGACCAAGAGGGAAGAAGAAGCGACGGATGGAAAGTTCAAGAAATTGGCGTGACTTGGACTCGTTTTTGGCTTGAGATTTCAGCACGGTATCTGGGATTGTCTTCTCCACAGATTGACCGATTCAATTTTTCTACAGGTTGAAAACAAAGTAATAGATTCTGCTGATTTGCTGTTGCTGCTGTGCTGTTTTGCTGCTCCGTATACTTGGTTAGTTTGATTTGTAGTATCATTTATCCCAACAATCATATCATCAAGCATACTGATATTATGGTTGTCCCTCAGCTCAGTCTCGGCGGCGTGCAATGATTCACCAATTTCAGTTTCTTCCCGCTGTCTCGATTTCACCTCCATCACCAGTCCTTAGCAGCTCAACTTTTCTCGGCTTCAAGGTTTCCCTTTCCCCTCTTCCCTCTAATTTCTATCCTCAATTTATTTTCTTTCCGAAAGTCAACAATTAGTCAAAATCGTTTATTGAATTTATATAGCTCCATCTTTCGTGCCTATGCCTGTGGTTTCCTTTCATTCTTATAGTATAAAGGTCCGATTGTAGGCCTGGATTTCTCTTTTAACTCATTACCACCGCCTGCTTTTGTATTTTTCTTACGTATAGCTGCTTTCCCATAGAAACCAACTACTACTATGCCTTTTAACAAATCCCTATATTTCTTCCATTTTTTTTTATTATCCCTGGCTGGCTCTACTTTTTGCAAATTTCCTAAAAAATAAGACTCCCTCAGTTTAGTTTGGCTTGTTCATTGCAAAATGAGTTTTTTTCCAATTAAGGAAATAATTTTAGGAGTATAATTTTACCATTGTACTAGCAACGTCCAAACAAGTAAGCAAATTTTTTAAAAACGTTTTGATTCAACTACAGCACTTTCTCCTCTTTAATCTAATATACTCCCCCTCCCAAAATGGTAGTCTCATTTTCTCTTTTCAGGTGTCCAGAAAGTTAGTCTCATTTTCAAAATTAAAGCTTCAAAATCACTGAATTTCCAAAACGAGTTTATTGCAAAAGTGACATGCGTACTTTGTGCAATATCTCAATTTGACTCGCGTACTTAATAAACATCAAATGTGACCTGCGTACTTATGATTGGCAAGATTTTTAGACTAATTTTTTAACCCCCGTTAAAATTTTAACAGGGGTTAAAAATTAGTCTAAAAATTAGACTAATTTTTAAAACAACACTCCCTCCCCTCTCCTCTCATCTAATTCTACACAGGCACATAAACATTCTCACTCTACTTTCTCTCACCGCTTTCTCTCTCTACACAACCCACTTCCGGCGAACTCTATTCCCCATCTCCGACGATCCCTTCGCTCCCTTTCCTCCGGCGACGTCTTCCCTCCCCTTTCTCCGGCAACGTCTTCGCTCCCCTTCCTCCGGCGACACCTCCCCTCTTTATTTCCGGCGACCCCCTCCCTCCTCACCTCCGTCGGCTTCCCCTCTCCGTTGGCCCTCTCTTCTTTCTCTATCTCTCTCATATTCCAGCCACGCCTCCCCTCCCTAGCTCTAACGAACCTCTTTTCACCGGACCAAAGAACTTCCGTCCAGATCTGGATCACCAGCGATCATTCACCGTACCCGACACTTCCTCCACCCCCTTTTCCTTCTTCCAGATCCACCCTCTCCCGTCCTCTCTGTCACCTCGCAACAGCCGCTCCATTGATCGTCTCCTTCTTTTTGGTCGTCTCTGCATCTCGAACCCATGATTGTGCCGGCGATATTCTCAACCACATTAGCTCTCCAGGCGGCCTTTGCACCCTTGCCTCTGTGGATCTAGTAAAGGTTGGTGTTAATAAATAACTAAACACAAGAATCGAATCTGATTTTAATATAGCAATGGCAAATCACGAATCACAAATTTTGGATTTGTTCATATTTCGGCTGTTGTGATTTCAAATTCGAATCTGGTATTGATTTTTTTTTTTTAATGTTGGCGATGAAAATTTAAAAAGCACAAATTCCGGATTCGTTCAAATATCTTGATTTTGTGTGTAATATAGATCGGCCCAGAATGGGTTGTGGATTAAAAGCAAAGTCTAAAAGTTTGAATTGATGATATGAGTTTCTTTATTTCTTTGTTGTCCTTGGTTTGTTGAAAACCCATATATTGTTGTTGGTGTTTTATTCTCGTGGTGATGGTGGTGATATGATGATGATGGTGGTGGTGGTGGTGATATGATGATGGTGGTGGTGGTGGTGGTGATATGATGGTGGTGGTGGTACTGGTGGCGGGTGCATCTGTGTAATGGTTGTGGGTTTGATTTTTGTTGAATAAGAAAACACAGTTAAAAAAATAACGCATGTTATAAATAATTGACGGATGAGTAGTTCATTGGAGTGTCCCGTTATGTTTTTAACTGATGTTAAAAAAGTGGTATCAAAATTTTCAAAACATTAAGTACGCAACCCACATTTGATGTTTCCAAAGTACGCGAGTCAAATTGATATATTGCACGAAGTACGTGTGTCACTTTTGCAATAAACTCTTTCTAAAACTTATGTTAGGGAAAATAACGGTTTTCTTGAAAATGACTAAAATAAATAAAAAAATGTGGACGGAAAGTCGAGGTTTGTGTTGGACACAATCTCCGTAAGAAGTAAACGGTTATTGACAATCTTCTCGTAAGATGCAACGACTTTAACTGTCGTTACTCGTTAGTAAAAGCACTTCCTTCCAACTAACGACTTCGGCAAACAAATCTGAGTATTTGGAACTTCTGGACTTGAAGGGAATTTATGCTTCAAGATGCTCTCTCTTTCTAATTGCTAGAATACTTTGGATGTTTGGAATGAATGGAATTGACAATCCTGGAGGGTAGACTCGGACCCAACCGAGTTTCCCTTGAGCCGAGCTACCGAACCATCCACCTGGTTGAGCTGGACAAAACTTTCCAACCTAGACTCTGACTGAACCGAGTTGACCTTAAGCCGAGCCACCGAACCATCTACCTGGTTAAGCTGGACAAAACTTTAAGGCTCCACAGCTCCCGATGCAAAGTGCGCCCTAAACCGGGTCGTGGGTTAATTTTGAGCTAGACCAAAACTAGCCCAATGTACCACTAAGTTGCATGGTTGGCCCAATAGACCGCTAGGTTGCATGGTAGAAGGATAACACTTGATTGTTATCCCACACAGGTGTAGGAGTTTAAATACTCTCCAACTTTGTGCTTTCTAGGCAATGTGAGACATGGCTTTCCATATTTACAAACTTTTCATTATCCCATTACAAGTTGCACACTTTGAGCATTAATTTCTCATTCACCCGGAAATGGTTTTGAGTAAATAAATGCATTTTCCTAATCTACACGAAATGTAGATTTCAATTTTGCAACTTGTTTTCATTTACACAAAATGAAACTATTTTGAAAATTGTGTCAAAATGTGGTCAACACCACATTTTCAAAACCCATTTCCAACAACTTATAATGTAACCTTAAAATGTTTTGGAAATCAAACGAGACTATCATTTTGGGACAAAGAGAGTGCTTATTTTTTATGAAATATAAAATTCCTAAACTTATTGTCGGACGGAGAGAGTATCCTACTGCCTGCTGCCTTTCTGCAGATCACAGTAACTGCCAGCCGTCCGTTGCTAGGTTCTGGGAATTATATGACCTTTCGACCTATCTCCTTATATTACATTCTTTTGTTGTATTTGCCACTTCAGTTGCTAGAAAATGTCTTTGCTTTGTATTGTATGTACAAGTGATGATGTCCACTGGAATTTCGTGTCGGCTTGTATTTTCTTTTAAACCTTTCTTCATGTCACATTCATATCTCAACCTTCTTGCTTTTGATTGAAAGAGTTCGTGATTCATAGGCTTATAGGTCTTTCTAGTCTGTTTAGTTCATTCAAATAATTATATTAACTTAACATAGTGACTTCAATGTAAAATATGATGGGCATGCTAAACATATCAACACCATTTTATTTCCCTTTTAAAAGGGCATCCCCCAGTGCTATTAGAGCTTCCACTATGAGTGGGTTCAGGCAAGGGTCAAGCCAGTCATTTGTTATATCTTCTCCGCACGAGTTTCTTGCTCCTAGTGGAAGCAACCTGATTCCTTCTTTCTATTTGTGCTCAATATTATTTTCCTCCATCCGTCCCTTTATAAGTGTCGCAATTGACTTGTCGGATTTTAAAGGAATGTGCTTTATCTTTTTGCGCATTGATTGTACTGGTAAAATTGCCCCAGGTCTATTTACTCTTAGAAACACGATACTCATTTTGGGACGAACTGAAAATGGAATCGCGGCACATGATATGGGATGTAGGGAGTCTAAACTTAATTAATTCAAATATGTAGAACAAAAAGAAAATGATTCATGCTAAAGTTGTTCGAGTTCATTGGCACATTATGCTTTCACTAAGTGAAATACTCTCCCGTTCCATGTAAAAGTCTTAGTTTCACTTTCTTGGGCAACTTGATTCAAATTTGGCCAAAAATTTATGAAAGATTATTATCTTCATGAAATTGTAAAAATGGTTAGTGATGCACCATTTGTAAATACTATTAATAACTAGTTTTAGAATTACATCATAATTCTGTCGAAGTTCAATCATAAAAAAAAATAGCAACATGGCTCTACAAGAGCTCCCACTATGCGTGAGGTCCAAAGGTACATCATACTAACAAATAAAAAAGAGTCAAACTAGGACTATTAACATGGAATGAAGGATTGTTTCTCAATACAATTTCGCTGATATATTCTCATGTGATATGAAGGCTAATAGTTTTGTTTTAGTTGCAGTTTAGGTATGGAATGCAAGCTAATGGTCCACGAGCATCTCGAACCTTTACTTGTTCCTGCCATTTACCTGCTCCTCTTAAGGGCTACACCCCTAAGAAACAAGGAGGACATGCTCAGAATACAGATCTTCCTCCCATACTCCCTAAGAAAAAGAAAAAACCCTTTGCTGTCCCTCTTAAGAAGATCCAGGCTGCGGCACGGGCCGATAAATCCCTTGCAGAAAAGGGAGTCGAGAAGCTTCTTGAGCCTCCTCAAAACGGCTTACTTGTCCCTGATCTTATTCCAGTTGCCCACGAAGTCATAGATGCTTGGAAGGTTTTAATTAAAGGACTTGCACAACTTATGCACATTATTCCCGTCCATGCTTGCTGGTTAGTTCTGTGCTTGTGATAGAGATCATTTACTTTCAGAATCATGTATACTTCTTCTACTAAAACTTGATATATCTGAATGGTAAAAAGTGGCAGTTTTCATGCAGTGAGTGCTCAGAGGTTCATGTGGGTCAAACGGGTCACGAGATTCAGACTTGTGTTGGTTCAACTAACGGATTGCGCAGAAGCTTCCACTCATGGGTGAAAGGCTCTATTAACGATGTGCTTCTCCCTATTGAGTCTTACCATATGTATGATCCTTTTGGAAAGCGCATCAAGCATGAAAGTCGATTCAATTACGCAAGAGTTCCAGCTGTCGTGGAACTGTGCATCCAAGCTGGTGTTGATTTACCAGAATACGCTTCATGTCGAAGGACCAAACCTATTCGAATGATGGGAAGAAAAATTATTGACCGAGGAGGGACATGTGATGAGGAAAGTCAACCGTGTCATCTGGTGGACTCTGCCATTGTTGAACTTGACACACACCGTGCCCTCGAGCGAGTCTCTGCTCCTCTTGAACCGGACGTACCAAAGATTGCTCAGGAGACGATCGATGCGTACGAGAAAGTGAAATGGGGGGTGAGGAAGTTGATGACCAAGTACAGTGTGAAGGCTTGTGGGTACTGCCCGGAGGTTCATGTGGGGCCGTGGGGACACGACGTGAAGCTATGTGGGGAGTTTAAGCACCAGTGGAGGGATGGGAAGCATGGGTGGCAGGTTGGGACAGTGGATGAGGTTTTCCCGCCAAATTATGTGTGGCATGTTCAGGACCCGTCAGGGCCTCCTTTGCGGAGTGCACTCAAGAGATTTTACGGGAAGGCTCCGGCGGTGGTTGAAATGTGCATGCAGGCTGGGGCTCGAGTTCCGAGAAGGTATAGGCCGATGATGAGAGTTGACATTGTGGTTCCAGATGACTGGGAGGAGGCTAGCTTGGTTGCATAGGAGTGTGCTGCTTGCTTTCCATGGGATTCTGTATCTTATACAGGGTAGTTATGTAAAAATTTGCAATGTAAAACAAAAACATTCCATTTCCATGTACTACTAAACATTGATAAGGACATGATCATCATTCATCATCATCTGTGGTTGCAAGGAAGCAACTTATGAAATTCTGCAGATTATATGTTTTGGCCATTTTATACTTAGTTTACAACTTTTATGATATGAGTTAATATCATACACTAAGGGTGTGTTAACACATAGTTTAATAACATTAGTAAATGACTTTTCTAAGGAACGACACGTCACATTAAATGTTAGTTAACCATAATATTTGACCTTTAATTGATAGCTTAGTAAGTTAGCAATATGTTTTGGCCATTTTATACCCCTTTTACAACTTTTGTGATATGAGTAGTTAATATCATACATTAATGGTTAACAGATGGTTTTGAAACACAAGTTAAAGAGTTTTGTAATTGACTACACGTCACATTAAAAGTTGATTAACCATGATATTTCACCTTGAATTGATAGCTTAGTATGTTAGCAATATGTTTTGGCCATTTTATACTTAGTTCACAACTTTTGTGATACGAGTTAATATCATACATTAATGGTTAACACATGGTTTTAAAACACAAGTTAAAGAGTTTTGTAAATGACTACACGTCACATTAAAAGTTGATTAACCATGATGTATCACCTTTAATAGATAGCTTAGTAAGTTAGCAATATGTTTTGGCCATTTTATACCTATTTTACAACTTTTGTTATATGAGTTAATATCATACAATAAGGGTATGTTAACACATAGTTTAATAACATTAGTAAATGACTTTTCTAAGGAACGACACGTCACACTAAAAGTTGAATAACCATGATATTTCACCTTGAATTGATATCTTAGTAAGTTAGCAATATGTTTTGGCCATTTTATACTTAGTTTACAACTTTTGCGATATGAGTTAATATCATACATTAATGGTTAACACATGGTTTTGAAACACAAGTTAAAGAGTTTTGTAATTGACTACACGTCACATTAAAAGTTGATTAACCATGATATTTCACCTTGAATTGATAGCTTAGTATGTTAGTAATATGTTTTAGCCATTTTATACCTAGTTTACAACTTTTGTGATATGAGTTAATATCATACATTAATAGTTAACACATGGTTTTGCAACACAAGTTAAATAGTTTTGTAAATGACTACACGTCACATTAAAAGTTGATTAACCATGATGTTTCACCTTGAATTGATAGCTTAGTATGTTAGCAATATGTTTTGGTCATTTTATACCTAGTTTACAATTTTTGTGATATGAGTTAATATCATACATTAATGGTTAACACATGGTTTTGAAACACAAGTTAAATAGTTTTGTAATTGATTACACGTCACATTAAAAGTTGATTAACCATGATATTTCACCTTTAATTGATAGCTTAGTAAGTTAGCAATATGTTTTGGCCATTTTATACCTATTTTACAACTTTTGTGATATGAGTTAATATCAAACATTAAGGGTGTGTTAACACATAGTTTAATAACATTAGTAAATGACTTTTCTAAGGAACGACACATCACATTAAAAGTTGATTAAATATGATATTTCACTTTGAATTGATAGCTTAGTAAGTTAGCAATATATTTTGTCCATTTTATACCTAGTTTACAACTTTTGCGATATGAGTTAATATCATACATTAATGGTTAACACATGGTTTTGAAACACAAGTTAAATAGTTTTGTAATTGACTACACGTCACATTAAAAGTTGATTAACCATGATATTTCACCTTGAATTGATAGCTTAGTATGTTAGCAATATGTTTTGGTCATTTTATACCTAGTTCACAACTTTTGTGATACGAGTTAATATCATACATTAATGGTTAACACATGGTTTTGAAACACAAGTTAAAGAGTTTTGTAAATGAACACACGTCACATTAAAAGTTGATTAACCATGATATTTCACCTTTAATAGATAGCTTAGTAAGTTAGCAATATATTTTGGCCATTTTATACCTATTTTACAACTTTTGTGATATGAGTTAATATCATACAATAAAGGTGTATTAACACATAGTTTAATAACATTAGTAAATGACTTTTCTAAGGAACGACACGTCACATTAAAAGTTGACTATGTTGGTCCCAAAGACACAACAAGGGTATGAAAGGAGGCTAGAGGGGGGGGGGTGAATAGCCTACTTAAAATTTCAACTATTTTTCAAAATTCAACCAAGTGCTTACAATCTTGAGTTTTGCGGTCAAGTAATAAACCACGCGGTCAAGGTGTAATATGCATAGCGGAAGTTTTAGATAGAAATAAGGTAAGGATGTTTTGATAAAAATCTCTAAGCATAGAAGCTCACTCACGGTCAAGAGTTTTCCGGTCGAGTGAGATGCGGTCAGAGTTATGCGGTCAAGATATTTGTGGTCAAGATATGGTTGAGTTTGAAAGTTGTTGTCTTAGAAGTTTTGGCAAAAGATAAGTTAGTCAGATTTTTAACTTAGGCAATGTGGAGAACAAACAAACACAATTCACAATACGTTTGAATATCTGTAAGATCAAACACTAAACGACAAACAAAATTAATATGAACAATGAAGAACAAGATGAACAATACTTGAAAGTAAATTTACAGAAAGTAAAATGACACAAGTATTTGGAAAGGTTCGATCTGTTAAAAGATCTACGTCCTTTACCAAGATGGCCAGTCTTGGATTTTGAATGGAGGTATATATTGATTCTTGAGTGTACAGATTACAGAGATGAAGCTTTGAATCAACACCTACTTTCTATGAAGAATAAATCCTAGACTTAGACCAGTGTATCCCTTTTGATTCAATCTATGTGATTGATCAATTGGGGTGAGTGTGTGTGTAAGAATCAGAAGCTCTTTAAAATCTAATTGATTGTAGAGCCTAATGAATCTTAAGTGTTACAAGGCTTGAGATGACTTGAATGTTGCTGGAGATCTTTGAAGGCTTGAAGGTGAGTTCTTTGAAGATTCAAAGGATTCTGGAAATCTTGAGTATGATCTTCAATCACCAAGTATTTCAACAGCAATTTCTCTCTTTTAAATCTCAGCTAGTTTCAATGAAGAACTTAAGGGCTATTTATATCCTTGAATGATAAAGTAACTGTTGGGAAATACTTGGGCTCCAAGTTGAAGGACAGTGAGCTGTTGAATTCTAATTGGAGCTCAATCTGAGATTGTCCTTTTTGCAGATAAGAGGTGGTCCCACTTAGAGGAATTCAAATTTGAATTACTTGGGGTTCAAGTTCTGCAACGTTCTAAACTAACCATAGTTTGACCATGGTTAAGTTTAAACCAACTTGGGTTTCTTGGACAACTTCTTCATTTGCGGTCAAGGCATCACGGTCGAGTGGCTTGCGGTTGAGGGGTCATGTTAGGATTCATTGTTAGTACACCCACCTAATTTGATTGACCCATTCCACGTGTCTTTTTATGGACTTTAGGTTTACTTGTAATGAAGTTTTACTTCAATTTTTAGACAAGTCCCTTTCTAGATTTTTAGTAGTTAGGCTGAGTTATGATCGGTTTACTCTTAGCGGTTTAGTGTCCCTCAAGCCGCCATATTCAAACCGCCAGCATGGTGCCTTAAGTCCTTCATCAAACCGCATTTTGTGTCTTTGATGAAACCGCATTTCAAGTTCATTCATGAAACCGCACATGCATCTGGTGGAACCGCCGACCAAGATATTGAAGAAGTTATTGCGGTCATTTACTCCTTGAAGACAAACATTCGCTTTTCAACCGTAAAAATGAATGACTGGTGACTTGTCCTTAAACTTTAAGTCATGGTTCAGTTATTCTGGGAATGTCGGTTTGTCCTCAAAGGTTCTAGATTGCAATACCGCAAAGGAAACATGGGATGGCATCATTGACTTTCTGGAAGGAGATGCCGACACCAAGAACAACCGCCTCTACCAACAGAGAAGGCTCTTTGATTACTTTGTCAAAGACCCAAAGGAATCTCTTCGCCAATGCTATGAGCGGTTCGTGGAAATTGTCAATGTATGTTTCTCTCTAGGGCACAAGTATTCCAATACTGACCTAAACATGAGATTCATGCAATCTCTTGGTAGCAAATGGCTGATCAAAACTACCAACATTGAAGACAACAAAGATCTGGAAGCCCTTGATCTTCGTCATCTTTATGCCATGCTTAGGGTATTTGAATTCAAGCTTGAGGAAGCTCATGAAACCGAAAACAGATTCAAGTCTCTTTCTCTTGCCGCTTTCAACAATGCCACATCTCCAGTTTACAATCCAGATCACCATCAAACCGCATCTAATATCCATTTACAAACCTCTTCTTTTGATCCAAATATTCCAAGATATATTTCTCAAACCGCACCTCCAGAGTATTACCAACTGCCTCATCAACCTTACCCTTAACATCATCAACCCTATTCTCAACCTCAGCAATCTCATCAATCCTACACTCCATCTCAAAATTCTCAAAGTGTAGTATCCAGTTCTACTCAAGTTGACTTTGATGACATGGATGATGACGAGTTTGCTCTCTATGTGAAAAACTACACCAAGTTCAGAAAGAACAGAGCTCAATCTCAGTCAGGCAGCCCTGCAAAGTTTGTCCTTCCAACCAGATTCAACAAAGCAGCTGATGCTAAGAAAAGGGATGATCTTGTTTGTTACAACTGCAGACAACCAGGTCATTTTGCCTTCAGTTATCCCAAACCGCGCTATGAAGCCGCTCCTGCCAAGAAACCGTTCAACAAAAAGTTTTTCAAGCGAAGAGGAATGGTTGCTGAACAAGGAGAATAACCATTAACATGGATGGGTTCTGATACAGATGATAGTGATGAAGATGAAAGAGTTGCAAATCTTTGCCTAATGGGATTTGAAGAAAAGGTTGAAATTGATGAAAGCCTTCCACTGTCACTCCATCAAATGAAGTCAGTTTCACCAAAAACTCCTGAAGCTAAACAAGGCAAAACTCCTACTTCACCAAACTACTCTCCTGAGGATCAAACCGAACAAAGCCATGATGACCAGATTTCATGTTTTATGGCTGGAACCGCTAAGAAAAAGAAGGATCTCTGGTATTTGGATAGTGGATGCTCACGACACATGACTGGAGATTCAGAACTACTCTGCAGTTTCATCCAAATGAAAGGTCCCCCAGTAGTGTTTGGTAACAACAAGAAAGGAGAAACAGTAGGATATGGAGCAATCAAACGAGGAAAGGTGACTATTGAAAATGTGTCACTAGTAGAAGGACTCAAGCACAACCTTCTCTCCATATCTCAGTTTTGCGACAAAGGAATGAACTGCATCTTCACTTCAACTAGCTGTTATATCAAAGATGCTTCCTCTGGAGTCACTCTACTGACTGGCAACAGAATAGGTGATGTTTATATAATTGATTTAAGCAATATTGTTTCTATTGCTGACCTCTGTTTTGTAGTCAAAAATATAAGAGAAAGCAGTTGGTTATGGCATAAGCGGCTCAGCCACTTGAACTTCAAGTATCTAGCAAAACTGCACAGAGATGGTCTAGTAAAAGGACTACCCAAAGTGGCTGACCATCATGATGAAAAGTGTAAAGCATGCCAGCTTGGAAAGCAGCCCAAACAGTCATTTCCTAGTAAAACAGCGCCTTCAACGAACCGCTGTTTGCAACTGCTGCACATGGATTTATTTGGACCTGTCCCAACCGCCAGTATAGGAGGAAACCGCTATACACTTGTGGTGGTTGATGACTTTTCAAGATATACATGGGTGGAAATGATGGCCTCTAAAGATGATACTTATGGCATCGTAACCGCTCTCTTTAGACAACTCCAAACTCAGAAATTGGATGACATTGTTGCCGTGCGTTCAGATAATGGAACCGAATTTACAAACAATGGTGTTGCCCAATATTGTGATGATCATGGAATTGATCATAATTTCTCTGCCGCTGGAGTTCCACAACAGAATGGAGTAGTGGAAAGAAAGAACAAGACTTTGATTGAAGCCGGGAAGACTATGATTGCCGAAGCCAAGCTTCCTAAATACTTCTGGGCCGAAGCCGTCAATACCGCATGCTTCACCCAGAACCGCTCCCTCATCATCAAAGTTCACAACAGACTCCTTATGAATTGTGGAGAGGCAGATCACCCAACATTGCCTTCTTCAAGATATTTGGATGCAAGTGTTACATCTTGTACAATGGCAAAGAGCATCGAGGTAAATTTGATGCTAAGGCTGATGAAGGTATTTTTGTTGGTTATTCTAAACACTCCAAAGCTTTTCGTTGTTTCAATAAGACATCTTTAAAAATTATAGAGTCAGTCCATGTTACATTTGATGAACATGCTCTCCTTGAGTCACATATGGCTCCAAATGTTGCTAATGATTTTAGTGATTTTGAGACAGGCACTAGACATAGAGAAACTGACAACCATCCTACTCAAACTGCTTCATCTAGTTCTTCAGCCGCACCTACTCAAACCGCTGATGGTGCAACTGTTGAACCGCTGTCTTCTGACCCCATTCAAACTGTTGAACCAGTTCCAAATCTAACCTTCAATGAAGATTTCAATGATTATCAGGATGATCCTCCTCTGGAAAATCTTCAAGAAATAGTGGTTCAAGACAACCTCCCTCCTGAAATTAATGAGCATAGAGACCATCCAACTGCCAACGTTATTGGTCCTATCAGTACTGGTGTCCAAACCAGAAGGAGTTTGACTCACAGAGATAATCACAGTTTGTTCTCAACTGCACTGTTATCTCAGATGGAACCGAAGAAGGTAGATGAAGCTCTAAGTGATCCAAGTTGGGTAATTGCAATGCAAGAAGAGCTCAATCAGTTTGAAAGATGCAAAGTTTGGACTCTAGTTCCAAGGCCCAGTGATCATACAGTAATTGGAACAAAATGGGTGTACAGAAACAAGATGGATGAGAATGGTACAATAACAAGAAACAAAGCTAGGTTGGTTGCTCAAGGCTATAGGCAAGAAGAAGGAATTGACTATGATGAGACCTTTGCCCCTGTTGCCAGACTTGAAGCCATAAGATTGTTCCTGGCCTATGCATCCTTCAAGAAATTCAAGTTATATCAAATGGATGTGAAGAGTGCATTTCTGAATGGTGAACTACAAGAAGAAGTTTATGTAGCTCAACCGCCAGGATTTGAAGACAACAAACTTCCAAATCATGTCTTCAAACTCAAGAAAGCATTGTATGGACTCAAACAAGCTCCAAGAGCATGGTATGACACTCTATCTAAATTTCTTATTGAACAAGGCTTCTCTCGAGGTAAAATTGATACAACTCTATTTATAGCTAAACACAAAAGTCATTCATTATTAGTTCAAATATATGTTGATGATATTATTTTCGGTTCTACTAATGAAACTATGTGTGTTAAGTTTGAGAAGCTAATGAAGAGTAAATTTGAAATGAGTATGATGGGAGAGTTGACATTCTTTCTTGGACTCCAAGTCAAGCAATGCCATGATGGGATCTTTATCAACCAAGCCAAATACACTAAAGATTTGATAAAGAAGTTCGGGCTTGAAACCGCTAAATCAGTTGATACCCCAATGCCTAAGGCCTGCAGTTTGGATCGAGATGAACATGGTAAGAAAGTTGATCAAACTCTCTACCGAGGTATGATTGGCTCTCTACTTTACTTAACTGCAAGTAGGCCATATATCATGTTTAGTGTTTGTGTTTGTGCTAGATTCCAAACTGACCCTAGAGAATCTCATCTTATTGCTGTTAAACGTATTATTAGATATTTATGTGGATCTGTTAACCTTGGACTTTGGTACTCCAAAGAATCTTCATTTGATCTATTAGGTTATTCAGATGCTGACTTTGCAGCATGTAAGATAAGCAGAAAGAGCACAAGTGGTACTTATCAGTTCCTTGGAACGTGGCTTGTGTCATGGTCCAGCAAGAAACAAGCGTCGGTTTTAGTCTCAACCGCTAAAGCTGAATATATAGCGGATGGAAGCTGTTGCTCTCAAATTCTCTGGATGAAACAACAGTTGGAGGACTACGTGATATTTGAACAAAACTGCCCTATCTACTGTGATAGCACTGCTGCAATATCCATCTCCAACAATCCAGTTCAGCACTCAAAAACCAAGCACATCGACATAAGATATCATTTCCTCAAAAACCATGTTGAAAAGAAAAACATTTTTCTAGCAAAGGTGGGAACAGATGATCAAATTGCTGACATTCTCACCAAACCGCTTGAAAATTCCAGGTTCTATCATTTACGAGGAGAAATGGGTATGTTAGAACTAACTTAAGATATCATATCTATATATTATTTTTTAATATCTTTTGTTTAAGTGTTTTGGTTATACTTAGAAAAGTCATCTAGTATGCGGTTCTGTCATCATTGAAACCGCATCAATGTATGGTTCGGTACAAGATTCCCCATCAAACTGACGAGTCAAAATGAATAAAATCGGTTCTTTCAAAACCGACAAGAAAGCAAAGTCATTCGGTTTAAACATATAAACCGCCATCAGATTAGAGAGACATCAGTTTCATGAAAAACCGCTGAAGACGTAAGGTAAGTCGGTTTGCTCAATCAAACTGCTCAGGTATGAAATTGCATTTTAATCCCTACTTTATGTCATATCAATTATAAGGACCCTTTTACAATTTTCTCTATCGCATTAAATTCTATGTGACGTGGGACGCCATCTGGAGATAATCGTGCGCCGTTCTCGTCGTTCCATTACCCGAGGAACAGTTAATTGAGTATAAAAGACAAAGTTTATTTATTTTTACCTTTTTACCTTCTTCCTCATTTGCGTATACTCTCCCTCTCTCTCTCATCTGCACTCTGCTCTCAACCTCCAATATTTCCCATACTTCTTTGAAATTTTAAAATGGCACCTAAGAAATCTTCAGACTCTTCTGCCTCATCTACATCTAAAACATCCAAAGGCGATATGGTATGATTTCTTGAACCCTTCACTCTAGCATTTCATTTTTTTTTTGCCATTGTTGTTCGAAAAAGCTTGTCCGTCTTCTCATATTTTTACTTGCTTTTTCTTTCAATTTTTGGTTGATTATGATTACGTATGTTCATATATGCTGGGTTTGTTGTTTATTTCATGTCTTTTGTTCAATTTTTGAACAATTTTGATTTTTGGGTTTTTCGGGTGTTCATTCGTATTTATTTTGATACTATGTTCTGGGTTTATTATTTGAACTCGTTATTCTAGAACTTTGTTAGTATCTGCATTTTTCGAGTCTTTTGGTATACTTCCTTCTTAATTTGGTTAAGTTTTTGTTTTGCATGTTTATCCCCTGTTCATCATGTTCTTCATGCATTCAAATGCTTTTTCAAATTCTTTCCATGTCTAGTTTTGGGTGTTTACCATTTTACCCCTGTTTTACTTCAACCGCTTATTTCATTGTTAGGATTCCTTGTAGCAGTTTGAATGGTTGGCTTATTCAAACTGCTTGCATCAAACTCTTACTAACTTTGATTATTTTTAGGATGAAACCAACTTTGTACCTGGATCTCAGATCATCAAAGCCGAATTTGAAGCTGATGCAGTTGGAAGAAAACTGCTCGCCCTACTGGAATCATCAAAACTGCTGCCCTTATTCCAGTTAGATGAACCGAAGTTTGACAAGAGGCTCTGTGCAGAATTCTTTGACAATGGGATTGTCTGTGAGGTACCCCTGCTGAATGGAAAAGGTGAAGAGATCAGAAACTTAGAGTCTGGGGAAGTGAAGACTGAAAATGCCATCAAGTCCACTGTAAGGACAAAGGATGTAGTGTTATCTGCTTCAAAGGTTGCTATTTTGGCTGGTCTGGAGAATTCTGGAATTCTTTCTATCAAACCAGAATTAGTCAGCAGAACTACTGAGGAGCTCTTGGGGGTCTCTGTCTTCAACACTAAGTCCACCCCTAAGAAGGAGTTTGAGAAGTGATGGTGATGTTGTGTGATTTAGTGGACACTGGAGTGATGTGCAAGAATGGAAATCACAACAATTTCACTTCTGAGCAGTACAACTACTGCGTGGCTATCTACAAAGGGAAGAAGCTGCACTGGCCAAAGATCATCATGCAAGAAATGATCAATGCCCTCAGCCGCCACACTTCTGCCAAAGCCGCTGGAAAAACAAAGATCAGAACTCACTGCAAACTCTTAACTAAGTTCTTTCATCAGGATTCTGTGATCTTTAAGGCTTCTGTGGCCAATGAAGCTGAGTGGGTGCAACCTAATGAGAAGACCTTGTTTGGTGCTTCTAAGCTTGATGCCTTCAGAACAACGTTTGGATGGTGGTTTGCACAAGCGGTATGGACTGCTGATCCTCTGCCTGAAGAAAAGAGAGGACCCTTTCCTGAGGCTCGGCTAAATAAGTCAGGCAAACCTTATGCCGGTGCCATAGCAGATCAAGCCGCTGCTACTAGAGCTAGAGAAGCAGCTCAAACTGCCACTTTGAATAGGCTAGGAGTTATCCTGGATGGAACTGAGGCTCCGGTTGAGAGGGAGTCTGCGGTTGAGGGGGAGCCTGCAATCCCTGCGGCTCAACCCAGGGAAACCGCGGCTCCAAGAAAGAAGAAAGCCAAAGTAACTGAAACTTCCAAACCCTCATCCATTCTTCCTCCAAAACCGACCTTACCAAAATCCTTCCTCATTCTATCTAATCCCTCTTCTGAACCGCTTCCACCTTACCCTAAACCAATTCCCTTCACAAAACCAACTCTTCCTATCCCCTCTAAGCCTCAGATAAAACCCTTATCCCCAATCAAACCTAATGTTGAAAAATCAATGAACTTTACACAAGATGTGAATCTGTTGAGGATACTGAAAGCCTCCACCTCTGAACCCAAACCTATCTCACCTCCAAAATCCCCTCTCAAACTGCCAACTGTTCAGTTCATTGAAGAACAGTTGCAGCTAATATTTTCTGCCCTTCCCAACCTTAAACCCTCCACTCAAACCAAGCCTGAGCAGACCGAAGTGTCTGAGGCTGCAGTTCTAGTTAAACAAGCCGAGGTATCTACAAGTGCAGTTCAGCCTGAGCAAACTGATGAGTTTGAGGCTGCAGTATTGCCTGAGCAGACTGATGCGTCTGAGGCAGTTCAGGATGAACCTGAGCAAGATGATGAAAATCTTGAGGTTCAACCGCTGAAGAAGAAGAGAAGGTTAGTGAAGAAATATGACTTTGTGGAGCACTGGCAATCAAGGCCACCTGGTGCAATGGACTTCACTGAGGCTTCTGACAAGAAGGATCATTCACCCTCTGAAGGCCCATTTGCAAAGGAGTTGAGAGAAAGGGCTGAAACGAGAAAGGCTGGAATAGACCCAATGCTGGTTGAAACCGCTACTCCTTCGTTGAAACAAAAGCTGGAGTTTGATTCACCAAAGCACACTCCTTCACCTTCTGAATCCCCTACACTGCCTTTTGCTTCAGCAGTTCAACCGTCGGCTCAACCGCAACTGATCAACATCTCTGCCCCTTTGGTTCTGCCTGAATTCACAGTTGCAGTTAGGTCTCCCAAACCGCGTGGTTTGAAAAGGAAGTGTGCACAGGACATAGCGGGCTACCTGAAGAAGTTTAGAGCTACTACTTCCAAAGTCAACCGCCATGGAGCCATCATCAGAGCCGCCAACAAGAATGAAGAGCAACGACTCAAGTGTGGTCGTCCAAATCCTTTTGCAATCTTTCCAGCCGATGAGTCTCAAGCTGCTTCAGATCAACTGATTGCTTCAACTCTTGATCAAATTATTGAAGATCTGGCAGTTGAGTTCATCTTCTCTCTCTGCTCTCAATTTTTCTTTAGAATAAACTGCATTGTCTTTCCTTATCTATATAGATGGTAGTTCTCTCCTTATTCTTCCTTTCCTTTTTCTAATACCCAAATTCTTTCCATTTCCCCTTCTCTTCCCTACACTTCATTTTCTATAATTCCTTTCCCTTCCTCCCTTTTTGAAACTGATCCTTTGAAGATTCAGTTTGTGCTGGATTCTTTCCTTACCCAATCTGCATTTCTTTCCTCTCTGCCCTTCCTTGTTGATGCCATTAAGAGGGAGAATGCTGTTGACCCTAGGATTGGGAGAATGGAATTCAAAATTGAAACCCTTCTGGAGAATCAGCTCAAGTTAGAACAGAAGGTTGAAACTTTGAATGAGCTGACTTCTCTCAGACTTGAAGCGGACCAAGAAATGAATGAGGCTCTGGAGAAGAAGTTAGACCAACTAGCTGATCTAACGGTTTCATCAACTGACTACTTAGTTCAGTATGCCAACGACCTGGAAAAGCTTTCTGAGAAAATCTTAGAGAAGGTAAATGAACCGACCCATCTACGTCTCAAGTCAGCCGAATATGTTTTTGAAACCGCCAGCATAGTTGAGCCTTCTGATGCTCAAACCGTTGTCCAAGCCGCCGCTAGGGTTCCTGATAGAACTAATTAGAATTCTTTCTATCTTTTGTAATCAGTTTTTGTCTTTCATTATTTTCCTTGTAATTTGTAACTTCTAAAACCTTTGAAGGATTATAATGAAAATGAATGCATTGCATCCAATATTCCAAAACTTTGTTTATTCAAACTACTTGTTTGTGGAACAATGCATTTCTAAAAACTCATGCACTATTCATCATGAAAATTTTTCTAAGTGTATATGTTTTAAACATTCAGTTTAAACATGCATATCTGATTCTCATAATCATATCTCTTTATATGCATCTGAATGAATTTCTTATCTATTTGTGTTTCATTTCCTTTGTCTTTGATAGATTAGAAATCTATGGTATAGCATTGTGTGTGCATTTGACTTGGGACATGCAGTTTCAATACATACTCATTTGAGCATGTTCTTACCAAGTACAATGTTTGCTCTATCATTGTGTGGTAATGGCATCAATCAAATAGGGGGAGATTGTTAGGATTCATTGTTAGTACACCCACCTAATTTGATTGACCCATTCCACGTGTCTTTTTATGGACTTTAGGTTTACTTGTAATGAAGTTTTACTTCAATTTTTAGACAAGTCCATTTCTAGATTTTTAGTAGTTAGGCTGAGTTATGATCGGTTTACTCTTAGCGGTTTAGTGTCCCTCAAGCCGCCATATTCAAACCGCCAGCATGGTGCCTTAAGTCCTTCATCAAACCGCATTTTGTGTCTTTGATGAAACCGCATTTCAAGTTCATTCATGAAACCGCACATGCATCTGGTGAAACCGCCAACCAAGATATTGAAGAAGTTATTGCTGTCATTTACTCCTTGAAGACAAACATTCGCTTTTCAACCATAAAAATGAATGACTGGTGACTTGTCCTTAAACTTCAAGTCATGGTTCAGTTATTCTGGGAATGTCGGTTTGTCTCGCTTTTTGAAAAGTTACCGTTGTACTTTTCAACAACTAAAAGGACAATGTCAGGTAGTGGTCCAACAACTTCCTGCCACAAAGCAAAAGCAAAGGACGACAGTGACAGGTCAACCAATGGGATTGTGACAACGCATTAAACCGCCATACAATGACTCACCTCATTGTCCAACGGTCACTAATGCCTTCACTATAAATATCCTTCATTGTTCAACATTGAAGGTTGCTGAGCTTCAAAGAGAATATCCCAAGTATTCAAGTTTTCTTTGAAGATTGAAAACCCAGATACTCATATCTTCATCATCTCCTTAGCAAACCCAGAGTTCTTCATTAAAGCTTCAAGCCTTCAAATCATCACAACTCAGCCTTGCACAGAAAGTAATCATTTGCTCACCATCACTTAGATATTTTGAGCTCTTGATTTTTTTCCACACTACACACCCGGAGTATATTTTCTTATAGATTATATACCTCGAAAACACAGGTTGTTATAATAGCATTGTTAGGTTAGATTGTTTATTTAGAGTTTGGATTCTTTTGTAATCTTGTAAAAACTCCTCTAAATCAATACAAGTCTAGTAGCTATTAGAAAATCCTAGGCTAACCACCTAGGTAGAGGACGTAGTTCTTTCAAGAACGAACCTCTTCAAATTTTGTGTCCTTGATCTTTATTTTCTGTCTTGTCATTTACATTTATGTTTATGAGCTTTATTTACTTTCATGTGAAATGACTTGATAAATGATTTGCATACTTTTGTGATACTTCAGTTGTGCTCTGTCAGTTGCATCATTCCTTTTCAACCACTTAAACCGCCCAACTCTTTATAATTCAGTTTGGACTAAACCGCAAAACTCCGCTGTGCATTTTATCTGAGCGGTTCTAGTGCTTTAAACCGCAATAGACCAAACTGATAAGTACTTGGTTGATTTTCAAGGGTATTCCGAAAAAGATTTTAAACCGCTATTCACCCCCCCCTCTAGCGGTTTTATACCCTTGTTGCCCTTTGGGACTAACAGGTCAAATGTGACCTGTCAAGGTATGCCACAAAGCTCACGGTTACTGACTTCCGGTCAAGTGATTCACGGTCAAGTGGTCTTCCACGGTCAGGTGGTCTACCACGGTCAAGTGAATTCACGGTCAAGGTCTTGACCACTAAAATTCCAGACTTAGAAAATTTTCAGCCTATCAATCTAAAGCCTATACTATCAAAGTGGACTATTCTAAAAATGAAGTTTAACACTTCTTACAATATATCCTAAAGTCCACAAAAGATAAAATTAGGTTATGGGATCAATCAAATCTAGGTAATAGGAGTGGTTTATAATAAGCATACCCAACAATCTCTCCCTATTTGATTGAGACCATTACCTACTATAACAAAGGCTAATTCATTGTACTTGGTAATAACATGTTTTCAAGAAAATAATATTTTATTAATTTCATGCCCCAAGTCAATGCACACTCTAAGCCAGTGTTATAGATTTCTATCAGCCTAAAAACATAAAATAAATTCTAATCCTAGCAAGATAGAAATATAAGTTTGAATGCATTTTTAGAGAAAATAACAATAAGT
Source organism: Campanula takesimana (assembly GCA_026119855.1). Taxonomy (NCBI): domain Eukaryota; kingdom Viridiplantae; phylum Streptophyta; class Magnoliopsida; order Asterales; family Campanulaceae; genus Campanula; species Campanula takesimana. The sequence goes on from JAOWBW010000870.1 coordinate 550,550, forward strand.
AAGCAAATGCATCAAACAAACATTCAAAAGGCACTCCACAAAAATATAACCATTAAAGTGAGGAGTGCAGACAAAAGAGAGATTAAAGTTTTACAGACCCAAATAAAAACAAACAGAAATAGAAATTGTTTTGAGATAAACATCAACAGATTGTTTTAACATGACCACACACGGTCAGTTCAAATGGTGGGACAAGTTCCTTAAAATTTCTTTGAGAAACCAACACCAGGAATGATGATGGGATTGTTGAGGTCGTTGATCTCTAGGAAGTCAAGGCTGTTCACGGTTGGAAATTCAAAGCTATCTTCACCTTCATCTTCCTCTTCTCTTGCAATCCTGTTTCCATGCCCGGTCGCCTGATTTTGAGAGGAGGAGGCTTGAGAGCTAGCAAGGTTGTCCACGGTCAATTGTAGGGTATAAATCTTGCTTATCACTTCCTGCACATTAGTGTTAGAAATTTCATAAACCCTATCAATTTTTGAGGTTTGACCTTCTAGTCTTTGAGTGTGGACTTGCATGGCTTGCCTCATAGCTTCTATCTTTGGTACAAACTTATCAGTGACCGATAGCAATCCTACAGAAATACAGGCATTGATCTCTGCCTTGAGAGAGGATTTTACTTTATCCATTTTCTCAAACAAAAAATTCTTATCATGGGTCATTGTCTTGGTCAGCTCCAACCCAGCTCCTTCAATAATCTTGACCACAGAACGGTCAATAGAGAAAGATTGTGACTTGAGCTCTTCCTTTAGGTCAGCATGGGTAATAGGAGCGGTTGAGGAGGATGCGGTCGAGGCAATGTTGGGGTTCACGGTAGCTAGGCTTTCAAGAATAGCCTTTGTAATATTCTGACTCTCCCCCTTAATGGTCTCAACAACTGAAGCCTTGAGCAGATCAACCTCATTCTGTAACTTAACTTGGTTTGCAGCAAGCTTTGCAACCTCACTCTGAGCATCAAGATTGATTTGCGTTAAAGTCTCAACTGCGGTCAGCAGATGAGCCAAAGGATCGACCGAGCTATCAGATGCGGTCGCAGCTCGAGTAGTTCTAGGAGGAGAGAGAGCATGAGATTTAACTAATACATTATCATCATGATCACTGGGTACACGGTCGATATCTTGACCGTGACCCTGAAACTCAGCCTTATCAACAGTTTGGTCATCAACCTTTTCATCACTGAAATCAGGACTATCAACATCAACAGTTTTCTCAGCATTTTTACCAGCTCCAACATCTTGATTACCAGATTCACTACTTGATTCTACCAATTCCACATCATCTGGTTCATCAACTAAATCAAGAGTATGCTTGACCCTTTGATGTTGCGGTTGAGTAGGAGCTATTTCAACATCATCACGGTCACTCTGCATAGGTGAGCCGAATGGAGTGAATACTGGAGATGCGGTCGAAGGAGGTGGTCTTGCAACCTTGGATTTCTTTGCGGTTTGAACGGGACTTAGAGAAAGATCCCTTTTCTTGGACTTCTCCCCCTGAGACGAAGCAGGGAGTGCAGAAGACTTTGTTTTGAAGGATTTGGATGGAACGGTCGGAGAGGACACGGTTGGTTTGGAGACCGTTGATTTAGAGATGGGAGCGGTAGACTTGGTTTTCAATGGTGCGGCAGGAGGAATTATGGAAAGAGGCTTAACGGTTGAAGGTTCTTTGATAACAACTCCAGTTACTGGTCTGGGTTTGGAAGGAGCGGTCGAGGCACTAGCAATTCCTTTGCCTTTGATTCTTCTTGACACTTGTTAATCCTCAGCTTCTTCATCATCCTCATCATTATGGATAGATGAGGACTTCCTTGGTGCGTCAAGTCCTAAAGCTATTCTGGCAGCCTTGGTGTAGGCAGGAGGGATGTATTTTTCTCTTTTGTGCTCAGGTTCACGGTTTCTGTATTCCTGATATTGATCATCACCAAACCGGTTGCGGTAGGTAGATCTCATGGTCTTGATATCAAAGACATTGGATAGAGAGATGGGAACTTTGGCATCTTTATCTCTGTTGATATCCCTTCGGAGTTCAGGAATGAATTTGAACAATAGAGAAAGGAACCTTGAGTTTTTCTTGTATTTGGTGGCGGCCTTTTCAGATAACAACTTCTTGTAATCAGAAATGTGATCTAACAAGAGATCATATAGAATCTTGGGCCAGTTCATCTTCCTGCCCAGATAGATTGCAGTAGACAGCCTCCATTGAGTGGTATTGAAATTTCCATGGTTACCACTCTTGCAGAGCAGACCGTGACCAACCAAGTGACCAATGTAATACATCACCTCAGGAAAGGTTTTGCGGTAGGGCTTGCACACGTCATTAGATCCAATCAATCTCATAGCCAATCCATCATACTCATCATCAGATAGAGAGATAGGAGCCTCATTATCAATGTCGAGACCAAGGGTGGAGGCAATATCAGTGTAGTCTATCACTATCTTGTGACCGTATACTTCTGCAGCAATCTAGTTATGAGAGTTGTTTTGCTCATCTCTTCCTTTGATTTCCTTCGCGGTAGAATAAAATTCTCTAACTCCTGCAAGGTAATGATCAGGTTGATTCATTGTGAAGTAGTGAAGTATGTCTGATTTCTTCATTCTTTTGGTCAAGTGCCTCCCAATAGCATCTTTCTGGAGGTCTTCATAATCAATAACGCATCCAGGAATAAATGATTGCTCCTCCTAAAAAAATTTAAAAGTTAGTAACACTGGTGCGGTTAACCAGTATGCGGTCGACTTGCACACGGTAGACAGAAACGGCGGTAGACGAAAACACTTGGAAATATTTCAATGAGATCTCTAAAACACGCACAAACACCATATTACTATGTGTAATGAATTTTAAGGATCAAAAAGTGTAATCTCAAGAACACGAAGATCACCAAGAACACGAAGATACTGTTCAAAGTGAAGAACTTAGAAAACGATTTAGTGCACGAAAATCCATAAAAATTATATCAAAATGAGCACAAAAACCGATTAAACATGAAAATATCATCAATTTCATTATCAAAAGCACATTGAACTCAGAATATGAAAGGGCATTTATAACCAAAAAGCTTCAAGAATAAACATGGCATTGAGAGATATATCAACTAGAATTTGAATCAAAACACTATAGTGAACTCGAAATCATGAAATGAACTAGAATAAGCATTATCATAGCACATAACAACCCATAAATCAAATCATTATTATAGAATACGAAAGGTTGTTGAAACCCGCCAAAAATGAGAACAAAAACTAAAAACAGAAGAGTTTAGGGTCAAGAAATCATACCATTGAGTCTTCAGAATGTAGTTCTAGCGATTTCTTTGATGATTTTGTAGGTTGAGAAGATTTGGGAGCCATATATATAGTGAGAATTTTGAGAGAGAGTCGAGAGAGAGAAAGAGAGCGAACTGGGTGTATAGAGAGAGAAAGTAGAGAGATGTAGAGAGAGAAAGGGTTTCTGAAAAAGTGAGTTGCAGAGAGGTGGAGGTTAAGGAGGTAGTGGAACGGTTTGTGCAGAGAAGGAAGTGGGAGGTTAACTCTGCAAGAATCAGGGATTTGACCAGAGATGTCCTTTCGCCATAAATGCATGGATAGTGATGGCGGACATAAATAAGGGAATAAAATTAATTGCAAATGATTTGAATTAAATAAAACCGAGGGAAAAGAGGAAATTACGGAATTACCCCTTTGAATGGCTAAGATGATCCTAAAATTTGCTAAGTTAGAAACACTTACCTGGTCACCTAGCTTTTTGCGGTCAGGTGCTTGACCGTGGGTTTTGCGGTCAAGAGTGTTACCTTGGCCAAGAAAAGATTCTATAAAGCAGTGAACCAATGTCATCATTTTCCATGCGGTAGGCTTCTCCAAAGCCTTTGAACAAATTTCATTTTCATGCAGTCGGAGCATTTTGCGGTCAACAAGGATGCGGTCGGTATACCTGATTGATTTTAATGCATCGACCGTGATTGTTTTACCGTTAAGGTGTTGACCGTGACCTACTTGGTTTTGAACTTGGATAAAACATAAGACATTAGCACAATCAAAATATATGGACAAAAAATTTCTAGCATGCCCATTTCTCCTCTAAGATACCTAAATCTTTTCGAATCAAGAGCTTTGGTGAGAATATCTGCAACTTGATTGTCAGTACTCACATACTCTAGATGGATATTACCTTTTTCCACATGATCCTTGAGAAAGTAGTACTTGATATCAATGTGTTTGGTTTTTGAATGCATGACAGGGTTGTTGGAGACAGCAATGGTAGATGTATTGTCACAATAGATTGGACAATTTTCTTCATTGATTCCGTAGTCAACCAATTGTTGCTTCATCCAGAGCACTTGGCAGCAGCATCTTCCAGCAGCTATATATTCAGCTTCTGTGGTAGATACAGAAACTGAGGCTTGTTTCTTGCTTGCCCATGAAACGAGTCGATTTCCAAGGAAATGACAAGTTCCACTTGTGCTTTTCCTGTCTATTGTACATGCTGCATAATCTGCATCTGAGTAACCTATAAGATCAAAATTTGAATCTTTGGAGTACCAAAGTCCAAGGTTAATAGTCCCAGAAAGATATCGAATAATACGTTTAACAGCAATAAGATGTGCTTCTCTAGGATCTGCTTGATAACGAGCACAAACACAAACACTAAACATGATATCTGGCCTACTAGCAGTTAAGTAAAGAAGAGAACCAATCATACCTCGGTATAAGGTTTGATCAACCTTCTTACCTTTCAAGTCTTTATCTAACTTGTTGCCAGCAGCCATATGAGTGTCATATGCCTTTGAATTTTCAAGTCCAAATTTCTTGATAAGGTCCTTTGTGTACTTTGCTTGATTGAGGAAGATGCCTTCAGCGCATTGTTTAATTTGAAGCCCAAGGAAGAATGTTAATTCTCCCATCATGCTCATCTCAAATTTGCTTTTTATTAGCTTCTCAAATCGTTTACACAACAATTCATTAGTAGAACCAAAAATAATATCATCTACATATATTTGAACTAATAAAGTATGATCATGATATTTAGCAATAAATAGAGTTGTATCGATCTTACCACGCTTGAAGCCTTTCTCTAAGAGAAATTTATATAGAGTATCATACCATGCACGTGGAGCTTGTTTGAGTCCATATAAATCTTTACGGAGTTTGTATACATGATTTGGAAATTTGGGGTCTTCAAATCCGGGCGGTTGAGCAACAAAGACAGTTTCTTGAAGTTCACCGTTGATGAATGCACTCTTTACATCCATTTGATATAACTTGAATCTTTTGAAAGAGGCATAAGCTAAAAATATCCTTATAGCTTCAATTCTTGTAACGGGGGCAAAAGTTTCATCATAATCAATGCCTTCTTCTTGTTTGTATCCTTGTGCAACCAACCTAGCTTTGTTCCTTGTGATGCTTCCATTCTCATCCATCTTGTTTCGGAACACACACTTTGTACCAATCACTCCTTGATCTTGTGGCCTTGGAACTAAGGTCCAAACTTTGCATCTTTCAAATTGGTTGAGCTCTTCTTGCATAGCAACAACCCAACTTGAGTCTTGGAGTGCTTCATCAACTTTCTTGGGTTCAACTTGAGATATAAATGCGGTAAGTGCATCATAGTTTGATCTTCTTGTTCGAACACCAAAATGCAAATCACCAATGATATTCTGAATTGGGTGATCTCTAACCTCACGAACTTCTTGAGGTATATCTGGTTGAGTTGATGGTGGTTGTAAATCTTCTAGTGGTACATCATTTGTGCCTTCCCAATCATAAGTAATTTGAGGGATATGTTCTTCCACATTGATGGGTGTTTCAACTTCAACTCCATTTGAGGTAGCAGCAGATATGGTAGCTTCTGGTGCTTCATGAGAGGTAGATGGAGGTGCAGTTGAGGTAGATGGGTTTCCTTCAGTTGATTGATTTTGTGGTTGATTTGTACCTGTCTCATTAAGCTCAACAAAATCATCAGCAACATTTGGAGTCATATGTGGCTCAAGGAGAGAGTGTTCATCAAAAGTAACATGGACAGATTCAACTATCTTAAGAGTGGTTTTTTTAAATACACGAAAATATTTTGAGTGTTTAGCATACCCAATAAATGTACCTTCATCGGCCTTAGGAGCAAATTTACCTCGATGTTCTTTACCGTTGTGGAGTATGAAGCATTTGCATCCAAATATCTTGAAGTATGCTATGTTGGGGGTTCTTCCTCTCCAAAGTTCATAAGGAGTTTTGTTGTAGGTCTTGTTGATGAGGGATCTATTTTGAGTGAAGCATGATGTGTTGACGGCTTCAGCCCAAAAGTATTGAGGTAGCTTTGCTTCAGCAATCATTGTCTTTCCAGCCTCTATCAACGTTCTGTTCTTTCTTTCCACAACACCATATTGTTGAGGAACTCCAGCAGCATAGAAGTTGTGGTCAATACCATGGTCATCACATTACTGAGCTACACCGTTGTTATTGAATTCTGTACCGTTGTCGGATCGAACACTAACGATGTCATCTTCCTTTTGTGTTTGGAGCTGTCTAAAGAGTGCGGTAAAAATGTCATAGCAATCATCCTTTGAGATCATCATTTCAACCCATGTATATCTTGAATAATCGTCTACCACAACTAAGATATATCTATTTCCACCAATACTTACGGTAGTAACAGGTCCAAACAAATCCATATGCAGCAGTTGTAAACATCTTGAAGTTGAAGGTGTCATCTTGCTGGAGAAAGATGCCTTTGGTTGTTTGCCTAGTTGACATGCTGTTCACTTCTCATCGTGGTGATCAGCTACTTTAGGTAGTCCACGAACTAGATTTTCTCTTCCAATCTTGGATAGATACTTGAAGTTTAAGTGACTTAGTCTTGTGCCACAGCCAACTATTTTCGCTAACATTCTTTGCTACAAAACAGAGATTAGAAGAAATGCAAGATGAAGTAAAATCAACAATATAAACATTTTTCTTACGAATCCCTTTAAGTAAGGTGACACCGGATGTGCCATCTTTGATGAGACAGAAATTTGAAGTGAAGTGGCATTGCAATCCTTTGTCACAGAACTGAGATATTGAGAGTAAATTGTGCTGTAGTCCAATAACTAGAGAGACTTCTTGGATGGCGATTTTTCCTTTACGAATGACTCCATATCCTACAGTCTTTCCTTTGTTATTATCTCCGAAGGTTACTGATGGACCTTTTTCTTCACGGACATCTTCCAATAAATTGATATCTCCGGTCATGTGCCTTGAGCAGCCACTATCGAGATACCATAAGCTTGATTTATCCTTGGAGTGTCCAGCCATTAAGCAGAGGACCTACAAAATAGACATTTAAGAACAAGGTCCCCTTTTTATTCTTTTGGGTCCAAAAGGGTTAGCAACTTTTGACAACCCACACTTGCCTCACAGAAGGAGGGTTACTCTTTCTGGGATTGGGTGTGAATCTCAAAAGACATTCAGCAGCCTTGTGACCATAACCATCACACACAGAATAATGGTGGAAGCCACCCAACTGAGGGTTAACAAACTTCGTTGAAGTCTTGAGCACAACATTGTTTACTGGTATGGATGAGGTCTCCTTACCAAAATTCATCCTCTTGAATTTTGCTGCCTTGGCGCCACTAGCGGTCGACGGCCTCCATGCGGTCGCCATTTTCCTTTGTGCGGTTGATTGACCTCGCGGCAAGTTTATACGGTAGGGAGCACCATCTACCTTGCTAGAGGAAGCCTCTGCGGTAGGTTCATCTATGGCAATACCTTTCAATTTTGCCTTGCCAGTTTGTTTCTTAGGGTAGACATAATTGAACACTAGTTTATTCTTTGATTCTTGTCCTACACCATTTGAAACATGATGTTTAGCCTTTGACTCTTCCAAAGTTTGCTGGGTAAATTTCTCATCTCTTTCACAACAAGATGCACATTTAAAGTTGTCACTAGTTTGGAATCCCAAGCCTTCTTTATCACCACTAGACTTTTGGGATTCTAGTATTTGTTCCATAGTGACACGAGAATTGGTCCACTCATTAGTGATCAGTTTAAGGTCATTTATCTCAGCAACCAATTCATCGTTTTTAACTTTAAATATGACATTTTGTTCTTCTAAGAAACGGTTTCGATCAGTAAGAGGAGTCATGCTCTTGATCTGTGATAGAGAAAAACTCCACTTGTAATAAAAATACCTAGCAAGTGTACTAGTCACCGTAGTAGTAATACGCTATGCGAGGGTCGATCCACAGAGACTTGTGTATTTCACGATTCGATTTTCAGCAGTATAAACAAGAAATTAAAAATGACTAGTTTTGTTTTGATTTTAATACTACAAAAACACTTAAATTAAACTAAGATAGCAATTAAACAAAATAGAATGAGTTTACCGGAATTTCAGCAATGAGAGGAAGATCTATGGATTGGTTTCACATGTATTTCATTAATATATATAACTAATAATATCATCATTCCTTGTTGGGGATTTATTCTCTTAAGTAAGATTGAATGCTCACACATCTTCAATCTAATGTTCTTTCAATATCATATTTTCTGCAAAGGCCATATGATATTCAAAGAACTCATTAAAATCTTAGGAATCTTAAATCTATAATTTTGATAAGAAATCACTTTACAAATCAAAATTATATTATTTCAAAAGTCGGACTTTGTATATCTCAATCAATCACTTGAAATCCTTATACACAAATTAGTTTAAGAGCCAAGCTAATCTAAACATTAGATTGTAACTAGAAAACTCTTATAAAAATACTTCTTGAAAAACCCAACAAAATGAATAACAATACTATCAATTAAAACATAATAATTCCATACATGTTACCTCCAATCCATAGAATGAGGAGATTAGCCAAGCATACACATATTCTTCTTCAACAAAGCTTCAATATCCAACATAAAACTTGAAGAAGTAAAAATATTTGGAACAATGAAAAACCTCTCAATCTTTCTCTACAATGTTTGAAGGAAGTAAAAACTATCTATTCTAGATCTGAATCCCCTTGCTGCTGTGTGGAAGAGATGTATTTATACTAGGATCAAGCTAGGGTTACACAATGGGAACACAAGAAGAGGATATCAAGCTGTTGAAAAACTGCATTTTCCTGTCGGGTAGGCTGTGCGACCGCCCAAAATGGTGTGTGCGACCGCACATCTTTCTGAATTGATTTGGTCATGGAATGGGTATGAATTGGGCGACCGCACGATATGTTTTGTGCGGCCGCACAGTTATCTGACAGGTTGATTTTCTTCTTATTCCCGTCCTTGACTCGGTTGACCGCTGTTGACCATTGATGGTGACTCGAGCAATCATTGATCTCCACACTTTTGAGCATCCAGGCCTTTGCAAAATATCAAAATAACACTAAAAAGTGTTTTACAACATTCAAATCCTTACAAAGTTCCTTATACAAAATAGATCAACAATTACATCAATAATGTTCTAAATTATATCCAAAAGTCAATAAAACTAGCACATGAACATAGAGATTATATATGTAAATACTACTCTATCAAATTCCCCCACGCTTAGACCATTACTCGTCCCTGAGTAATATTCTTAACCCACCTCTAAGCACCGGTCTATAAAGCGTAGCATGGAGGAAAATGACACCTATCTCCTCTATATCCCCATCAGCCAAGTCAAGAAAAGAAATAAAACTCGGAGTGAAAAGAACTCCGTCCCCTTATGACTCCCCAAAAAAATTGAGGATTTTCTATCCTATCGCCTCTAATCAACCTCCTACTCCAACATGCATCCTACCCGATTCTCCAATCCTCCCTTAGGACGCCACGCCGGTGAAAACATATAATCGCTCAATTGCTCACCTTTTGCCTAGGCGCCCTTTCGGGTTTTCACCTAGGCTCTCTCTATTTTTTTTTTTTTTTTTTTTTTAAGAACTAAATACAAACGAAAAACATAACTGATGATGAAAGTACCCCCCCCACGCTTAAATCAAGCATTGTCCCCAATGTAGAAGCAATAAAAATGAGCTAAAGGATAGGGATACCTCCAAACATGCAACTACTGAAAAGGGGGGCGGGGTTGCCCGTCTTGGCTAGAACTGCCTCCCTGCCACTGCATCTGGGCACCAAACGGAGGAGGTGGAGGCGCCACTCGTCCCCAAATCATCTGGAGCAGCTGCCCCTGCTGAGTGGACTCTCGGGATTGCTGCGCCCTCCATGCTTGCGCAGCCTCAATCTCGGCAGCCTGCCTCTGGTACATCTCCATCTGTTGCTGTTGCAGCTGTCCTAAGGTGGCCTCTTGCCTCCCACTTGATTTTCTCAACTCCCCAATGTCTAGGCGCAATCCCTTGATATCATCCTGTAAATCCTCAACCACCCCTCCCAAGTAAAAAGTGGCCTCATCAGGGTGAAACTCCCATGGTGCTTCCTCTTGCTGAGCCCCACCAGATGTCCCCTCTCCTGGCTGTGTAGCGGTGTGCCCCCGAGTCAGAGATTCTATATTAATGATGGTCCCCGGAGTCAAATCCCTTGGAATCTGGGTCAAGTCCACCCCTGCCCGCCTTATCATAGCTGTTATCATAAGGGGGTAGTTGAAGTTGGAACTCCCCATGCTTCTGATGGTGTTCTGAATCTCATTCTGAATTATGAACCCGGTGTTAATGTTACCACCCTGCAGGACCACATGCATCAATGCAGCTCGTCTCCAATGCACATCATTGTAATGTGAGCTCGGAAGTATCCTCTCACATATAAACCGGTGTAGTGCGCGCATCCTCAAGTCGAGATTCCGGGCCTTAGTTACAATGCCACTCCTCATCATGTCCGGGTTAATTTCCCCGAACGTAGGTGCAATTAAGTGCAAATTGCCTTTGACATTAGACCTCATTTCCTGCACTAGTCTCCAATATGCACAATCCTCAATATCAGTGGTGCAATTGATACCATAGAACTGGTTGATCTCCTCTTTGTCATATGGGATTCTAACTCCTCTCACCCACGAAGTTTCAGTATAACCCGGCACTGAAGCATTAGCATAGAACTCTTTTACCAAGTAACTCACCCCATTACAAGAAGGGCGAGCCGCAAGCCTTTTCCAATTATAGTGATCAAAGATGTCATTTAAGTCCATTTTCTTAATTTGAAATTCTTTCTCAACATTAAACTGTCTATGATCAAAAGCTAGGTAAAATCGTTCCGCCTCAGGAGCCACAAAACGAGTTCTATCAAATGGGGGTTCAAGCAATTCATCTGGGATAGGCTCATGACGTACACCTCTGTTTTCTCTACGGGGAGGCATTGATATACTACCAACAAAAGAATGATTCTGAAAATTTGTTCTTACTTGACCGGAGAATTCGCCGGAGAAGTCGCCGGAGTTGGCCGGAATTTTTCGCCGGAGTTGAGAGAGTTGATTCTTGAGAATGCCCTCGAGCTTGTGAACACCTTCCCCTTCTGTGATGACTCCAAAAATCCAAACCAATTTGCTTCAAAACCCAAGTTTTGCCTATTTCTTCTCTTTGCCCAATCTTCCCCAAATCACCGGATTTAATGGTGTTTTGGGTTAGAAAACTTGGAAATGATGGAGTAAATGTGGTGAGGATTATGATTTGGTGGGTTAGAATGGTAGGATTTGGTGTTTGGGTGGGTGATTTTTAGAGAGAGAGAGTGTTTGGGTCGGTTTTTGTAGAGAGAAGGTGAAGAAGGAGTGACTGGGGTTTGAATTTGTGGAATAAATCCCGACCATAATCCCTTTTTCTGGCAAAAATCCCGACACCCAGGTCACTGGGCGGTCGCCCAAATTAAATGTGCGGTCGCCCAACTATCTGGAACGAAATAGAGCCTTTTCGAATATTTTTGGGCGGTCGCCCATAAACTCATGTGCGGTCGCCCAACTTTCTGGAAATGCATTTTTCAGTTTAAATCTCTGGCTCGTTCTGCCTCCTTGACCCCTTAGTGCATGATTGGTTGTCTCACATATATCTACACATCACCCAAAACACAAACCACAAGCGTAATACTTCTAAAAACCAATAAAACTAAAAATAAAATTCAATCTTTTGGAGGGTGACAACTATTTACACTCCCCTATAAACCCACAAACTCGGAGAGACCCGTTAGGGTGACACGGACATATTTGTGACCGCATTTTCGTTGCCTACGTTCCTCTTAGGACTATAAGAGGCTCAGGTCACCGTAGTTCGAACCGACTCCGACTTTGAAACTAATTTAAAAGAAAAAAATTTCACTTCAAATTAAAGGCTTTTTTTTTTTTTTTTTTTTTTTTTTATTCAACATATAACCGCTACACCCCCAAGCTCAGAACAAACTATGTCCTCATAGAGTGCAACTTAGCATGTTCCAATTTAAAGAATGCTAGGGAATTGAAAATAGAAAGAAAAAAATTTACCGAAGTGGGTTGCCTCCCATAAGCGCCTTTGTTTAACGTCGTTAGCCCGACGTGTTGCTTCGTCAATCGCTAGATTCTGGGACAATGAGCTGTACCACTTCTGCAATTTCTCCATGCCTTGGAACATTTTCATAATAGGGCTTAACCCTATGACCATTCACCTTGAAGACATCCCCGTCTTTCAGGTTTCTTAGCTCAACCGCACCATGTGGAAAGACTTTCAAAACTTCGTACGGCCCCGTCCATTTGGACTTAAGCTTTCCGGGAAATAACTTGAGTCGAGAGTTAAACAGGAGTACTTTCATACCCGGCCTAATGGATTTGGGCCTGATATGCTTGTCATGATACCACTTGGTTTTCTCCTTATAATTTCTCGCACTCTCATATGAATCCAACCTCAACTCTTCCAATTCATCTAGAGCAAGTAATCTTTGCTCTCCTGCCAATGCTACATCCATATTGAGTTGCTTGATGGCCCAAAAAGCTTTGTGTTCCAGCTCCACGGGAAGATGGCATGACTTTCCAAACACTAACCGGTAGGGGCTTACTCCAATGGGAGTTTTGAATGCGGTCCGGTAAGCCCATAAAGCATCACACAACTTTTCAGCCCAATCTTTTCGGTTTGGCCTCACCGTCTTTTCTAACACTGCCTTAATTTGCCTGTTGCTGACCTCCACTTGACCGGAGGTTTGTGGATGGTAAGGTGTGGCAAGGCGGTGTACAACCCCATATCTCTTTAACAACTTGTGGAGCAACCGGTTGGTAAAGTGCTTGCCTTGGTCATTTATGATAGCCCTCAGTATCCCAAATCTGCAAAACAAAGTCTCACGCACAAATTTACAAACCACATTAGAATCATTAGTGCGAGTGGGAATGGCTTCTACCCACTTAGAGACATAGTCTACAGCAACAAGAATGTATAGATAGCCGAAGGACGGAGGAAAAGGTCCCATAAAGTCAATGCCCCAAACATCAAAAATGTCTACAACCAAGTTATTAATTAAGGGCATTTCATCTTTTTTAGTGATCCCTCCCGACCTCTGGCATCTATCACATTGCGCACAATATTGATGGGCATCTTTAAACAAACTTGGCCAATAAAGTCCCGATTGAAGGACCTTCCGGGCAGTCTTTTGCCCACTGAAATGCCCACCACATTGCAACTCATGACAAAAGTCTAGGACACTCTTTTGCTCATGTTCGGGCACACACCTTTTGACTGTCTTATCTGGGCAAATCTTAAATAAATAAGGGTCATCCCAAATGTAGTGCTTAACATCAGAGAGGAATTTACGTTTTGCATGTGAGTCCATTCCAAGAGGTAAAGTGTGTGAAACAAGGTAGTTGGCAAAATCCGCATACCATGGTTCATGCACATGTACCACAAAAAGTTGTTCATCAGGAAAATATTCGTTAATGGGAATCAACTCATCATGTGCATTCATAAACGTGAAATCCTCTAGTCTAGAGAGGTGGTCAGCAACTACATTTTCACTCCCTTTCTTATCTCTGATTTCCAAATCAAATTCTTGCAATAATAACATCCACCTAAGCAGTCTAGGTTTTGCATCTTTTTTATTTAACAAGTATTTCAATGCAGAGTGGTCAGAGTAGATAATCACCTTAGATCCAAGCAAGTATGAACGAAATTTTTCAAGTGCAAAAACCACAGCTAAAAACTCTTTTTCAGTGGTAGTGTAATTTAACTGTGCATCATTAAGAGTTCTACTTGCATATTGGATGACATGGGGTAATTTATCTACTCTTTGACCCAAAACAGCTCCTATGGCAAAGTCAGAAGCATCACACATGATTTCAAACGGTAATGACCAATCAGGGCTCGACAAAATAGGAGCACAAGTCAACTTCTTTTTCAATTCATTAAAAGCCTCCAAACATTCTTTATCAAAAATGAACTCAGTATCTTTTGCAAGCAAGTTACACAATGGTTTACAAATTTTTGAGAAATCTTTGATAAATTTCCTATAAAAACCTGCATGCCCAAGAAAACTACGAACACCTTTAACCGAGATTGGAGGAGGTAATTTAGAAATGACTTCAATTTTTGCCTTGTCTACCTCTATACCCAGACTAGATACAAGATGACCTAAAACAATACCATGCTTCACAAGAAAGTGACTCTTTTCCCAACTCAAGGTTAAGTCGGTCTCACAACAACGTTTAAGCACAAAAGCCAAGTTCTTGAGACACTGGTCAAAACTATCCCCGAACACAGAAAAATCATCCATAAACACTTCCACCCCCTTTTCAATCATGTCGGAGAAAATAGATAGCATACACCTTTGAAAAGTCGCGGGTGCATTGCATAAACCAAACGGCATTCTCCTATATGCAAAAGTGCCAAAGGGACAAGTGAAGGTAGTTTTGGATTGATCCTCTTTAGCAATGGGAATTTGATTGTATCCCGAGAACCCATCCAAGAAACAATAGTAGGCGTGGCCTGCTAATCTCTCAAGGATTTGGTCAATGAAAGGTAAAGGGAAGTGGTCCTTTTTAGTAGCCGCATTTAATTTCCTCAAATCCAAACACATCCTATGACCAGTGACTTCCCTCGTGGGCACTAACTCATTCCTCTCATTTGGGACAACAGTAATACCCGATTTCTTGGGTACCACTTGAACAGGACTAACCCACTCACTATCCTCGACCGGGTAAATAATACCAGTATCAAGTAATTTGAGCACCTCTTTCCTCACAACCTCCTGCATGTGGGGGTTTAGCCTCCTTTGCCTTTCTCTAGAGGTTTTAGCATCCTCTTCAAGATTTATGCGGTGTTGGCAAATGGTAGGACTAATCCCCCTAATATCTGCTAAAGTCCAACCTATAGCACCCTTGTGCTCACACAACACTTTGATCAACCTCACCTCTTGTTCTTGAGTTAGATCTGAGGCAATGATCACAGGAAGAGTTTCACCTTCCCCTAAGAACGCATATTTTAAAGTCTGGGGAAGTGGTTTCAACTCAAGACTGGGGGGATTAAGAATGGACAGAGCCAACTTCTTGTTGAAGTGTCCTAGGGGGTGAAACAGGCCATCATCATGATGGTGTTCATCGGCCTTATCAGCAATAGCCATCACAGGAACATCCGTATTATCCCTAGAATTCTCACCGCCCCCCGACTCAAACTCACAATTTTTATTTTTCACCTCATCCCATAATTGCTCATGAACACATTCATCAATATCATCTATATAACAACATGAATCATCAAAAATTTGTGGTTCTTTCATGACATCAAAAACTGAGATTTCTACCTTTTCATCGAGAACATGCATGGTCAATTTCCCATTTTTAACATTGATGTTGGTGTCGGTAGTTGCCATGAACGGGCGCCCAAGGAGAATGGGTGGTTCACGACACTTACTAACACCTTGTTCCATGTCTATTACAACAAAATCAACAGGAATGATGAGCTTTTCTAATTGCACCAAAATGTCCTCCACAACTCCCATAGGGAGTTTGACCGAGTGATCGGCTAACTGAAGGGTCATTGTGGTAGGTTTAAGCTCACCCAATCCCAATTGTTTATATATAGAAAAAGGCATCAAATTAATGCTAGCGCCCAGATCCAACATCGCCTTCACCGACTTAGAATCCCCCAAAGTGATTGCAATGTTAAAACTACCGGGATCCTTAAGTTTTGGTGGAAGGTGGGTTTGAAGCACGGCACTCACATTCTCAGACATGATCACATTCTCACCTCTTCCCATCCTTGGTTTCCGGGTATTAAGATCTTTGAAAAACTTGGCATAAGATGGAATATTTTTGATGACATCCAACAATGGTAAATTGATGTTTACTTTTGAAAACATGTCATAAATTTCAGAAAATTGTTTTTCCATCTTTTGCCTCATATATCGACCAGGAAAAGGCATGGGCGGTACATATGGCTTGGGCATTGGAGAAGTTACATTTTGCTTGTCTCCCAAGTCATTAGTACCATTTTCCTTCAAATTTTCAGACTTTTCCTCAACATTATTATTAGAAGAAGTGGAGGGAATACTTACCTCCTCACCGACGACCTTACCATTTCTCAGTGTGATGATTGATTTGGCTGAGTGCTCCCCTTGGCTAGGGAAGGTTCCCGGTTTGGTAGCTCGCAACACTTCCGCCATTTGACTCACCTGGGTCTCAAGCTTGTTGATGGCAGCTTCATTGTTCTTCCTTTCTTGCATCATTTCCAACCTCATCTGCTCCAAGATTGTTTCGACGGAAGGTTTTGGAGGTTGTTGTGTTTGATGTTGTGGTTGTGGTTGTTGTTGCACCGGGTGGAGTGGTTGATTGTTACTCCATGAAAGATTTGGGTGATGCCTCCACCCTGGATTGTATGTGTTGGAGTATGGATTGTTGTATGGTTGCCTTGGTTGAAATCCATTTGCTGCTTGTGCCTGTTCAGAAAATTCTGAAAATTGTGCACTAGATGGACAAGCATTAGTAGCATGAGAACTTAAACCACAAGTAGTACAAACTTCTTGGACTTTGTTAGCAATGAGAGGTGAAACAAGATTTGTGAAAGTAGAAATTTGGTTAGACATATGGATAAGAGCATTTTCCAATTTATCTACCTTCTCGTTAGATTGAACTTCATAAATTCCCTTTTGATTTCCTCTCACTCCTCTCTGCTGAGAATTTGCACCTAACATCTCAAAAATGTCCCTAGCTTCTTCCGGAGTTTTCTCACCTATTGACCCTCCCGCAGCATTATCAACAGTGTTTTGATACAAATGACTTAACCCATCATAAAATGCTTGGTTCAAATGTGGAAGGGAAAAGTCATGGTGAGGGCATTGAACTAAAAGCATTTTAAAACGATCCCATGTTTCGTGAAATGCCTCACCAGGTTCTTGTTGAAAACCTATGATTTTCTTTCTTAATGCTGATAATGAGGGATGCGAATAATATCTTTGAAAGAAAGCTTGGTACATCTTTTCCCATGTGTCTATGCTATTGGGAGGCAAAGTCATGAACCACGTTTGAGTTGCACCCTTAATACAAAGAGGAAAACAACGCAACTTTAACTGGTCCTCCGTGATACCAGCAGTGATAGGGAATGTTTGCACATTGGCTAGGTATTCACGGATGAAATTAAGCGGATCCTCATTAGTTAAACCATGGAAAGTAGGCAACAAATTAAAGTATTGCCCTTTAAGCTCATATCCTTTTGCCGCGGCCGGCAAATTAATACATGAAGATGCATCATCGATTTTAGGACGGAAAAAATCCTTCATATGACGAACCTCACCCATGTTTAAGTTTACTTCTACCTCAGTGGTGGAAGTTTCGGTTCCACTTAGATCTTCTTCTGTCCCGGTGACAGAAGTCTCAGATTCAGATTCAAATAAATTGAAAAGGAGAGTATTTTCCTCGAGATTATCTATTTCTTCGTTCAACGGAACCAACTGGGGGTTCAGTGAACGTCGACCAAACATACGCTATTGAAAATTGAACTGTGAAATACAGAACAAGTCCCCGGCAGCGGCGCCAAAAACTTGATAGAGAAAAACTCCACTTGTAATAAAAATACCTAGCAAGTGTACTAGTCACCGTAGTAGTAATACGCTATGCGAGGGTCGATCCACAGAGACTTGTGTATTTCACGATTCGATTTTCAGCAGTATAAACAAGAAATTAAAAATGACTGGTTTTGTTTTGATTTTAATACTACAAAAACACTTAAATTAAACTAAGATAGCAATTAAACAAAATAGAATGAGTTTACCGGAATTTCAGCAATGAGAGGAAGATCTATGGATTGGTTTCACATGTATTTCATTAATATATATAACTAATAATATCATCATTCCTTGTTGGGGATTTATTCTCTTAAGTAAGATTGAATGCTCACACATCTTCAATCTAATGTTCTTTCAATATCATATTTTCTGCAAAGGCCATATGATATTCAAAGAACTCATTAAAATCTTAGGAATCTTAAATCTATAATTTTGATAAGAAATCACTTTACAAATCAAAATTATATTATTTCAAAAGTCGGACTTTGTATATCTCAATCAATCACTTGAAATCCTTATACACAAATTAGTTTAAGAGCCAAGCTAATCTAAACATTAGATTGTAACTAGAAAACTCTTATAAAAATACTTCTTGAAAAACCCAACAAAATGAATAACAATACTATCAATTAAAACATAATAATTCCATACATGTTACCTCCAATCCATAGAATGAGGAGATTAGCCAAGCATACACATATTCTTCTTCAACAAAGCTTCAATATCCAACATAAAACTTGAAGAAGTAAAAATATTTGGAACAATGAAAAACCTCTCAATCTTTCTCTATAATGTTTGAAGGAAGTAAAAACTATCTATTCTAGATCTGAATCCCCTTGCTGCTGTGTGGAAGAGATGTATTTATACTAGGATCAAGCTAGGGTTACACAATGGGAACACAAGAAGAGGATATCAAGCTGTTGAAAAACTGCATTTTCCTGTCGGGTAGGCTGTGCGACCGCCCAAAATGGTGTGTGCGACCGCACATCTTTCTGAATTGATTTGGTCATGGAATGGGTATGAATTGGGCGACCGCACGATATGTTTTGTGCGGCCGCACAGTTATCTGACAGGTTGATTTTCTTCTTATTCCCGTCCTTGACTCGGTTGACCGCTGTTGACCATTGATGGTGACTCGAGCAATCATTGATCTCCACACTTTTGAGCATCCAGGCCTTTGCAAAATATCAAAATAACACTAAAAAGTGTTTTACAACATTCAAATCCTTACAAAGTTCCTTATACAAAATAGATCAACAATTACATCAATAATGTTCTAAATTATATCCAAAAGTCAATAAAACTAGCACATGAACATAGAGATTATATATGTAAATACTACTCTATCAATCTGCTCCTTAAGGAGGGTGAGTTCAGATCTTAGTAGAGTTTTCTCCGTCTTAAGATGGGAAATTTCTTCAGTTAAAAGTGCTAAAGCTTCCTTCATGCCAGAGAATTTACTAATTACCTGTTCAGCTTTTGCAAACATCTTTTCTTGTTCATCGGGGGAAATGTCAAACTTGACTTGAGGTATGGTAGACAGAACTTCCTTCACTTTGGGGTTTAGTAGAGCCTTCTTTGCTGCACTCACATCACATCTTGAAAATAGGAGATCACCATTCTTTTGAACCGGAGTTAGGAATCCTTTTTTAGCAAGTTCATCGGCCGTATAACTTATCCGTTTAGGTTTTGCATTTGGTGAGAGACGATTTTCATTATCATCCTCATCTTCGGACGACCAAACAGATGTGACCTTCTTCAGAATCCTCATCGCTTTCATCAGAATCTGACTCTATCCAGGTAGCTAACTCTTTTGTGGCAGAGTCCTCTTCAGCGACCATTCCCTTTTGCTTTGAGTATCTAGGAGTGAAGTTACTTTTCTTCTTCATATACTCATACTTAGGAATTGGACATTCTGATGCGAAGTGACCTGGTTTCTTGCAATTAAAACAAACAAGATCTTCTTTCTTCTTGGAGAAGTTGAAGTTCTCTTTCTTCTTTGAAGGGCTGCTCCTTGAAAACCTTGTTGGAGCTTTGCTTGTTGATCCGGGTCTTGCTGTCTTTCTGAACTTTTGGAATCTTTTCACGAACATAGCAAAATCATCATAATCCATATCAAGTAAATCTGATGTGGAGATTTTTGGATCTTCTTCCTCGATCACTTCTTCCTTTTGAGCAACCAACGATAAGCTCTTTGTTTTTCCTTCCATTTCAGCAATGTTGTTAAGCTTGATATCAAAGACCTTGAGGTTGGCATATGGGCTTCTGAGAGACATATCATCTAGTAGCTTGGTATCTTCAAGAGTGTTTCCTTTGTGTAGATATTGCGAACCAAGAGCGGCAAGAAAATTAACATTGATTTCTTTCTTGGTAAGCTTCTTTCCGAGTGCTGTATAAGTACTCACGATCTCACAATAACGATCATAAGTGGCTCTTAGTGATTCACTGGGGATCTTAGCAAAGTTGTTGAATCTTCTTTGAATAGCAAACTTTTTGCTTTCCTTGCAAGCTTGATCTCCTTCGATGTAATCTTCAATTGCATCCCAAAGTTCTTTTGAAGTAGAACATTCCATGATCTGTCGACGCTGTGACGTACTCAAGGTACTTAGAAGTATGCTTTTTGCTTTCACATCCATTCCAACCAATCTCTTTTCTTCATTGGTCCATTCAGCTTTTGGTTTCTTGAGAGTCGGATTTGCACCATTGGTTTCTGGATCCGGATTAGCTTTCATTGGGAAGTATGGTCCAATGGTAAGACAATCACCAAGTTGCTCGTCCATGGAGTAGAACTGAGTTAGGATGCTGTGCTTCCATACGTCAAAATTATCTTCGTCGAATGCTGGAACGTGAGTGAAAAGTTAACCGTTGCCATAGTTTTCTGACTTGCCATTTTGAATCGGCACCCAAGCTGTTAAGCTTGAAAAACAAAAGTTTTATAAAGGTGTTTGCTCTGATACCACTTGTTGGTCCCAAAGACACAACAATGGTATGAAAGGAGGCTAGAGGGGGGGGGGGTGAATAGCCTACTTAAAATTTTAACCATTTTTCAAAATTCAACCAAGTGCTTACAATCTTGAGTTTTGCAGTCAAGTAATAAACCACGCGGTCAAGGTGTAATATGCACAGCGGAAGTTTTAGATAGAAATAAGGTAAGGATGTTTTGATAAAAATCTCTAAGTATAGAAGCTCACTCATGGTCAAGAGTTTTTCGGTCGAGTGAGATGCGGTCAGAGTTATGCGGTCAAGAGATTTGCGGTCAAGATATGGTTGAGTTTGAAATTTTTTGTCTTAGAAGTTTTGGCAAAAGATAAGTTAGTCAGATTTTTAACTTAGGCAATGTGGAGAACAAACAAACACAATTCACAATACGTTTGAATATCTGTAAGATCAAACACTAAACGACAAACAAAATTAATATGAACAATGAAGAACAAGATGAACAATACTTGAAAGTAAATTTACAGAAAGTAAAATGACACAAGTATTTGGAAAGGTTCGATCTGTTAAAAGATCTACGTCCTTTACCAAGATGGTCAGTCTTGGATTTTGAATGGAGGTATATATTGATTCTTGAGTGTACAGATTACAGAGATGAAGCTTTGAATCAACACCTACTTTCTATGAAGAATAAATCCTAGACTTAGATCAGTGTATCCCTTTTGATTCAATCTATGTAATTGATCAATTGGGGTGAGTGTGTGTGTAAGAATCAGAAGCTCTTTAAAATCTAAGTGATTGTAGAGCCTAATGAATCTTAAGTGTTACAAGGCTTGAGATGACTTGAATGTTGCTGGAGATCTTTGAAGGCTTGAAGGTGAGTTCTTTGAAGATTCAAAGGATTCTGGAAATCTTGAGTATGATCTTCAATCACCAAGTATTTCAACAGCAATTTCTCTCTTTTAAATCTCAGCTAGTTTCAATGAAGAACTTAAGGGCTATTTATAGCCTTGAATGAGAAAGTAACTGTTGGGAAATACTTGGGCTCTAAGTTGAAGGACAGTGAGCTGTTGAATTCTAATTGGAGCTCAATCTGAGATTATCCTTTTTGCAGATAAGAGGTGGTCCCACTTAGAGGAATTCAAATTTGAATTACTTGGGGTTCAAGTTTTGCAATGTTCTAAACTAACCATAGTTTGACCATGGTTAAGTTTAAACCAACTTGGGTTTCTTGGACAACTTCTTCATTTGCGGTCAAGACATCACGGTCGAGTGGCTTGCGGTTGAGGGGTCAAATGTGACCTGTCAAGGTATGCCACAAAGCTCACGGTTACTGACTTCCGGTCAAGTGATTCACGGTCAAGTGGTCTTCCACGGTCAGGTGGTCTACCACGGTCAAGTGAATTCACGGTCAAGGTCTTGACCACTAAAATTCCAGACTTAGAAAATTTTCAGCCTATCAATCTAAAGCCTATACTATCAAAGTGGACTATTCTAAAAATGAAGTTTAACACTTCTTACAATATATCCTAAAGTCCACAAAAGATAAAATTAGGTTATGGGATCAATCAAATCTAGGTAATAGGAGTGGTTTATAATAAGCATACCCAACAGACTAACCATGATATTTCACCTTGAATTGATAGCTTAGTAAGTTAGCAATATGTTTTGGCCAATTTATACCTAATTTACAAATTTTGCGATTTGAGTTAATATCATACATTAATGGTTAACACATGGTTTTGAAACACAAGTTAAAGAGTTTTGTAATTGACTACACGTCACATTAAAAGTTGATTAACCATGATATTTCACCTTGAATTGATAGCTTAGTATGTTAGTAATATGTTTTGGCCATTTTATACCTAGTTTACAACTTTTGTGATATGAGTTAATATCATACATTAATAGTTAACACATGATTTTGAAACACAAGTTAAAGAGTTTTGTAATTGATGACACGTCACATTAAAAGTTGATTAACCATGATATTTCACCTTGAATTGATAGCTTAGTATGTTAGCAATATGTTTTGGTCATTTTATACCTAGTTTACAACTTTTGTGATATGAGTTAATATTATACATTAATGGTTAACACATGGTTTTGAAACAGAAGTTAAATAGTTTTGTAATTGATTACACGTCACATTAAAAGTTGATTAACCATGATATTTAACCTTTAATTGATAGCTTAGTAAGTTAGCAATATGTTTTGGCCATTTTATACCTATTTTACAACTTTTGTGATTTGAGTTAATATCATACATTAAGGGTGTGTTAACATATAGTTTAATAACTTTAGTAAATGACTTTTCTAAGGAACGACATATCACATTAAAAGTTGATTAACCATGATATTTCACCTTGAATTGATAGCTTAGTAAGTTAGCAATATGTTTTGGCCATTTTATACCTAGTTTACAACTTTTGCGATATGAGTTAATATCATACATTAATGGTTAACACATGGTTTTGAAACACAAGTTAAAGAGTTTTGTAATTGACTACACGGTACATTAAAAGTTGATTAACCATGATATTTCACCTTGAATTGATAGCTTAGTATGTTAGCAATATGTTTTGGCCATTTTTGTAACGACCCGAATTTTCATAAACTTAATATTCAATAAATCCAAAATAGTACATCTCAAAATCGCTAAAACAATGTACAAAATATCATTAATCACCCTGAATTCTCAATAAACTGACCCGTCCCAATTCTTCGATCTCAAACCTCGATCAATAGTCAACTGCAAAATTGAAACTGGAGGGGGGTGAGCTGGGGGGCCCAGTAAGAAAGGGGATACACAGTATCACAGAAGTTAAAGAAACACGATTATCAAATAACACAGTCCATGAATTTATAAATATGGACATACCAAAAAGACTCAAATTTCATAAATCGAATGCCAATCGATCATACTTCACAGTCTGATGCACTAATTATATTCGGGTCTAGCGGTCTAACAATCAAAACAAACTCCCAATCTCAATCGTTGGCGCCCACACTCGGAGCCGAACCAACGCAATCACAATAACAAAGTCCACTTCGACCGTCACATAATTAGCTACACCAGGACCGTTCCATATAACAAATCTCATTTATTTGAGAATCAAAACACATATAGCATGCTTTCAATAAAATCAATACTTTTCGAATCAATTTCAATATCAAAGCAATTATCAAATCGGACGGAACAATCAATATGCGTATCAATAAAACGGAGCACAACGATGTGACGGATATCAAGAAATAATCACGTGATAAAACTGACACGGAATCGACACTGCATAGTCTCTCTTACCTCAATTATGCGATTCCAATAGTATCCGTGGACACGTACAAGTCCTCTAAGCTCACTTCAAATCTCACAGTCTCATGGCAACCAAAATTCACCACATGCTGTAATCCAACATATTCCATGCAATTCTTTCATGGATACAATTGATACACCATTAAAAAATTCTACAAAACTCTTAGGTCCATTCAAAATCTCACTCACTCTCTGATATGCCCTAGGGTTTAGGGTTTTTTTTTTTTTTTTTTACCAAAATAGAAAACAAATCCTCAAAAGGTAAAACCATCTAAATAGTAAAGTCCTAAAAAATTTAAACCATAAAAGAATCCTCAAATTGTCCTTAGACCACAGGTTCTGAAACAGCATGCCTTCAAACCGAACGTCCTTAAACCGCAGGTCCTCAAGCAGCAGTCCATCAAACCGCCGGTCCTCAAACCGGAGGCCCTCAAACCGCACATCCTCAAACCGTAGGCTCTCAAACAGCAGGCCCTCAAACCGCCATTCCTCAAACCGCAGGTCCTCAAACAGCAGGTCCTCAAACCGCAGGTCCTCAAACCGGAGTCCCTCAAACCGTAGGTCCTCAAACCGGAGTCCCTCAAACCGCAGGTCCTCAAACCACAAGCTCACAAACCGCATCCCCAGCAGGCCTTCAAACCGCAGGTCCCCAAGCCGCAGGCCCTCAAACCGCAGATCCTCAAAATTATGCCCAGCCGGTCCACTCGGCCGAATCAAAGGAACAACAAAAACCAAATAACCAACAAACAACCCAAGGATGATGATATAGCAGCTTTTACCTTCTTTCGACATAATATCCATTATCATCAAATCATAAAGCATCCCTAACACTCCTTGGAAGCTCCCTCGATGATCCATACACCTCAAGAGAATGATGAATATGAGCTTCAAAAGCCAATCTGTCAGCAACCCCATTTGCTTGCCGAAGAACATGACATAAGACATACCCGGCAATCAAGATTTCACATTCCCTCAACTCATAAGTTTACTGCCACGGACATCTATTGCTCCCTTTAAGAATATTGACTGCAACCAAAGAGTCTGAATTTACCTGAACCGAAGTCAAACCTAAGTATCGGCATAAACGTAAACCATCCCTTAATGCTCGAATCTCCGCCTTCATATTAGTTCCAATACCATAATAATGTGAGAAAGCGAAGACAAAAGCTCCTCGTCCATCCCTTATAACACCACCACCTGTGCAATGACCATTTACTGCAGAACCGTCAGTGTTCAAAGTGAAAGCTGCCTTACCCGAAGGCTCCCATCTCAACAGTTTCGGCCGCCTGACCTTATGCTCCGCCACCTTAAGCCCAAAATTTCCAAGATAATGCGGTCCTCCCTTCGAGGTAGCCCTTTCGAAACTAGGAAAGAACACATCTCATTAAGAGAATTCTTGACCCCATCCACAATTTTCGCGCTATTCATCATCACGCCTTCGAAAACAGCTTTACATCTTGCTTTCCAAATCTCCCAGCAAGTGAAAAGCATAACACCCATACGAACCAAACCTATCTTCCTGTGCTTAGACTGACCATGACACCATACTTCCCATAAATGCATAATATCAATATAATGATGAGTCAATTGGAATAAACTTACCCAGTGTCTCCAAACAAACTGCGCCGTATCCGACTGTATTAATAAGTGAGTAAGAGTTTCCCTGTGCCCACCTCCAAGGCAGCAAACACATCGAGATGGCATATTGAACCCCCTGGATTCCAATTTAGCATCAACTGGCAAGCCATCATGCATGACCCTCCACCAGAAGCCACTAACCTTCGTTGGAATGTTAGGATGCCATATCTTAGCCCCCCATTCCACCAAAGGAGTCTGAACCCGAGAATGTTCCCACCAAGCCGCAGTTTCAAAAGCACCAGATTTTGTCAAAGTGAAAACCTGACGGTCATCACAAGACTCCACAAGATGAACCCGACGAATATTATCATGCAACTCAATCGGTATGTATTGAAATAGATCCTGTATAACCTGTAAACCCTCTCTCACTGTCAACCTGTGATCTTCCGGTAACGGGCCACCTAA